>ML675647.1:563657-645807 GCA_007922155.1 Mesoclemmys tuberculata
GGGGTGCCAGACTGGGGGACTGGGGGTGCCAGCTTTGGGGGTGCCAGGCTGGGGGACTGGGGGTGCCAGGCTGGGGGGTGCCAGACTGGGGGACTAGGGGTGCCAGCTTTGGGGGTGCCAGGCTGGGGGTGCCAGGCTGGGGGGTGCCAGACCGGGGGACTAGGGGTGCCAGCTTTGGGGGTGCCAGGCTGGGGGCTGCCAGCTTTGGGGGTGCTGGACTGGGGGTGCCAGGCTTGGGGGGTGCCAGCTTTGGGGGTGCCAGACTGGAGGACTGGGGGTGCCAGGCTGTGGGGTGCCAGGCTGCGGGGTGCCAGCATTGGGGATGCCAGACTGGGGGTGCCAGTCTGGGGGGTGCCAGCTTTGGGGGTGCCAGCCATGCTGGGCTCAGTCCCCTGCCCCACTCAGGGGACTATGGATGCCGGGCTGGGAGGGGGTGCGAGTGCCAGGCTGGGGAAGGTAACGGTTGGCAGGCTGGAAGGTGCCAGCCATGGCGGGTGTATCATTGGCCTGCATCAGGCCTCCCCCACCTCCCCCCCCACACACACACAGCCACTGGGTTCAGGACACGCTGGGAGCGTCCCGGCCTGGCCTGATCCTCGCAGCCGCTGCGTGGCTAGGAGCAGATTTTCCACCCTGGAGTCCGAAGGCAGCCACCCCAGCGGATCCCATCACCTGCCCGCCCAGCACAAGGGTCGCTGCCCGGGGACACAGCCCCTTGCCTTGTCCAGGTCTTGCTGCAGGCACCAGAGGCTGAATTCTCCTTCCTCCCCCAATTAATCTGACCCCCAAAAGAATCCGTAGTTTCCCTGGGGAGAGTCGATGAGCAGGGTTTAAAATGACCAAGGCTCCATTTCTGTGCCCCAGGACGAAACTGATGGGGTGAGGCAGGATGGCTTTCCCTCCCTTCCCCCCATTGCCCTAGAGCAGCAGGGGTTGGAGCCATTGGGGCTGTGAGAATGAGGTGTGGGGGCCAAATTGGCCCGGGATGGAGGGAGGCCCTGGGCCAGGTTGGTGATGGGGGCGCAGGGGTGGCAATGTGCTAGGAACGTGTCTCCCCGCAGCGTGCTTTCTAACACATTGTTGCGTCTGGCTGCAGCACCGATGGCATCGGCCGTCCCGCCGAACTTCTCCTGGGTGGCACCCGGCAAGCTGGCAGGCCTGGCCATGCCACGGCTGCCCGCACACTACCAGTACATGCATGAGCATGGCATCCGGCACCTCGTGTCGTTGAGTGAGCGCAGCCCGCCCCACCACGACACCTGCCCTGGCATCAAGCTCCATCGTCTCCGCATCCAGGACTTCTGCGCCCCGTCGCTGGAGCAGATCAAGCGCTTTCTGCAGATCGTGGAGGACGCCAACGCCAAGGAGGAGGTCTGGCTTGTCCGTAACCTCCCCACACACACACATACACCCCCCTGCAGCCTGATTGGCTGTTGGTCTGAGATTGCCGTGTGGCCGTGATGCCCAGGACGTGCCCCATTCCCTGCCTGCTAGAACCCGGCAGGCAGATGGGACCCAGCCAGGGGTTGGGCGTGGGTCTGAAAACAAACAGACCCTTTGGGGCTCAGGTCAGCTTTTATCATCTCCTCCTGCCGGTGGGGTTGGCACAACAGAGGCTGCGTGGCCCGCTCCTGGCGGCCGCCCCCCCCGCTGCACTCTGTGTGCTGCAGACAGTGCGCTGAGGAGTTGCAGCAGCTCCACAAAACGCAGCGCAGTGGGGGTGGCATTCAGCAGGAGTGGGGCACGCAGCCACCAGCACTGACCCACCCGGGTAGGCGTGTCCTCTCTGTGTCTGCCCCCCACTCAGCAACATTAAGGCCCAGGCCCAGAAGCACGAGGACTGGCATTGGCTTTGCTACAGCAAATCCCTCCCTGGGGGAACAGAGCTGGCGTATAACAGCCCCCTGCGCTTCCCTCTGGGCTGCCGCTTGCCCCCGGGCAGAATGTAATCCGCCATGGCGGGAAGGGCGTCTCTGAGGAGGGCCCCTGGTGCAGCAGGGTGTGGGGGGGTTTCCCAGACTCACCCCAACTCTGAGGCTGGGCGGGGCAGGTCTTACAGCTCCTTTCCCCCCTCCCTTGCCCCATTCCAGTGGGGCAGGGCCAAGTGCCGTTCTGCATCAGCGCCCAGCGTGGGTGTCGGGGGCACTGCGCCCCTGGCACCTCCTCTGGGGTCTGGATAGTCCGTCCTAGGAGCCTGTCATCCAGACATCTGAGCAGCTGGCACTGTGAACTTGGCTTGTGGTGTGAAAAATGCCAGGGCAGGACGAGGAGTCTGCCAGCCCCCAGTGCCAGCCCGTAGGTATTTCCTGCTGCTGCTGGCACCCCAGAGGAGCACCTGGTGCTGGTTGGGCAGCAACTCTCCTTGAGCACGAAGGGGCCAGGCCTGGCCTAAGTCCTGCCGTGTGCTGTTCCCCCAGGCCGTGGCGGTGCACTGCATGCTGGGGTTTGGTCGAACGGGCACCATGCTGGCCTGTTACCTGGTGAAGGCCCAGAGACTCACCGGGGTCGATGCCATCCACGAGATCCGGAGAATCCGACCCGGAGCCATCGAGACGCCTGAGCAGGAGAAAGCCGTAATCCAGTTCCATCACCACATCAAATAGCTGCAGCCGGCAGCACCCCCTCTCCGTGCACAGGGGTGCCAGAGGGCGAGGGCTGCTCAGAGACAATGGCCGCGGGTCTTATTGGCCGGTGGCTGGGCGTTTGTGGGCCCATGGAGCGGATCTTCCCAGCCCTTCTCAGCAGGGAGTGCCTGGTTGCTGAGGGGAGCAGGGGCTGGGCTCAAAGCCTGGGGCCAGTTTCTGTTCTCTGCAGCATCTGCCTCCAGCCCCCCATGATCCTTGCATAGGGGGAGCCTGGCCCCTAGAGAGGGAGTGGGGCTCTGTCCCGCATTGCCGCAGGGAGGCCTAGTCATGCCGGCAGGAGGCGCGGGCTGGAGCCTGTCCTATCAAGCACTATAGATGAGCCAGGAGGCGTTGGGGATTTCACTCTTCTGAGCTGCTGCAAATGTGTCCGCCCCTCATTTCTGAATAAAAGCTGCTGGTGCCGGCTCCCCTCGTGGTCTCTGAGTGGGGTGCTGCATGTGGGGCGTGGCGGGGGAGGGATTTACCTGCTCTGCTCCTGCTGGGCATGGCACAACCTGTGCTTCCTGGGAGAGCGACCAGTGTTACCCAGAGTTGAAGGGGGTTGTGGAGCAGCTGGGCCGGGTCACTCACTGCTGGCCCTGGGGGTTGAGGCTGCATGAGAGGTGGCCCCTGCTGTCCCTGTCCTGTGCCTCTGCCATGTGAAATTCTGGGGCACGGAGGCTGTGTCCTCAGGGCAGCCAGCTGTGCCATGCTGCCCAGGCTCCTCCTGGGCTCTCCATGCTGCTGGCCAGGCAGTGGAGACATCTGCTGCTGCTGCAAACCAACTTTCAGCCTCGCGTCTCCAAGGCCAGCAAGAGACCAGGAGCCTTAGGGCAGTCTGGAGGGGCACTTCTCTCCTGGCACCCAGTGTCTCCCCCTCCTGCAAGCCACAACTGCTGCTAAAGCCAGAAAGAACCTGCCACGGGGGGAGAACCAGGGGAATGGCTGGAAAGGGGCTAGGGTGTCTCCCCGTGCTATGCAGAGAGAGGAGGGCTCTAGGCCACAGAGGCGGGGTCCTCAGCCCCAGGAACCTCACCCCAGCTCTCACAGACAAAACCACCATGCTCAGCGCAGCTGTCCCTGGTGGGAGCCGGGCATGGCTGCGGGGCGCAGGAGCAGCACTGCCCACAAAGCTGCCTCTCTTATGCCAGTCTTGGAAGATGGCTGGTGCCGGCTGGCTGGCTGGTGATGGGCCCCAAATACAAAACCGGGGGGGCAGGGTGATGGGGTTGGATGGAGAGACATCTCCCTGGCAGTAGGGGTGATGGGGTCAGTTGAGGAGCGGGTTTATTAGAAGTACTGGTAGGGAAAAGTGTGGCAGTGCGCTCCCTGGACCTCGAGACCGTGCCAGAGAAGCACACCCTGGTCCCGGCAGAGGCCAAGGAAACAACGAACGGGCCTTCGGGATACAAGCCTGAGTCTATCCTGACAGAGGGGCCGTCGTTTTGATTTGGCAAACAGTGATGAGTTGGCGTGGCCAAGGGGGACCAGCCCTGCTGAAGGTCTGGGAGGCCTGGAACCTGCCAAGGGCCCTGGAGGACTGATGGGAGCTACTGGTAAAGGGTTTCAGCCCGCCTGTCTTTTGTCCTTACATAAATGCACCCTGCTTTGGAAGCGCTGCATGGTCACTTGTACCCCCTGGTGTTCCCTGCTAGTCACAGCCCTTCAAGCAAGAGCAACAGGACTCCTGGTCCGGCCTGTGGGGGAGAATCAGAGTGAATTGCAGGGGAGCTGTAGCCAAAACCCCTGATCAGGAGGAGAGGGGGGTGGGTCCCTGCCCGGAGAGAGATGAGGGCTAGAGGTCTCAGAGGACATCCCTCGAGGAGACCACGGGGGGGAGGGGAGGGTTTGGAATGGGGGGGCATCAAAGGTGTAATTTCTCCAAAGCTAGGATAGTCCTATCCCAGGTCTACAGTAGTGGGAAACGGTCTGGGGACATCTGTGCAGATGTCGACACCCCCTTTATCTCCGATCTCCAGGGCACCCTCCCCACACTTTTCGCATCGCCTGGGCTCCCCTCCCCTCCCTTTGTGGGGCAGCTCTGCAGGCGGCGGGAGCTGGAGCTGGGCTGGGCTGCGATGTGTTCTGGAGAAGGCAGAACTTGTCCTGGGAGAAGGGAGTTCCCCAGCCTGGTGAGCAGCCCTGACCCATCCAGAGCACGTCCGCAGAGAGCGAGGGCGTCTGTGCTGGCTTGGGCAGAGCCCGCTTCCCCTGGATTTGCAGCATGGTCCCTCTTTGCAGCCTGTTCTCTGAGTGGGTACATCCCTGGCGCAGGGTAAGAGCTGCCCCTCTGCTGGCACCGCTGGACGTTTTCCAGTCTTCCCTCGAGGAGTTTCCATTGAGTTCAGCTAGGACCGAACGCACCAGGCCCTGCTCTCATGTCCAGGGAGCCTCTGGGCCGGGATGCTCCAGCAGAGCCTGCTTTGGGAAGCTCCCAGCGTCGGGGCTTTTTGGCGAAAGCTTCTATTCCAGCCCAGGGCAGAACAGCATGGCAGAAATGTTGACAAGGGAAGGCAGGAGGGACTGCCGGGGCCCTGGCATGGTCACTGCTCCAGTGGCCACCCTGCTGGGGCAGCCGCCGCAGTGCTAACGGCCTGTCCTTTAAGTGGTGCGGCCCCAATTTCCAGCCCTGCTCCTTGCCATGCTGCCCAACACAGCCAAGCTCTGAGACAGCGCAGAAAGGGGCCCGGCTGCTCCGTGGGCTCTGCCTGCAGGGAGGAGGCACGTGCAATGCGCCAGCGCTGCACGGCAGCATGGTGCCTCACAGGGTCAAGGGCCGAGGACTGCTGCACTAAGGGAGAGGGTCTATATCACTCAAGTGGCAGGAGCCAGGGTCTGTGGAGCCCCAAGACCTTGCGCTGTCTCCTCCCCAGGGCCCGGCCCACTGGGACAGGCGGTCCACGACGTGGGGGAGTTTTCCTCTATCTAATCGGCACCCAGATATCTGCATGCTCTGGGCAGCGAATGTCACAGCCTTGTGCCAATGCAGCCCCTTGTCTGGCCCGTGGCAGAGTGGTCAGGGCCGTGGCTGCGTGCATGTCCCGGCTGTCCCTTTGTGAGCCCACAATGACAGGGGCTGCCTGGTGTTTGCTCTCCAAGATGCATGCTGTGTCCAGACGGCCACCGGGTAGGGATCCACCCAAGGAACTGGGAGAGGGTGCCATGCTTTGGTGATCAGCTGATCATTCACCTCTGACTGGACAGCACTGGCATCTGCCCACGCCGCTACGTGTGGGTGGAAGCACCATCCTCGGACAGCTATTTGCTGGCCTGTCAGGAGAGGCATCTGGGTTTTTGTCTTGCCTCTGACAGGCTCAGAGAAATTAAAGGGCCTTTAAGAAGCCCTGCTGGCCTGGCCGGAGCCTGTGTTTCCTGACGAATATTATCCATAGCTCTGTGACCCAAGCTAGTGGGTCTGCGTGTACCCTCCCAGCCGACGCGTTACTCTGGGCCACTGCTTTCATACAGTGAGTGTAGTTGCTGTCTGGTCTCAAGGGGTTGCCCCACTACAGGAACCACAGCTGGCTCCATTACGTGTAATTGCTTTTCAAGCTGAACAGGTGCCATTCAGGCACACCGCTGCCCAGATGGGGATTTCAAAGCCTCCTGTCTGTCTCTGGGCTCCGCTGCCAGGAAGCTGGGCTTGTCCCGTGTTGGGCTGTGACATAAGAATCCTGCAGCGGGACCAAAACAGCGGGAGAGGGTAAAAGATGCTTTGTTGATGGCGGGATTGGGTGGGCAGAGAAACCAGACTGCGGTAGTTTCGGGAAAACTGTCATCAGTTGGTCATCAATAGGATGTCAGCAATGTAAAGCAAGTTTTTCTTTTTAAATAAAGATTTTAAAACTTAAATTTAAGCGAGGGAAAGAAAGAGATCTTGAGGTCTAGTATAACAGGAGTTCAAGTATTTTCTTCGCATGGTTTAAGCAAGATTTGTTTTATTCTTTTAGTGGTAAAAAGTGCGTCTGAACTCTGGTTATGTATATAATCGATTAACAGACGACCGGTTTTTGTTGTTGTTGGGGGTTTTTTTAGTAGCGTGGGGGAATCTGTCTCTCTCGCAGGATTTGCACCATCTAAGGTTTTTGCATAGGGGAGCAGATAAAAAGGCAAGAAACAGTGCGGGAGTGGGTAGAAGAGGGTGTGGGTATTGTGGGGCAGGACAAGAGGGGGATTAAACAAATAACCCCATGCAGAGCTCTACAGCGAGGGGTGGCGGAGCTAGATGTTGTCATTAGAACTCATCTGGAAGTGTGGGTCAAGTGGCCACGCCCATGCCAAGTCCCCTCCTGCTGGGCAAAGCCACACACTCTCCCATGGGGTTCCTCTATTCCCAGCATGAGGCTCCAGGGCGCAGAACCCACCAGCTCCGTGCCCCGGGCACCAGGAGCGCGATCTGCGCATGCGTCTCCTGCCCACAGAACCGTGTGAATGCCCTGCCGTTCTCTGGCTGTGGTGAGCCCCAGGTAGGATTTGCTCAACTGCCTCCTGCCCCAGGCACTTCAGGGTCCCTCTCCCCCCGAAAAGGAAGCTGATTTTTGGAGGCTTATTCCCTCCCTCTCCGTGATGCCTTAACTAATCCTCTGTCCATGGCATCGCAGTCATGGCCATGGCAGCGGGCTGAGATGTCACAGCCTGGGAACGGTGACCTGGCTGAATGGATCTGGCAGGACAGGCTGGTGGAGCGGCTGCTTCTGTTTTTCCCCAGTTCCCCAGACCACGTGCCCCAAGGGGGAAGCACGGGCCAGCCACGGGGCTTAGGGAAGGTTGTGACCCGAGGGGAGGCAGTGGGAAGGACAGGGCTGAGCCAGGAGTCATTCCACAAGCAGCCACTAAGCCTGGCGGAACTGCTGGACTCACATAGGCCGGGAGATGCAGGAAAGCGGCTTATCCCCAGTATTATTTACTCTTAACTCCTCTAACTTGAGCTCTGTCCTTAATAGTCTCCTGGGCTCAGAATGATGAGCAGGGCCGTGACGCAGGGAGGGCCGGCCAGAGGCTGCTGTCTACTGCCAGGGCCAGGCAGAGCTCCTGTGCAGCGCGCCCCTGGCTCCGCTCTCAGACCCGCCGCGCTGACGGGGCGTGCGGGGGGAGCAGCGTTACAAACGCGGCCCGTCGTGCTGGAGCAGCCAGCGCCCAAGTGGCACAACACATTTCACGAGAGCTGCCACATCGACTCTGCTGGAGCACGCCGTTTCCCAGGGTCAAGCGGTGCCCGGCTCACACAGCCTGGCTTCCACCCTACCCACCGAGACGCCCTCACACACACAAACGCAGCCTCCTCCTGCGTGCTCACGGACACACAGCGATCAGCAGACCTCCTGCGCACGGACACACCATAGCCGTTTTATTCAGGGCCAGATAATTTCCCTGCAGCAGCTCCATGCGCGGGCCCTTGCGATCCCTCCCAAGGCCACACTCCCTCCCATAACCGGGACAAGCACCCAGGAGTCCTGACTCGCAGCCCTCCTCCACTCGGATCTGCAGCCTGCCCTCCCTCCTTCTGGGAATCCCTTCCTCAATCCTTGTTGCACGGGATGGGAAAGAAAGAAATGATTGCCGGGTGGCTGAGACCTCAGCAGCATCAACAATGGGGCCAACGCTCCCACTTCCGGCCCAGGAGCTTCCATCCCACTCACGGCTCCCCCTACACCGCTTGCTCTTGCTGGAGCACTTTGAACCCAGGTGATGGGGTGCCAAACCACCTAGCTCTGTGCCCAGAGAGCCGCTGGCAGCACCAGTGCCCATCTGTCCTGGCCACGGGCCCCTCGCCCTGCGGAGCCATTTAGGAGGGGACTATCCCAGAGCTTCCACAGAACAGCAAAGAGCAGCAGGGAGGCACCGCTCTGCCCCTCCCAGGGAGAGGGGCTGTGGAAGGGTATCCGAGGCCCAGCAGGTGCCTGGAGAACTGCAGGAGGTGATCCTGGCCCCAGGAAGAAGGCAGGCCGTCTGAGAATGGCCCTGTGCTTTTCTGGTGCGCAGGGCAAGGTGGTGTGTGAGTCTCAGGGGACGTCTGAGGCGTACGGGCCTCCCAAGCCCTGCAGCGGGGGGCTTGCTCCTGCAGCCCTTACGAAGTGCTTGGCAGATCCGGGCAGCCGCTGTGTCTAGACAGAAACCCCGAGTCTTGGGCGGCCCAAGTTCGCTGCACCTCACCACTGCTGCTCAGCGGCACATCATAGTCTTAGGCTGAAGTTCTCAGGGAAGAGATGTGATCTTTTGGGGGTGGGAGAAAGCCAGTTGCTCCCCCCCACACACATATATATCTCTCCCCAGCCCCACTCCTGCATCTCCTGCGGTCAGCAAGGGAAACTCCACGCCTACGCACCAGGAAGGACGCCTGCTGCTGCAATCCTGGGGAGGGCAATGGCCCTGTGCTACACTCCTGTGCTCCCCAGCCTGGCAGAGGCCGGGACAGGGCTGCCGTCTCTGTAGCACGGTGGCTTGGGCAGATCCAATGTGCTGGACTTTGCTGTGTTTTGTGGTGCCCTGTGGGGAGATCTGGCGCATGGAACTCCCTTCCCCGGAGCAGCTGCTTCTGAACATTGACTCTCCCCCCTGCTGCTCAGACCGGCTGGCAGTGCCAGGAGGGATGCTGCTCTCAAAGTCACCAGGCCACATTGGCACATTCCACTCAGGCCTGGACTCCCCTGGCCATTACGGACAAAAGGCTGGAGCTGCTCCAGAACCCCTGCCAAATGCATGGCACGTCACGTGCAACCTGACACGTTGCTATTTCCCATCACGGCTCCAGGCAGGAAAACGGGTCAAGGCTCTGCTGAGCGCAGCACCTAGCTCTCTGCTGGGAACAGCTGCTAGGGAGCTGACGTTGCTGGAACCCTGCCACCCTCCCCTCAAAAGCAAAGATTCCTCGATTCCAAGGTCACAAGAGACCCGTTTGATTATGTCGGCTGACCTCTGTACACCACAGGCCAGAAAACTGCCCCCAAACAATTCCTAGAGCGGATCATTTAGAAAAACATCCCATCTTGATTTAAAAATTGCCAGTGACAGAATCTATTACAATCCTCAGTAAATTGTTCCAATGGTTAATTCCCCTTGCAGTTAACAACTTACACCTTACTTCAAGTCTGAATTTGGCTAGTCCACTTTCAGCCATTGGGTCGGGTTAGACCTTTCTCTGCTACATGAAGAGCCCATTATTAAATACATGTTCCCCATGCAGGTACTTATAGACTGTAACCAAGTCACCCCTTAACCGCCTCTTTCTTAAGCTAAATAGATTGAACTCCTTGAGTCTGTCACTATCAGGCCTGTTTTCTAATCTTTTAATCATCCTCGTGACTCTTCTCTGACCTCTGTGCAACCGATCAACATCCTCCTTGAATTGTGAACACCGGAAATGGACATAGTATTCAGCGGTGGCTGCACTAGTGCCAAGTACAGAACTAAAATAATTTCTCTATTCCCACTTGAGATTCCTGTTTATGCATCCAAAAATTGCATTAGCCCGTGGCCACAGCCTCGCACTGAACATATTTAGCTCATTATCCACCATTACCCTCCAAATCTTTTTCTGGCTCCTAGGATAGAGTCCCCCATTCTGTAAGCATGGCCTACATTCTTTGTTCCTAGATGTATACATTTTCATTTAGCCATATTACAACGCATATTGTTTCCATGTGCCCAGTTTACCAATCCATCCGGATTGCTCTGTGTCAGTGACCTATACCCTTCATTATTTACCACTACCCCAATTCTTGTGTCATCTGCCAACTTTATCACTGACTATTTTAGGTTTTCCTCCTGGTCGCTGATAAAAATGTTAAATAGTGTGGGGCCAAGAATCAAACCCTGTGAGACGGGACCCCACTGGAAATACACCCGTCCAGTGGTGATTCCTTATTTACACTGACATTTGGACAACTGTCAGTTGGCCATTTATTGTGTGTCACGTTAATTTTATATCCTTGTAGTTTTTTACTCAGGGGGTTGTGCGGCTCCAAGTCAAACACCTTCCAGAACACATCTGTTATGTCAACACTGTAACCTTTTGTCAGCCAAGCTTGTAATCTTATTTAAAAAAAAAGATATCCGGTTATATTAACAGGATCTATTTTCCATAAATCCATGTTGATTGGCATTGATTATATTATTTTCCTTTCATTCTTTATTAATCAAGTTCTGTATCAGCTGCTCCATTCTCTTGCCCTGCTCCCAGCCAGCACACACCTCTGGGGTGACGGCAGCTTCACCCAGCCAGAGCTCAGGAACCAGGGCAGCGACGCTGCTCCATGAGCTGTCAGAGAGCAAAGCAGTCCCTTGGAGATGGCTCCTGAAACAGACACAACCCAGAGACACCCATTGTTTCCAATGCACCCCAAGCCCTTTCCACGCATGCAACCCACAAGGACAGCTCCATGGAAACATACATCACCCCGCATCCCAGGCAGGGTCTAGTCCACAGCAAACAGGGACCTTCTGGCATCAGTTCATACAATAGTCACTCCTCAGGTATGGATCTCTGGAGAATACCTGTCCCCTACACCTTCGCTATCTAGCAAGCCATCTATCCCTTGCACACCCATCTATCCCCATACACCTCCTCTATCTATGTACCTACCTGTCCTCCCATCCTAGCTGTCTCTATTGGATTGGTAATAGAGCCCATCACGGCATGATCTGAGTGTCAGAGAATATTCACACACACACCTGGGGCACCACGGAGAATAGTCTGTTCTTTGAGAGCCCCTCCGGAGATTCCTATTGATAGGCACCTCTCCGTGGAAAAGGATATTCAATCTCTTGGAGCCTGCTCCACAAATAATGTCCCTCTCCACGCACACCCCACCCTGGAGTTCTCTGTTCATCCCCCACTTGGGTGACAGTCATGCTCGGGGGCACCTTGCCACAGAGAAACAGAAACTTTGGTGACTTAGTTGATGGAAACCCAACTGAGAGTTTGCAAGGTCACCTAGACACACAGCAGGCGTCTCTGGAGGGGGCTGTGGGTCATTCACCCTCATACGTTGCTGCTGCATCTGGCCTTAGAGTGAGTCCTGGGGGTTGGGGACTTAGGACGGGGAATCCGGATAATTTCAGAAATGGGCACTCCGACTGGCACAGGGCAAGGAGGATTGTGCCCCAGCATGACAGGATGGGTGTGCGCAGTCTTGTAGCTGTGTTGGTCCCAGGATATGGAAGAGACGGGTTGGGCGAGGTAATCTGTATGTTACTGGGTGGAAGAGACAGAGACGAGCTTCCAAGCGACACAGAGCTGTTCTACAAGTCTGGCGTGGGTGGCACCTGTACAACAACGCAAGGTGGCATGAGGCCTAATGGGCATCAGCTTAGAGCAGGGGAGGAGCCCGTTGAGGGTAGGGGGAGAATGGGAGAATCAGGATGTCCCTGTCCTGGAATGGCCGACGGGATGGAGCACTTGATGGTTCCCTGTTTTATTCATTCCCTCTGAAGCACCTGGCATCAGCCACCGCTGGAAGACAGGACGCTGGGCTAGACGGACCATTGGTCTGACCAAGTCTGGCCAATCTTATAGTGATGGACAGGGTGAGGGGAGACAGCCCCAGCCCCTCCTTGGCCTCTGGGAGTCTCATGGCTAGGCCCCAAGCAGCCCTTTGCTTACTCTGGGGACAGCTAGGTTAGAAGTGAGGGGACCCAGCATGGCAAAGCCTAGCTGGCCTCCCCCAGTCCCTCTTCCCGGCTGGGCCGAAGAGGAAATTGCTCCTTGTCACCAGCGTCGGGCTGTCTGGTTTCAGTCCCTCCTGTGGGAGGTGGTGCCTAGCCTTTCCGCAGTGGGTGCTTGGCCGGGGGGCGGGGGTCCTTTGGCGGAAAGCACCCAGCGTGGGGCTGGGGAAGAGGGGCCCTTGGTGCTTCCCCCTTCAGCGCGCCCCAGCAGCGCTGGGCTGGGGGAGGCGGGGGTTTGACTGGGAACAGCCGCCACCCTGGATCCGCTGCCAGACTAGCTCCCTGCTACAGATGGGGAAGTCGAGGCACAGAAAGGGGCGCGCCTCGCCCCCGGTGCGGGGCCCCCTGCGGCCCCCGCTCGGCTCACACGGGGCAAAGCGAACTTCCCACGCCCGCCCCCGGCTTCGCGGCGCGCAGGGCGGATGCGGCCACCAGGCGGAGCCCGGCCCCGACCCGCTCCGGAGCAGAGCCCTGGCTGTCCCCGTGGCAACGGGCGGCTTGCGTCGGGGGGGGTGGAAACGGAGCCATCGCCCCCCCGTTATTGTGGCGCTGCGGGATCCGAGCGGGATCGGGGCCCGGGGGGGTCGCCACGCGCTTCCCTCCCAGCCCGGGCGGGGGATGAGGGCCGGGGGCCCCTGGAGCCCGCGGGCTGCGCACCGGCCCGGCCCGGGCGCTGCTGCGCGGGGAGGAGCCTTGCGCGCCCAGGGCGAGCGCGGTGCGCGGCGCAGCGGCAGGTCGGTGCGAGAAGCGCCCCGCAGCGCGCAGGGCCGGGGACAGGGAGGGGCCGGAGCCCAAAGCGGGGGGGGGGAGGCGCAGGGGAGAGGGCAGCGATCGGGCGGGGGGGGGCCGCGCCTGGCCAATGGGGCCGCTAACGCGGGCGCAGCCCCCGCGCGGGGCTGGGTTTGGGGTGGGTTTGCGGGCGGGGCGGCTTTCCCAGCACGTTATCGGCGCGCACCCGGAAAGTTGGGCTGCGGTGAGCCGCGGCAGGCAGGGCAATCTCCCGTCCCGTCCCCGGCTGGGCCGTGCGGGGCGATGGGACAAAGGCAGCGGCCAGGTAGGCGCTCGGGTGCTCGCTCAGGACTGGCCCCTTGCGTGGCCCCTCCAGCCGCGGCCGGGCGGTGCGGGGCAGAGACGCGTCCCATGAGAGCGGGGCAGGAGGAGCCTCCCCCGCCAGGATCCGCCGAGCCACCTGCCCGGCTCCCACACCTTGCGGGAGGGAAGGGAGGCAGGTCCAGCTGCACCCGGCGTGTGCGAGCCATCAGCTGGCAGGAGAGGGAGCAGAGCAGAATGGCAAGGCCCCCCGCTGCCAGGGGACTGGAGGAGCAGGGCTGCCCCCCCCCAGCCAGGTAGCCAGGGGGCCCTGGGCCGCAAATAGGTAACATGCCCCAAGAGGCTGGCTGGATGAGGGCTCTGTGCCCTTCCCTGAGGGGGCGCTTGCTGTAGGAGAAGGGCACAAACCCTGTTGGCAGGGGAAGGGGGTGAGAGAAGTGAGGGGAAGAGCAAAGGAAGGGGGAAGGAAGGCATGTGAGTGGGGAGCTGGAGTGTGATGGGAAGGGGAGAGCCCGGGCGGGGGAGAGGATGAAACAGCTGCAAGCAAGGCTCTCCCTTTGCGGAGTGGCAGCACCCGAAGGGCTGGGGGCTTTCTGGAAGCAGCCCTGCAACTTTACTCTCTGGGTCCCAGGCCAGGAACAAAGCCAGGAGAGGAAAGGGGTGGAAATGGGAGACACGTGTTTGCTGAGCGCTTGGGTGCAGCTGCGGCTAGTTGGGGCAGGGCCATGTTGGGACTCCCGGCCCTTCTGCTTGCCCCAGCTGGTGTCCTGCTCCCTAAGGGCGTTGTGCTGCTTTGTTCCCTAGGTGTTTCTCCATGCTCCTGATAACTGACAGGAGCCCAAGGAGCAGCTGGGAGCTGAGACAAGCTGGATCTTGCCTGGACTGCAGCATCTTTGTCCCTAGCCGATGGCGAGTCTGTGCTAGCCAAGGGCTTTTGATTTGAATAGCGGCACTTTCCCACCAGAGCACAGAACCTAGGAACAGTGCCAAGGAGTGTCCTGCGCTCCTGGTCCAGACGGGCCCCTCCGGACCTGGGGGACACCAGACGCCTCTTCACCATCGCACGGCCCTGCGTCTTCCCCTCTTTCCCCCGGCTTGGTCTCCGGTTGAGCAACAGTGCAAGGAGGTGGGACAGGTGGTGCGACAAGGTGGGACAGGTGATGTGACAGGGCTGACAGGGCAGCTGTGCTATGAATTGCTGTTTATGGATTGCCTACCTCAGCCTGTTCGCCAACAACTTTGCTGAAGGTAAGCGGGGGCTTGAAGGTGAGCTGGGGCATGGGGCACGCTGTCCCGTGCAGGGCCCCAGAGCCACCGAACCCAGGGGATCCTTTGAATTGGCTTTAATCAGGCCCCAGAGCTCAGCGTGTGAAGTGGGGAGGGGCAGAAGCCGCTGAGGCCATGGTTAGAGCAGCCAGGGACCCAGTGGTGTAAAGGCTAATGCGCCATCGGGGGACCACGTCATCCATGGAGGGCACAGACGGTGATGCTACTGAACTGCCAAGGAGGCGGGGGGCAGAGGCGGATCCCAGTGGTTCTCCTCTTGCAGTGGAGGCAGAGGGGATGCCCTCCCAGTTGCCCGATTAAGGGAGCTCCACAGGGGATGCTCCATCTCCCTGACTTGCTGACCGTGGCGACTGGATCCCTGAGGGCCCCTGGAGTCGCTCCTGCCCTGGAGTGCCAGGAAACAGCCGGCATGGCAGTTTGAGGGAGTCCAGGGTGGGGATGCTCTACCCTTCGCCCTCCCACACGCACACGCTTATTCCGTTCCATCCCCCGCTGCCCTGCCCAGCTGGCCCCCAAGAAATATGTCCCTGAAGCAGTGTGTTGGGCTAAAGCCAGCTCTCACCACCCTGACCAGCCCCTTCCCACATACTGGGCCCCTCAGCGCCCTGTGCTCTAAATGAATACTGAAAGGCAGGGATCCTGGGTTCTGCTCCCAGCTCCAACCTTGGCCTACCAGGTGACTTTGGTGGAGTCCCTACCCCTCTGTAAAACGGGGATGGAGACGATGCCCATTCTCTGCGAAGGGCATTGGGATATAGGAATGGAACGCACTGTGTCCGTTGCACCCCAGCAAAGCCGGGGCCCCAGGCAAAGCAGGGCAGGACGTCGCGTTATCGGGCCTTTCCAGTGCCAGAGTTGCACCCCTCCTGGGGCTCCTGTGTCCTCAGCACAGTGGTGAGAGGCGTGCTCCGGGACTCCCCAGCAGCCCTTTCTCTTGGGGTTTTGGGTCCTGCTCTGAGAGCGCCACGCAGGCCTGCTGGGTTTGAGGGGCCCCGCCTCGCTGCAGGTATTTGCATGTGGGCTCTCCTTGCATGACCTGGACACCTGTGAGAGCATCCCATCGCAGGGTTTGGCTGGCTGATGTGGGGCCCGTCAGTGCTCTGTCTGAGCTCCAGGGCGCAGCAGGGGCTCCCCAGGTTCTCCCCCTGAATGTGAAACCTCCCTATGCTGGCCCTTGCAGGTAACGGCCAGGCGGCGTCTCAGGCTGTGGTCGGGCGTGTTGGAGAGAGCACCGTCCTGGGCTGTGACCTCCTAAAGGCGGACCAGGCACGCCCCCCTCTCTACGTGATCGAGTGGGTTCGCTTCGGCTTCCTCCTCCCCATCTTCATCAAGTTCGGGCTCTATTCCCCGCGTGTCGATCCGGAGTACGTAGGTGAGTCCGCGCTGGGACAGCAGGGAAGGAGTAGGGAGGAGAGGACCGTATCAGGGTGTGTATCGGGGTAGGAGAAGTCTAAGGGGGCTGGGACATGGCGGAGGGGACCCCGCTGGTGTATATCGGGGTAGAGGAGGGCTGAGGGGGGTGCAGTGTCGTGCAGCGGATGCTGACATGTCTCAGGGCTGGAGGGCCCCTAGCTAGGACGAAGCAAGGAGGAAACAGTAGGTCCAGTGGCTGGCTCTGTGGCATGTGGTCCAGCGGCTGATATGCAGTCCAGGGGCTGGCGTTACACAGCTGCATGCTCTTTGTCTTCCCTGAGGTGAGCCCATCCCACCCTGGGGTCCAGGGGAATTTCCTGGCAGGCGCCCTGGCCCTTCCCTCCCGAGATCATAGTCTCCAGTGACTGGCCGGGCCCCAGAGGACTGGCTTTGTTCTGGCTCTTCCTGCGTGCACAGTGCACTCGTGCTCTGCCTGCCGTGCGCGCCTTCCCCCCTCTGCCCGCAGCTGGGCCCCAGCTGAGGGCTGCGGCTGTCAGGCTGTATTAATCACGCCCCACGGGCTGTGCGGTGCAGCGGGCAGGGCTGGCCAAGAGAAGGGGTGGCCATGGGGCAAAGTGAAGGGACCCGTCCCTGCAGCTTGGATTGACTGGACCAATGCTCTCGGCTGGCAGGGATGGGAGTGGGGGGGGGGAGGCTGGCAGCTTCCCAGTAGGGCTGTGAGGAGCTGCACCCAGCCTGAGTGTGAGAGGAAGGGTCCCTCTCCCCCCACCCTCCTATGCCCAGTTCTCCTGTTGTGCTCCTCCTGGGGGAGGCGAATCTGTCCTCACTGAGCGAGCACGGAGCGGATGGGGCTGTGCGCACGTCAGCGGGCTCCCATTGAGGCAGGAAACTCCCATAGCTGCGTGACCCTCCCCTTATTGATGCGCTGGTGGCCTCTGTCTGCAGGGGGTCTCCCCTCCCCCCAGCCTGGGAACGGGCCTGTCGGGGGCTGGGTGAGACACCAGTGTCCTGCCCGGCTCTGGGCCCGCGTCCGTGCACGGCATTGCATCTCTCTGCACCCGAGTGTGAGTGTTTTAATGGTTCTGTGGTACGTCTTTGCCTTGCATCGGAGTTAGTGCACTCGTCTCTGCGGGTGCGGGTCTCCCTGCCCAAGGTGCATGCGTCTTTTTCAGCACGGGCCTGGGCCGTCCCCTGGGGCGGTCTCTTCCCTGGCAAGGGGGAACCAGGAGGAAGCGTTTTGCCCTGCCCTTCCCCAGCCAGAGCTCCCAAGGTCCCACGTGGTCAGGGCTGCGCTCCAGGACAGCGCGGCAGGCCAGGCACGGGGAGCTGGACTCCATGCAGCATGGAGCTTTGCAGGGCTGAAGGCATCGGGCTGGCTGCAGCAGAAGGCCCAGGCCTGAACAAGCTGCTGGCCCCTTTGTGCTGCGCGGAGGAGCTGGCCCGGGCCACACAAAGGCCCTTTCTTGCTGGGGTCAGAGGTCAGACTGCGACGGCTCCTGGGATCTTTGTTCCACTCTAATCCCATAATCCCACCTGGGGCCTGCTGCTGCTTGGGGGAAATTCATGCCTGGGAGCCAACTGGGCCGCCTGGCGGTTCCCGGGGCTCAGGGGCCAGCTGGGATCCCGTGGGAAGAGCCGCAGGGAGCAGGGGCTCTGGAGCCCTTCGCGCAGCTTTGGGGGGGGGGCCCTTGTGTGATGGTCTCAGCCCGCAACTGCTCTTGCATCCCAGAGCAACCCCCCCCGTCCGCACTGCTTTTCATAGCCCCTCCACCTGCTGCATCCGCACCGCCCTGTGTCACAGCGCCCCCATCTGTGTCACAGCCCCTGCCCCATCCACACTGCCCCGTATCACGCTCCCTTGCCCCATCCACACCGCCGTGTCACAGCCCCCCCCTCGGTGTCACAGCCCCTGCCCCATCCGCACTGCTCCGTATTGTGCTCCCTTGCCCCATCCGCACCGCCCTATGTCACAGCCCCCCCATCCGTGTCACA
This sequence comes from Mesoclemmys tuberculata, assembly GCA_007922155.1. NCBI lineage: Eukaryota > Metazoa > Chordata > Testudines > Chelidae > Mesoclemmys > Mesoclemmys tuberculata. The sequence continues at coordinate 581,648 of ML675647.1, forward strand.
GCCCCGTCCCCATCTGCACCGCCCTGTGTCACAGCCCCTGCCCCATCCGCACTGCCCCGTGTCACGCTCCCTTGCCCCATCCGTGCCACCTCATGTCGTAGTGCTCCCATCGGCTGCCGGCCCAGCATGCCCAATATTGCCACCCCGCCCCTGCTGCCCTGAGTGCCAGACAGTTCCCTCCATAGGAGAGGACGAGGTCCTACAACCCCCCCGGAACAGGGCATTTTCCTGCCCAGTCAGGCCCCAGCCAGTTACAGCCCCAAGAATCGCTGGGGATTTGGCAACAGACAGGGCTAAGATCTCATTGGGAGCCGCAGCTGACACCAGCGAGAGATCTGACCTCTCACGTGTGCACATGCTGCCCCAGGCCGGCTCTGTGGCTTAAGGTAAGGGTTTCCCCCCGCCACCCCTTGCACTGGAGCTGGGCCAGCCTCTCTCTACTTTTTTGTGCCTTGATTCGTGTAGGGCTGCCGGAGCCCAGGGGCCCTGTGTGCTGCCTTCTCAGCCCTGCCGGGGGGGGGGGTCACTTGAAGGTTGAGCTTGGGGAGGGGATTTCGGCAAAGCTGCTAATTGGCAGGGCTTGGCTGAGTGGGATTTGGAGCGAAGCTGCTGGAAAGGGGACAGTGGCGTGGGAGGGGGATGTTCTCCTAAGGAGAGGGTATTTAAAGCGGAACAGTGGCAGATTTTCGGGGCGCTTTGCAAACGTGGAGGCGTGGGCAGCAGGATCTCATCTTAACGAAAGGGAAAGGCCTGGTGCAGGGAATGCTTTGGTGTGGGGAGCAACCGGGGGGCTGGCTGTGGGGCTGGAAATTGTGGCAGTCCTGCAGGCCATGGCAGAGGTGGGTGGCACTAACAAATCACATCCCACTAAAGCTCTCATAGCAAGGGCTACTCCTGACGGGGTGGGATGGGACAGAGCTGGGGCACCCAAGCTTTGCCCAGGCCAGGCTGTGTTGGCAAGCTAGAGCAGGAGGAACCCTCCAGTGTGAGCAGAGCTGGCTGCAAAGAAAAAAAAAAATCACTGGACTTTATGTTTCAAAAGCAAAAAAAATAAATAAAACCGGAATCCTTCCTGGCCAGCGAGAGCTGGTGTCTTGGACACCGAAATGCTGGCCAACGAAAAGCCAGTGGCCAGTAAGGTCCACGATGCCCTGCGCCCATGGAAATCGCAGCTTTCAACATGGGTGGAGTTGGGGAGGATTTAGGCGGAGAATGATCATTCTATTTCAGCCAGCTGTAACCGTGGGGGAGAGACTGGGGGGATGGGGGAGGGACTTGATATAGACTATTCATATAAAAACTTGTCCTAGCTCGACTGCTCTGCCGACCCGCACAGTGTGCTGCCCCCAGGCTCCTGGGCGAGGCCCACGCGGCTCTCCCCCACTCACAGATCCCCGGCAGGAAAGACTCTGTCTTCAGAATGGAGCTATTTCCACTGGTCTGTCTCCTCCGTTAGCCCCATCCCCAGGCAGAATCCAGCTCCTTTCCTGTGGCCGTGCTGACTGCAGGGCGAACAAGGGAGCCAGTGGGACTCTTGACGCCCGGTCTGCAGCCGCTTTTCAGAGCAGGAGTGCATGTTAATATCCAGGGGCTGGCGTCCAGCATGTGCTGTGCTTTGTCCTTGCTTGGGGCACGTGGGCTGCCCTCTGGGCTGGGGGCCTTGCACGCCACAGAAATGAACTGTAGAGTCCCTAGATCACTGCACTGCAGCCTTCCTCGGCTGAGGGGACCAGGTATGGTTCCCCTCGCTCGTTCTGCACGGCTGGCCGTGGGAAGGGAGCCTGTGCCCATGCTATTCACAGACCTGCTTCCCTAGCGGGACCCCGGCTCAGTGCAGCTGGCCGGGTCACTGCTGGCAGATGTGCATCTCCCCTGCCAGGGGCCCATCTGCTCCCGCCCCCCCCCCATCTCCCCAGGGCCTCTGGCTCCAAGCCTGCCGGTAGGTCTGGTTTCGGGGCGCGTGGAAGGTGTTCCTGGTTGATTGGGCTCCAGAAGCACCAGAGCTGTTGGTTCCCCTGGTGAGAGACCTGCCCCGGCTGTCCCATTCAGCCTGTGGCTCTGAGCGGGCTCTGCCGTTCATGGGATCTGAGCTGCTGAGGGCAAGGGGTCTGGCCAGGGCCGTGTAATTCAGGGTTCAGTGCTGCTCGCAGGTGACTCCGCAGCAGTGAGGGGCTCCCCCGATCACTGCCTCCCGGCCAGGCCTGAAAGCACAGCAGCTTGCAAGGCCTCTCAGGGACCCAGCCGTGGCTCCCCACCTCCTGCAGGCATGTTTGTCACTGCTTCGGAGCCAGGCTTGGCTTAGCTCCCTGGACCCAGTCACTCAATGCCGCATCTTCCCAGGGCACTGGCCTGGCCTGTAGGTCTCTTGGAGGAGGATTTGTGCTTTGTGCAGGAAGTGCACGATCCCAGGCGGTTCCTCTTGGCGCTAAATGGTTGCTGTGTTGGCCGGTTGCCACCTCCCTTCCCCCCCCCAGAGGTGGCTGCACTTTGCTCTTCCTGTGTGCGTCGGCCAGAATGCAGGTGCGGTGCCATGCATGGAAATGGGCTCCCGTGGTAGAGCGCACGTGGGGGTGATGTGTTTCTGAGTGAGAGAGGATATCGACAGTGTATCTCTGCAGTCACCAATAACGGCTCGTTTCCTCCCCCACCCCAGCCAGCTCTGCTGAATGAAGCAATTCCCGTCAGCCCTGCCTGCTCCAGGATCCCCTCCCGTGTGGGCAGCAGAACACAACTGGGGAGAAGTGCCAGTTGGCCACACTGGGGTAGGGAGGGCAGAGAGGGATTTGCAGAGCCCCTCTCCTTGTACTGATGGGGGGAAGAGAAAAGCCTGGTTTGACCCAGAGCGGGCATGGAGAGAGCCTGAGGGTGGCACATGGAAAAACTGGTTGGCTGGATAGACACTGACCATAGGGGCCCAATCAAGGGCAGGGGGCGTGTGGCTGTGAGGGTCACTCGCCCCAAGGTGGAGTCACAGTGGGTTGGGGGGGGCTGCCAGGGGCACTGGGCCCAGGGCAGAGCCATGCTTTGGGGGGAGGAGAGCTGGGAGGGCCTGGGGGGATGGAGGGGTGGGGACCAGGCAGAGCCGTTGGGCGGGAGGGGTGGGGGGAGCTGCTGTGTGACTCCCTTGTTCCCAGGACAACTGGCTGCTTATTTTTAATCTTCCGCGGAGGCTGGGGGGGTGAGTTAGGAGCTGGGAGTGGAGATGGGGCCTGCCGCCGGGGGGGGGGGGGGGGACACGACAACGACGCGAGGCACCCGCGGTTTAAGCAGGGAGGTTAGGCTGGGATTTCAGTCCCGTTGCCACGGTTCCCACGTGGCGCTTTTCAAACCGCTCCAGCCGTTGGTGGGAGCAGCTGGCCGGGGGCCAGGAAGAATCTCACAGACACCCCCTCTCGTGTGGCAGGCCCCCTGCACGTCACTCGCCCCACCCCTGCCCCTCCGCACGTCGCTCACCCTGACTCCAACCCCCTGCATGTCACTTGCTTGACCTCCCCTGCCCCTGCCGCTCCCCACATGCCCCTCTGCCCCCCCCACGCCTCCCCCTACACATGCCATGCCCCTGCCCCCCATCACACACCTATGGCATCAACCCCCCAGTGCCGTCACTTGCCCCTGGCCTTGCATCTCCTGGAGCCCTCAGCCCCTAGAGGAGTCACTCCCCTACATGGCCTTGCCCCACATCCCCCCAGAGCCCCCTCCCACCCCCCGACCGGAGGCAGCTGGGACCCTGACACTGTTCCAAGGCTCCCATCAGGAGCACATGTGCCCTACTGCCGTCCCAACGGCAGTCTGACATGGCCAAGCTCTAGGAAGCTTGATGGGGTCAGCCCCAGGGACCTCCCCCACCCTGCTGAGTGGGGAGGGCTCTGCTTTGCTCCTGAGGGAGGTGTTGGCCGCTGTGATGGCGCTGGGGCCTGGAGCTGCCCTGGGACCCCTCTCCAGCTCAGGCTGCTCTCTGGGCTGGCTGCCCCACATTGGGGTCTCCCTTGGCGATGGGATCACCCCAGGGTGGGGCAGCACCGCTGGGGATGGGGTTGCAGCTTTTACCATCTCCGGCTGAAGCAGAGGCAGCTGGGTGTCTCAGCCTACGCTGGCCGAGCTGGGACCCGTGAGCACGGGAAGGCAATTGGGTGGGCTTGGGGGAGGCCGTGACTCTTGCCAGCTCCTGGAAGGCTGGTCCCTCCACGCTGCCACGTGTTGCCAGTCCCTGTGAAACCAAGCTGGGGGCCTGGGTGGCGGGGTCACTTTCCCTTCCCAGAGCCCCAAAGACACAGGATCTTAATGCCACTAGATAAAGCCCTTCCTAATCTAGGGCTGAAAGCGTGAACTGTGGCCCCTTGCCCTCTGTCCCTGCCTGGCAGCTGGGCACAGCCACACTCAGACAGCGACTAGCGAAGGAGGGCGTGGGGTTCCTCTCTCCCTAGGAACCTGTGGGGCTGGAGGCAGGTGCCTTGATCTTGCCAAGCTCTGTCTGCCTGGCTTGGAGATGGCTCCACAGGGGCTGCTTTGGGCGGGCGGTGCTCGGAGGCCCTGGGGAATGGATTCAATCCAGACCACCTTGCTGCCCAAGGGGTGCCTGCCACTAAAGGTTCGGGGGAGCTGCTTCCCGGCCCAGCTGCAAGGAAAGGCGCGTGGGGCATCAGTGCTGCTGCCTGGGAGGCTGGGGGGGATGAACAGTGCTTCCTCTCTCCCCCCACCTCGTCTTCCTCCTCCTTTCCCCATCTCCCACTCAGTGCAGCCCCCCCGCCCTCTGTCCGGCCATCCCCCAGCAACCCTGCTTTGCCCTCCTCCCCCAGCCCCGACCTGCCACTCCTGCTGCCAGAGCCAGGAGCAGCCAATGGGGGGGTTGCCGCGCCCTGTATCCCCGGGAAGGGTGGTTGCTAAGCAATGGGAGGCTGGGGTTGCGCCCTCAAGGATGTTTTGTTACCAAGCCTTTTGGTGAATGAGGGGGAAGGACCGGGCGGGGCCGAGGCAGGGGATTACAGAGGGGCTGGGGGAGGGTATCTGGGGTGGGGGGGGAGGGGCTGGCCCCACTGCATTCTTTTTGCAGGGTTTAGTTCCTTCCAATGGGGCCTTTGTTCAGGAGCACGTCGGCTCCAGGATGGGGGAGGGGATAGCCCCCCCCCCCACATTGACTCTGCTACCCACCCCCACCTGCCCTGCTCTAGCACCCTTCCCCCATGCCCGGAGGCCTTGGGCTGCTTGGGGGTGGGCAGACTCAGTGGGATCGGGAGCAAGGGGCTCCTGGATTCGTGCCAGCCCTGGGCTCTGAATTAGGGCGGTCCCAAGAGCTGCCCCGGTTGAGCCGGGCTGCTGCATCCCAGAATTGCTGGAGCAATTTCTCCTTTGCTAGGCAGCTGCAAGAGGTTAGCCCAGGGGATGCTGGGGGGGGAGCGAAGGGGGGTCAGGCGGAGGAGTATGTAGCAACCTGGAATGGACATGGCCGGCAAATGAGCCCAAACCCAGCAGGACGCGCTGCCTCGGGCAAGTCTAAACCCTATGGCTGGTGTCTCTGTGACATGCTGGCTGCGGCTGCACTGGAAAGGCTTTGCCAGGAGAGCTTAGAATCATAGAACCACAGGGTCAGAAGGCACCACAAGGGTCATCTGGTCTGTCCCCCTGCCAGGAGCAGGATTTGTTGTGGCTAAACCATCCAAGACAGATGGCCACCCAGCCTTTTAAAAACCTCCAGTGAAGTTCCACAACCTCCCTAGGCCGTCTGCTCTATTGTTCCAGATAGGAAGTTTTTCCTGAGATGTAATCTAAATCTGCCATGCTGCCGTTTGAACCCATCACCACTTCTCCTGCCCTGCTGGGGCAAAAGAGAACAACTTTTCTCTATCTTTTTTTATGGCAGCCTTTCAAGTATTTGAAGACCGCTATCAAGTTCCTCTTTAATCTTCTCTTTTCCAAACTAAACATACCCAGTTCCTTCTCCTTTTACTCACATGGCTTGCATTCCATCCGTTTGGTCATCCTTGTTACCCACCTCTGGATCCTTTCCAGTTTCTCTACATCCTTTCTGTACACTGGTGACTAAAATTGGACCCGGTACTCCAGCGGAGGCCTAACCAGTGCTGAATGGAGCGGAACTATCCCCTCCCATGATTTACATGCTATACCTCTGTTAAGGCAACCTAAAATCGCATTTGCTTTTTTTGCAACAGTGTCTCATTGCTGACTCATGTTGAGGCGGTGTTCCACCACAACTCCCAGATCCTTCTGCCAAGCCAGTTTATCTGTGGGTTTTTTCCCCTTACATTTGTCTTTGTCGAATTTCCTTTTGTTGTCTGTAGCCCCGTTCTCCAGTTTATCAAGATCGCTCTGAATTTTAGCGCTATCCTCCAAAGTATGGTCAAGCCCCCCACCTTTGCATTATCTGCAAATTTGATCAGTCTGCTGTCTATACCTACAGCCAGGTCATTAATAATGATGTTAAACAACAATGGACCCAGAACAGGTCCCCGTGGAGCCCCACTTGAGACCTCCCTTCAATCCAAAATAATTTAAGTCGCAGTTACTCTTTGTTTGTGGCTTTTTAACCAGTTACATATCCACTTAATGGTAGATATGCCAAGTTCACGTTTCTCCAGCTTACTTCTCAGAATGTCATGTGGGACTGTGTCAAAAGCCTTGCCGAAGTCCATGTATATTATGTCACCGCATTCCCCCTAGCCACCAAAGCAGTTACCTTGTCAAAGAAAGAAATCAAGCTGGCCTGGCATTATTTATTCTTGGTGAAGCCATGCTGGCTCTTAGTGATCAGCCCTTCACCCTCCAGGTATTCTCCAGCGAAATATTTTATACATTGCTCTGATAGATTCCCAGGTATTACGATCAGGCTGACTGGTCTGCAGTTTTCCAGCTCCTCCTTTTTGAAAATGGGTACTATGTTAGCCCTTCTCCAGTCGTCCGGGATGTCTCCTGTCATCCAGTTGTTTGTAAATATTATTCGCAGTGGCTCCAAGATTTCTTCAGCTAATTCCTTCAGTACCTTCGGGTGAATAGCATCTGGCCCGACTGATTTGAATTCATTTATAGTGATCAGAAGATCTCTGACGTGTTCTTTATTTATGCCAATCCGCATCCGTTCCCTTTTATTGTCTATGATAATTTCGCTAGGCCCAGTTCCCCATACCAAATGAGCTGCCCAGTAAAAGGACCTTTTTTCTTACAGCGTAGCTCAGTCTACACAGGGACAATTGCCAGCACAGCTGTGCGGTCACAAGTATCGGAGGCTTTTTCCCCCACACTCCTAACCAACATGGCTGTGCCGGCAAAACTTTGTAAAGTGGACCTGGCCTCGGATAGCTCGTCAGGCCAAGGGAGTCTTGTGGAATGGGATTGTGCTGTGCTGGTGGGAGCATTTCTCAACGTGCTATGGGGTGACCCATGTTGCAGGCCTGTTCTCAACCCGCAGAGGCCTAGTACGGACCCCACCTCCATGGAGGGAAGGGATCGGGTGATGATCGGTAGTGCTGGGAGCTTTGTGAGGCCCTGGGGTGTGTAACCCATGCAGGCTGAGTCAGCGCCGTCATTGATAGGGACAAACCCCAGAGACTGCAAGGTGGGGGGCCAGTGTGGGTGTGAAATGAGGGATAGTTGAGCAGTTACCTATGGTGACAGAAAGAGCGTGTGCTCATGCACGTTTCTATGGGTGTGTGCAGGTCGGGGTAGGTATACGTGTGTATGGCTCTTGGTGTGTGTATACAGGGATGTGGTCATGGGTGAAGATATGTTTGGTGAGCATGCTGGTGGGTGTGGGCAATGAGTGCATGTTTGTATGTTGCATGCAAGTGTGTGCACACACTTTTGTGGGTGTGGGTGTATGCGTACATGTCCTAAAGAGATGCGTCTCTCTCTCCGACAGACTGTCTTTGCTTATTACACTTTGGGGAAACTTGCAGAGCGTGTCATGCCAATGAAGTATTGTTGAGTTGTTCTCTACGTGTGTGCGTATCAGTGTGTGAGCATAAAGATACAGGTCTGTGTGGAGGAACATATTGTGTGTGGTGTGTGTGTGTTGCGGGGGGGTGTATGTATTGGGTCAATGGATAAACTACTGGTGTTTGCAGGTATACGTGTGTATCAAGGAGTGTGTGTGTGTAGCTGTGTTTATTTGTGTGGGAGGGTGTCGCACACTGTCTAGCGGGGTGTGTGTGTAGCAGTGAGTAGCGGGGTGTAGCAGTGTGTCTTTTTACGTGGGGGGGATGTAGCCGGGTGTGTTTCCGCGGGAGGAGGCAGTGCTGTGTATCGGAGTGTGTGTAGCTGTGCGTGGCGGGGTGTGTACACGATGTGCACCGCAGCCCCTGTGCTGAGCCAATTGCCCGCTACGTTCCTGAGCCGATTATTGCTCTGATAATAGTCCTGGGGATTAGGCGGTTGCCTTTGCTGCTTCTTTAGATTTCTTATCCTCCTGCTCATGAGAGCGGCCGCACACACGGGCACCCGGCAGCCCCAGAGAGTGGGACTGGGGGCAGCCCCCGCTCCTGGCTAGCTGGCTCCTGTCAAAGCCCCAGCCTAGCGTGTGTGTTGGGGGGCAGGGAGTCTGGGACTCAATGTTTGAGGCTGGTAACCCCCACAGGGGGGCTGGGTGGAGATGGGGCTGGGAGCCAGCCCCTCAGATGGCCGGTCGGGGTGGGGACTGGAAGGGGGTTAGCGAGGCACAGTCCAAAGGGGAAGGGTTTTTTGGTGGGTGGCCCTGATGGTTACGGTGGGAGAGCTCCCTAAGGGGGCAGTGGCTGCTGGGGGGGGCACATGCAGTGCACAGCGATCTGCAGGGCTCATGGCCAGGGGCTAGGCAGTAGGTGGCCGGTGGGCCAAATCTGGACTGCCAGACGCCTTTGAATGGACCCTGAAATCTTCCTGTTTTCTCTGGACCTTGACCGAGAAATACGAGCCTTGGCAAAAACTAATTGACTGCCCCTGGTCTAAGCCATGGCCGACAGAGGAGGCTGGTATTGGGTGGGGCCGGGCAGTTGTTGGGGACTGTGGAGCTGGGAATGACTCTGGGGCCCCTCATTAGATCCTCTGCCCCCAGCCCCCAGCCCCCTTTCTGCATCTCCCCTCCCCTGCTGCCTCACCCCCTCCTGCCCCGTTGACCCTGCCAATGCTGAATCTGTGTATCTGCCCTCGTTTGTTTGCCTGGCCGGGAGCTGGAGCAGGGCTGGGAGGCAGGGGGTTGAGCTGTATGGCCTCTATCTGGCCCCTTTGGGTGGGGTGGGGTGGGGAGGATTGTGGGGGAAAAGCTGGGGCTGTGGGGTGCTATGCTGGGTGAGCCCAGGATGTGGTGAGCAGGGACGGGGTACAGCTCGCTGCTCTGGAGCTGAGGGGGCTGTGAGATGCTGCACTGGCATGCCAGCGTCGCACTGAAAGGGTTGGCGCAGCTGGGCGCCTGCCTTCTGTGAACGCACGGCTGCCCTCCGGTCGAGGGTGTTCCCAGGTTGGGCAGCTTCCCTTACCGGTGCCTGGCACGGCCCCCAAGCAGCTCGGGGAGCAGCGGCTGAGTGACAGGCCGGCTCTTTGTCGGCAGGCCGCGTGCGGATCCAGGAAGGCGCCTCGCTGCGGATCGACCTCCTGCGCGCCGAGGACCAAGGCTGGTACGAGTGCCGCGTCCTCTTCCTAGACAGGCACACCAACGACGATGAGTTCCGGAATGGCACCTGGATCCACCTCACCGTCACCGGTACGTGCCAGGCCGGGCGTGGGCATGCTCCGGTGGGAGGGGGCAGACCGGTGGCACGGGGCGACAGGGAGAGAGAGAAAAGAGGGAGTGCCAGCTGGGACCCGCTTCCCCCGTGCAGGAGCACTCTGGGTCCCGGTGCCAGGCCTGATCAGCGTGCCCTCCCCGTGCTGGGTGCAAGCTTTGCCTGGCACCAGCAGCTATTAGGGTATTCTCTGGCATCTCCACTGGCATCTGCCTCCCTGCTCTGTGTGAGGGAGGCATTGCCTCCCCTGCATAGAGCCTAGCTTTCCTTGAGGCAGTGCTGTGGGTGTCTGCCTGCTCCACCGCCGGGGCAGTGGTGGGCACGGCAATGCCAGGGCATCGTGGCCCCAGGCGGTATCTTGGGCAGGGGACCAGGCTGGCTGGTGTTCCCTGGGGATCGTGGGTGCTGGATCCCAGTTCTCGTAGGGCTGTTGCATAGGAAACCCCAAATCGTCTGGCAGACTCGAAGCAGCTGTTGCGACACGGCGATTGGTGTAGCTGGGGCCGGGACAGGCTCGTCTGCATTGGGACAGGGGGCCGGGCTTTGGGGTCGACACCTCTTCCCATGGTGGCTGCTTTGGCAGCGCTCCGGCGGGAGTGCATAGGGCACGGCTCCGTGGCAGCGGGGCCAACGCGCGGGTGGGACTGGGGGGAGCAGCGGGAGCTGGGCTGGGCCATGGCAGGGAGGCCTGGCGCTGCCCCATGCAGTGGTTCTCGTGAGCCCGCGGCGCTCGCTGCAGGCCTTGGTCACCGTTCGCCCTTGCTGTGAATCTCTCAGCAGCTGTGTGAGCCTCCGCCCCGATGTCCTCCCCAGGCGCCCACGCTGGGAGGGCAGGGGCGGTGCCGGGCTGTTGACGGAGCAGCACAGCGGTGAGCCAGCCTCGGGCAGGGCAGGCAGGGGCGCTCGCCTCTGGCCTTCCCTCCTTCCTCTCTCGCCCCACATCACTCCTAGGGCCCTTTAGGGGCTCGCTCTGGGCCTGATGCCACCTTCCCCCCACCAGCTGCACTTGGGATCTGATTGGGCCTGATCCTCCCTTTCCCCCTCTCCCACCCCAGGTATATTCTGGGCCCAGTTTCCCCCCTCCGTCCTCCCAGTACGCTGTGGGCCCGATTCCTCCCCACACCAGGTACACCCTCACTTTGGGTCCAGTCCCTTCCCCCCATGCTTCCCAGGATGCTCGGGAGCCAATCCTGCACCCCAGGCCCCTGGGTATGCTCTGGGTCCAGTTTTCCCCCCACCTGGCTCCCAGGTACGCTGTGGGCCCGATCCCCCCCATTCCCTCCCCCAGGTACACCCCGGGCCCGATCCTCTCTGGGCTCCTCGTTTAGCCCTGGGGCGAAGGCGCTCCTGGTCAGGGTAAATGCTCTGTCACATGTGCTCCAGTGGGGGGGGGGGAATGATGGCAGTGTGTGGTGGGCCACAGTCCAGCCCCCCCTTGCCTTCTCCGGCCCCTGTGCAGCCATGCACTAAACCCCGGAAGCTGCCTTCCTCGAAAGCTCCACTTTTCCCCTCCGTGCCAAGCACATTAGCATAGCACCAGGCAGCGGCTGCACCAGAGCTGGGGGGGGCAAGCATCTGGCTGCACCCTCGCCCCGCTGGGGGCTGGCTACCTCCTGAGGCCCCGGCGCTGTGTCTGCAGGAAGCAGCCCCGGGGCCCAGCTGTGCTTGGGTGGCATGGTGCACCCAGCCCACCCCAGAGTTTGCACTGCCCATGCCGTGCCCCCTGGGGAGCAGCCGAGCCAGCCTCGTTACATGGAAACAGACAAACGGCTGGCCAGGGGTGCAAAGCCAAAACGCTCTTACACGGTCCCAGACTGGGGGGGGCCTGTTTCTTGGGAGCCCAACTAAAGACACCACCGGGAACCCCCTGCACGTGCCTCAAGCTGCCCCCCGTTGGCGACCACTCGTGGAAATCAGCTGTAAATCCCCGGTGCCCGCTGGTGGTGCGAGCCCTGGGGACCCTGGCCAGGCTGCACTGCCATCGCAGCCCTTGGCTTCAGCGCTCCTGACCGGATCTGGGCTCACGGGCCCCGTGGCCGGCTTGCAGGGTCCCATTCCCGTTCTGTGCAGCCCAAGGAGCTCGGCATTGGGGGGCATCCAGAGGGAGCCCTAGCCGGGAGGAGATCACCCTGCCTTCACCCCAGGGTGCTGTCCCGGGAGTAGACACGGCCCCTGCTTCTCCACCTGACACGCCAGCACTGGGGACTATGTTAGCCCCCCTTGGGGCCCCGGACTGGCACTCCCCCTTCCCTGCAGGCCTTCCCAGCGAAGCCTGCAATGGGACAGGGGCTGAGCCAAACCCGCCCTCCTGAGCAAACACTCGTAAAAGGCCCAGCATGAACTCGTAAGCCTCCCAAGGAGTGGGCCCTGACCCTTGGACCCCAGGCAGCACACTCATTGGCTGGGGAGCCCAGGAAAGGCCCCGCGTTGGTGGCTGCTGCACCTTTTCTCCGTTTATTGCATGGGGGCTGGGAGGCCTGGATCCCAGGGCGGGTCCCTGCTTCATGGCTTGTGGGCTCCCCCATGCCACCCAGCTGGAGAGTCAGAGGACATAGACAAGCTGCAGGCTCCCTTCCAAAAGGGAGGGAGCCCGGCTCTCCACGGGGCATTTGCGTTAGTCTGTGCCTCCCCTCCCCTTCGCCACAAAAGCCGAGCAGCTGCCCCACGGACCCAGTCATCCCGGACCCATCAGAACCAGCAGAGCTGGGCACCGGCCGGGCCTCGCGTGTGGTCTGGACAGCGCCCTGGGCACTCTGTAGTTGAGTGCGACGGACACGAGCCCTGCCCCAGGGTCTGCCATCTCCCTGCAGGCAGACCCTGCCCCACAGCTGGTACTATCAAGCAACAGCTGTGCAATGAGTGTGTCAACAGTCGGCACCCATTGCACGCAGCAAGGGCAGGGCAGGGCCTGTGTCTGCATCAGCCATTCACCTCGCTGAGGGGCTGCCTGGCCCCAGGGCACCAGTGCGGGGGGGCAGTTCCTCTCATGGGGGTGGGGTGATTTAGAGACTTATTCTCTTATCGCTCTTTCGCTTCTTCAAGCTGTGTGCACCACGGGCACAGCCCCCCCCCCATCACATCAGTGTCACTCAGGCTGCTAAAGGCTATAGCATCTCGTTCCGGGTCGCACAACAGGTTTGGTTCAACCCGAAACAGATCCCCGTTCGCTGACATTTCTCGGTGTCGACAGTTTCGGTTTGGACCAAGTCGAACTTTTTCCAGTTTATTTGGTTTTCTGCACTGCCAGGGAAGCAGCCAGGTCTGTCCTCGGCCCAGCTCTGCTCCTCGCTTCCAACACGCTTTCCGCACAGCACCACAGGGTTGTCGGAGGGAGGGAGAGGAAGGAATTTCCCTAGCGCCACAGCACGGGACAGTAGCATGGATAGGATCAGACTCCGGATCTCCTGTCCCCCGTCCATACCCTAGCCAGCAACCCTTCCCGGAGAACTAGATCCGATCCCTTCCCTGAGCCAGGAATGGAACCCAGGCATCCTGCCTTCTAGCCGTTGGCTCGAACCCTCAGATCACGCTCCCTGCTTTGCTGCCAGCCAGCCAGGACTAAGCAGAACGTGGGCCTGGGGCTGTGGGTTCTCTGCAGCCAGATCACCTGTGCTGCCGTGGTTCTGAAGCAGTTTCCATGTCCTCCACAGCTCCCCCTGCCTTCCTAGGGACTCCGCCCGCCTTTGTGGAGGTGAAAGACAGAGAACCCCTCAGTCTTGCTTGCTCGGCCACCGGCAATCCCCAGCCTGTCGTTGTCTGGAAGAGAAACAACCTGGCTATCGAGAGTGGAGACAAGGTGCAGGTAAGGGAGGGGCAGCCCCCGGGAGGGAGGAGATTGGGAGCTTTTCCAGGCTGTCTCCTGCGTCTCCCCAAGTGCTGCACACATGGGGCTCCCTCCCCCAGCAGGTGCTAAGCGGGACTGCTCTAGATGGGGTTTGGGAGTGGGGCAGGGTTCACGCAGTCCAAGGTGGGGCATTTTGCAGGGAGGAGAATCCCCGTCACCACTGCCAAGTTCTCCCCACCCTGGGGGGAGGCTGGTGCACCAACATCCCGCTTTGTAACAGACCCAGGCCCCACAGGTCACCTGCCCCAGGCATTGGCCACGATCCCTCCTCTCCCCAGCCTGGAGATTGCCCCAGCAAGGCAGGGCAGGGAGAGCCATTCTAGATGGCCAAGGCCCTCATGGTCCTGACATCTAGTGGCCACTCTGCGACATGCTAGGGATTTCTTCACCTGTGGCTCCAGGCCCGGTCTGGCGAAGGAGAGACGGTAGGAGAGGCCCTAGTGGGACTGTTTTTTTTAACCTGCTCCCATCCCGCCCTGCAATCCCCGCCCGTTCCCGCATTGTTTCTTACATTTTTATTCCGCTCCCACCCACAGAACCCTTAGATCCCACAAGAGAGACAGATTCCCCCCTGCTACTACAAAATAAAAACGGTCGGTTAATATATTAGATATATAAACGGAATCCAGACCCAATTTTTACCACTAAAAGAATACAACAAATCTTGCTTCAACCATGTAAAAAAATATTTTAACACCTGGTATAATAGACATCAAATCTCTTTCTAGCCCTCGCTTACACTGAAGTATGAAAAGCTTTATTTAAAAACTTACTTAACATTGCTGAAATCCTATTTATGACAAACTGACGAGAGATTTAATGTTTTCCCATAAATTACCGCAGTCTTGTTTTTTTTTTATGCCCACCCGCAACAAAGTACATTTTACCCATTCCCGCTATTATGGCAGCAGCTCCTGCGAGGCCCACGGGATCCCAGAGTATGTCTCCACTGACGGTGGCGAATTCGCCGCCGTCAGATCAATCTGTCCGGATTGATTGAACGGAAGTGAAGACCCGCTCAATCTATTAAAACCACCTCCAAAAAAAGGATACGTTTCCCATCGCAGGGAAGACGGTGCGCTAACCAGAAGTTGCAAAGTTGAATTACCGTGAAATACAAGCCAAGCCTTGGCCATTCACCCCATCTTGCAGCACCGTGCTGGGGCTGGCGTTGTGGGCCTAGAGAATGCAAGAGATTCGGGAGCTGAATTCTCCTTGGGAGGCTGGAACGGTCTGATGGCTGCTTCCGAAACAAAGCCACTGCATAGCTCATAAACCCGAGCTCTTGTCTGCCGCTGGCCTGAGGGTGCCTGTGGACGCCCTGCCCTGCCTGCACTCCCACTTGTGCTGCCTTGTGCTTTCCTAGGTGAGAAATGGGACGCTGAGGATCGCTAGCGTGGAGCGGGCCAGCGCTGGCATCTACACATGCCACGCCTCCAGCACGGAGGGCTCTGTCACCCACACCACCCGGCTGCTCGTTCAAGGTAAGGGGAGGGGAGCTGTCCCGGGGGGCCCTGTGTGATGTGGGGTGATCTCCATCGTCAGTGAGGTCGTGTCACAGGGGCGCCTCTTACCTTTCACTGCAGAGACCAGCCTATCCGAGCAGGAGCTGGGTGTGCGGGCGTGTGCTCGCGCATGCAGTGAGATGGGAGTCCATTAGCTGAACTTGGCCCCTCCCTGCACACACATGGCCCAAAGGAAGCTCTTACAGGCGTAGTCCTCGCCCTCAGGCCCCATTCGCCCCTCGCATCCCCCATAGTCGGACCCTGCTCGCTCCCCTCTCCAAGTCTGCAGAGGAATTAAAGCCTCTCTGGGAAGCTGTTCTCCATGTCCCATTGGTCCAGTCTCCTCCTCCCCTCCCTGGCACCCCCTTCTGCCCAGAGCCTCACTGTGCCCTGTGCCTTCCAGGGCCACCGGTCATCGTGGTGCCTCCGCAGAACATCACGGTCAACGTCACCCAGGATGCCTTCTTGGCTTGCCAAGCCGAGGCCTACCCCAGCAACCTCACCTACAGCTGGTTCCAGGGCAACAGCAACGTCTTTCACCTCAGGTATTCGGCAGCCGGGAGCCAAGATGGCACAGGGGGCAGCGGGCAGGGTCAGAATGGCCTCGTGGGGATGGGCAGGGAATGCAGCAGGGACCTGGAGACGCCTTCAGTGACCCACAGCTGCACGCTGCGCCACGCACACGCTCACCCGTGCACTCATTGACACACACCTGTGCACTCACACACGCATCATAGGTCAGACGTTAAGGTCAGAAGGGACCATCACGATCATCTCTTCTGCACATGGCAGGCACAGAACCTCAACCACTCCTGAGAGAGACCCCTGAACCTCTGCCTGAGTTACTGACGTCCTCAAATCATGGCGTAAAGACGTCAAGTGACAGAGAATCCACCATTTGCACTAGTTGAAACCTGCAAGTGACCCGTGCCCTGTGCTGCAGAGGAAGGTGAAAAAACCCTCCTGGGTCTCTGCCAATCTGACCCAGGGGAAAATTCCCTCCTGACCCCAAATACGGCGATCAGTTAGACCCTGAGCAGGTTGGCAAGACCCACCCAGAAGATACCTGGGAAGGAATTCTCTGTAGTAACTCAGAGCCCTGCCCATCTAGCGTCCCATCACCAGCCACTGGAGATATTTGCTACCAGCAGTCACCGATGGGCCATGTGCCATGGTAGGCCGTCTCATCACACCCCCTCCAGCCAGTTCGGCGTTTGGCCCCCACTGCTCCCCTTGGACGGCTGTTCCAGAACGTCACTCCCCTGATGGTTAGAAACCTTCGCCTGATTTCAAGCCTAAACCTGTTGATGACACATTTACTCGCTGACACACACCTGTGCACTCACACACTGCCACCTGCACACCCCCATGCACTCACACTGCCACATGCACACCCCCGTGCGCTCACACGCACACACCCCCGTGCACTTGCTGACCCACACCCGAACTCTCCCCATACATACACACTTTGACACCTGCGCACTCCCCCTACACACACACACACTGATGCACAGAGAAGTGTGTACACCAAGAGATACCCACGTGCGCACAGAGACACTGGTGCACATACACAGCACACAGGCGGAGGCGCTGGTGCGCACACGCGCACGGAATGGCGCGGAGACGTGTGCGTGTGCACACGTACCCAGAGAGACATTCGGGGGAGAGGCGGAGGTTGGGGCGGGGGGCACCCAGCAGCACTTTCCCGATCATACAGCCCTGGCCCAGGGCTTGCAGGGTGAGCGCTGGGGGCGTGATTTGACTGGCGGGAGAGTGAAGCGGTGCTGCTGGAGCCATGGGAGTCGGGGGGACAGTCGACGGCAGGGAGGGTGTGGTGGTGACAGCGGCTGTGACTTTGCTGTGGTGATGGCAGCTATAGTGAGGCTATGGCGGACGTGGCAGGGCTGTGCGACTGTGGAGACAGTGGCCAAGCCCCACTGGCAGTGGCAGGGCCATGGGAGCAGTGGCCAGGTCCCAGTGGGGTGGCTGGACCGTGGGGGCCCCAGTGGCCATGGCCATCCCTCCGTGGCAGTGGCGGGGCTGTGGGGGCTGGGTCCCAGTGCCAGAGGCGGGGCCGTGGCTGGGCCCCAGTGGTGGGACCGTGGCGGCTGGTCTCGGGGGTGCTGCCGAGCAGGTGCGAATGCTGGTCGTGTTGTGCTGAGCAGGTCCCTGCGGATGCGCCCTTAATCCTGCTGTGGAGGCTGCCAGCAGTTCGGGTGGTGGATCATTGGGGCAGCGCCTGCCGGGTTCCTGACTCTGCCCCCCCCAACCTCCCACTTCCTTCCAGCCCCCTGCAGTCTCGCGTTCGCGTCCTGGTGGACGGGAGCCTTTTGCTCCAGAGAACGACCCCAGACGACGCTGGCAGATACACCTGTGTTCCTAGCAATGGGCTGTGGAAACCGCCCTCGGCCTCGGCCTTCCTCACGGTGCTGTGTAAGGTCCCACTCCCCCTTCCCTCCCCGTGCTGTGTGAGGGCCACCCCTGCCCCACCTCGCCCTCTGTCAGGGACCCTGCCGTGCCAAGACCTTCTGGGCTCCTGGGCTGAACGCTGATGGTCCCACTTGTTCAACGGGCAGGGAAATGCCTCTGGCTTGTGGCCTCCCCCTTCGTGGGCTGGACCTGGGAGAGAGGGGCCCATCCCCTGCCGTGGCCCTCGGACGGTCTCCCCGTCTGCCCACCCTGACCTGGGCTGTGTCTGCCTCCCACCTGACCCAGGTCTCTGAGCTGAGGAGTCCACGTGGCCATGGCCCAGACCCGCCCAGGGGTGCAGCCCTAAGTTGCCAGGGGCTGGGTTCCCTCCATGGACGGATCCCAGGGAGTCCCTAGCTGGCTGGGGGCTCTGCCATGGACAAGCCTGTTGCATGGAGAAGGCACCATCCCGTGGGCTGCTGCCGTTGGGGCTTGTCCCTGTCCCGTGCGCCGGCAGCATGTTGCCCACAAGGCCACCACACCCCGTTCGCCCACCCCTCGGCTGTGGGTCAGGGAGCTCACCCAGGCCTTGAGCGTGTCCTGCCCGCTGGTTGGTGCCTTGCAGATCCAGCCCAGGTGACCACCATGCCACCGGAGACCCTCTTGCCCATGGGGATGCAAGGCATGATCCAGTGCCCCGCCAGGGCCAACCCTCCTCTTCTCTCCATCAGCTGGACCAAGGATGGGCGTCCCCTCGAACTCGATAAGGTACCGACTGTGCTAGGTCCCCCCTGTGCCCCACAGCTGCTGGCAGGGGGCCCACCTTCTGACCTGTCTCTCCCTCCGCAGTTCCCTGGCTGGTCCATGGCACCCGACGGCTCCATTGTCATCGCCACAGGGAATGACGATGCTCTGGGGCTTTACGCCTGCACCCCCTACAACAGCTACGGCACGGCTGGCACCTCCATGCCCACCCGCGTCTTGCTCAAGGTGAGGGGGGGCAGTCTGCCCTCCACGTTGGCTAAGCAGAGGCATGGCTGGACCTGGAGAGCCGTTCCTTGGCACCACAGCCGTGCCCCCGAGTGTGTTAATTTTGGCATCGTAAGTGGGCCCGGAGAGTCCAAGGTGTGAGTGTGGCCCTGTCAGTGTCCAGCACTATGCTTTACGCCCTGCCTCCAGAGCAGACGCAGCCGTCGGTGAAGCTGTTCTGGATCCACCTCCTCCACATTACGTTCTGCTCTGGAGCCCCACACGTGCAGCACCCAAAGGGACCATAACTCAAGGGCAAACGGAGAGGTTCCTGTACCACGGAAATAACCAGAGTTCCCGTAGGTGCCCCACTATCGGCTCTCCTTTCCCCTCGGCTTCTGAGTTTTACCAAGCTCTGCGGCTGAGAAGGGTCTGTGGTGGTGTGGCCTCCTCCTCCCTATATGCCCTCGCACTGGCACATGAGAAACGTAGGGTGCCGGTGCGAAGCTGTGGGCCCAGCTAGCAGAAAAATAGTCAAGAGTGCGTGGGCGAATGTATCCTCACATGCAGCACCCAGAGAGACAAAACATCTCCAACTCTGGTTGCTCTGCAAGGTAAGTTGCCTGTCCTCGATGGCAAGCTGGGACGTAAATCTACCCCGCGCTAGCCTGTGACACACCGACTGGTTGTGTGGGCCCTGCTGCAGCACACAAGATGTTCCCTTGTGCACCCGGATCTACCCGGCTTTGGAATGGGACTAGATTAAAGCACACTTGGGAATCTTGCAGCAGGGTCCATATGAACACTTGGTGCAGCGTCGATTTACACCCCAGCCTGCCATGATCCACGTGTTTGTATAGACAAGTCCCGAGAGCTAGGAAAGTGAAGAAGGAAGGTGGGGAAGGAAAAGGACACAGAAGGAAGAGGCTGATCAGGACTCCGGTGGAGGTGATGGTGTCTTTCTGGCCCGCTCTGGTCCGGACATCTCTCAGGATTGGGACAGCGAAGGCCCAGTGGCCACAGTGTTTCCTGGGCTCCCAAGAGACGGTGAGGGCAGCAGCCGTGATGGGGAAGCTCGCTCCTGCTGGTTCATCCGTCTCCCAGCCGGCTAGCTGCCCGTTTCATTCGAAGGTCCTCGATGGGTGGGGGACGAGTAGAATAGCTCACCCTCTCCTAATTTCCAACACACCAGTTTTGGTCCCTTGATTTCTGGTCCCACCCGGCTCTTGTTTCCCGAGTGTGAACGTAATCCAGTCCTGGGGTTCCAACAAGAGGCCTTTTTACTGGTACTAATTCAGCCTGTCTCCCTCTTGGACCTTTCCCCATCGATGCCCGTTGTTACAGGGGACTGGGACATTCTCTAAACTTCTCTCCGCTTTCCGCAGTTAAGCTCACAATTGGGGTAGGCCTGTCAGGCCCCAGTTCTTACAGGTCCCCCACCCCATACACGTGCCCCCCATTGATACACCCCCACAGCAAGCTGGGTAGCAGCGACGGCTGGTCTCCCTGCCCTGAGTGCTGCTGTGTAGGGCTGTGGGTCTGCTCGGCTCCCTGGGCCTGTCCGAACCCTTGCCCGTGCAGCGCCCACCTCCCGCCTGGCATAAGCTGCTGAACACCTGACCGACCAGGGAGGCCCCGGACCTCTTTGTCCGTCTGTCTCGCTGCCCCGGCCCCCAGAGTGGTGTGCTGAGCTACCCCGCCGTGTCTGTTCCAGGACCCACCCGCGTTCACCATGCGCCCCAAAGAGGAGTACTTCCAGGAGGTGGGCCGTGAGCTGGTGATCCCCTGTGCCGCCCAAGGAGACCCCCCACCCACAGTCACGTGGGCAAAGGTAGGGGGGCTGCAGCTCTGGGTTCAGATGGCAGGGGAAGGGGTTTGGGGAGCCTGGGCTCCCCCAGGGCTCAGGGACTCTGGCCTCTGGGCCTCATACTCTCGCTTCCCCCAGAACGTTTGCAGCCTGTGACCCAAACCCACAGCTGCCACAGGCGGCAATGAGTGCCCGTCTGTGGGGACAGCCCAGGGCTCTGCTGCCGGCCACCCACATGGGCAATTCCCCCACGATTAGCCCTGGCCAATGGGGCGCAGCCTAGAACTTCGGGCCTCCGCAAGCAGGACCCACTCTGCCCCAGGACTCGGCGGGGGGAGCCAGCCCATCCCTGCCTCACAGACGTACGCCCCGAGAAGCGGAGCCCGGGCGATGGGGGTCATCCCCCGGGTTATTCATTCCTCAGGCCCTCCCTGCCCCCCAGACCCACCAGAGCCCTGGGGAGGTCTGCCCCCTTCCTAGCAGAAAGTGATGACCCAGGACTCCGGGGTTCTGTTCCTGTCCTGCCCCTGGCTTTCAGTGTGCCCTCGGCCCAGTCGCCGACCTTCTCTGTGCCTCAGTTTCTCCCTCTCCCCCCGCCTCTGGGACGGCAGGTCCAAGGCACCTTGGAGACGAATTCAGCCCTGGCACCAGCGTGGGGAGAAGCAAGCTTAGCTCGGTCACTGTCTGGATGGCTGCCGAGACTCCCCTCAGCCCCCTTCTGCGCTCACTGCCGCCCCCTTTAGGGTCTCCCTCTCCCCCCCAGGGGTGGCTCAGGGACCCTGGGGCAGGGGCAGGCTGAGCCGGCGGGGTCAGTGCAGCTGTGTCTTTGCTCTGCAGCTGGGGAGCACGGCTAGGAGCGGCGCCCAGGTGGACGGGAATAACAGCCTCGTCTTCCGGCCCCTGGTTAAGGAGCAGCATGGGGCCTGGGAGTGCGTGGCCAGCAACCAGGTGGCCCGTCTCAGCACCACCACCTCCGTCTATGTGCTGGGTGAGTGGGGGCCACGGCAGCCCATGGCAGCGGGAGGCCTGACCCAAAGCCTTTGGGCTCTGAGGAGGGAGTTGTGGGGCGGAGGGGAGGATGCCCTGGCCGTGTGTGTGAATGGGGCTTCGTGGCAGAGGGGGACTGTGTGGGGGGAGAGGGACATGGGGGGAGAAGGAGACGGGAGACGTGTGCATGGGACATGGGGGGAGAAGGAGACGGGAGACGTGTGTATGGGACATGGGGGGAGAAGGAGACGGAAGACGTGTGTATGGGACATGGGGGGAGAAGGAGACGGGAAACGTGTGTATGGGACATGGGGGGAGAAGGAGACGAGGTTGTGGGGCAGGCTCAGGAGGAAAGGGGAGGGGGGCTGTGTGCATGCACCTGTCTGGGGGGCTGCCCCGCTCTGTGTGGCAATGCCGAGTGGAGCGTGCATGGGGAGAAGAGCCAATCTCCACGGCCCGACCCCGTGTCTCTCTGGAATCCATGTGGGGTTTGCCCTGCGCCCAGCTCCACTGGGCACCGCCAGGGACCCGCCAGTGTGTGGCCAGCCAGCGTGCCCGCGTGAACAGCATCCCGGGCACGGCACGGCAGCTGGAGAGCCCACAGACGTAGGTGCCTCTCGTTTCATCTGTGGGAAGGGGGGTACGTGCTGGCCAAGGGGCACTCCACCACCTGCCCCTCTTGGCCAGTGCCCGAGCCCCAGGTGGGGCAACTCAGAGCTGGCCCCTGACTCACCCCCCCCACCTCTGCTGTCTCCACCAGGCACCAGCCCTCACGCCGTCACCAACGTCTCGGTGCTGCCGCTGCGGCTGGCCGTCAACGTCTCCTGGGAGCCGGGATTCGACGGGGGGTACTTCCAGAGGTTCAGCGTCTGGTACACGCCGCTGTGAGTCACCTGCCGGGCGGGGCTCTCGGCTGCCTGGGGCGAGCCCACAGCACGGGCCAGCCTGGGGTGTGAGCGCGGGGATCCCTGCCCCACGCAGGACAGATGCAGAGGTGGGGAGTCGCCGGCTCTCAGCGCAGGTGGCGTCTGTGTCTCTGCATCCTCATGAGGGGCGTATTGGGGGGGGAGGGCGCACAGGCACAGGCCCTCACTGAGGGGGCCGGGACTGGCTCCAGTTCACCTGCTCCATCTCTTCAGGGTGAAGCACCTCAACCGGCCTCATCACGACTGGGTGTCGCTGACGGTGCCTGTGGGGGCCGGTCACCTCCTGGTGGAGAACCTGCAGCCGGCCACTGGCTACCAGTTCAGCATCCTGTCCCAGAACAAGCTGGGCAGCGGCCCCTTCAGTGAAATCGTCACCTCCTTCCCTCTGGGTGAGACAGCCTCTGGCACCCTCTCCCTCTGAGACCTGGGGCCCTCCTGCCCACCCAGTGCGGGAATGGCCCCCCTCCTGCCAGCACCCCTGAGAACCAGCCTCCACTCTTGCCACCTGCCAGCCCCAGGAAGGCCCCCCAACCCCACCACCAGCACTCCCTCCCTTCAAGAACACCCCCTCCCACCCCCTCGCCAGCCCTGGCAATGGCTCTCCCATTGCCAGCACCCCAGCGCCGGGAACAATTCCCCTCCCCATCCCCAGCCTCTGGGAACAGCTCCCCTACACCGAGAACAGCTCCTCCACCTAGAGCAGGGACCTCACCTGGAGGGGCTCCTCACCTTTGCCAGCCTCTCCCCCCCACTCCAGAAGGGGCATTCCCACTGGCCGCCCTTTGGGAGGGATCCTGCACCCCGTGAACTCCTAGGAAAGGAACCCCTCACCCCTCAACTGGTGCCTGGAAAACACCAAGCCTCTGGGGTCACCCCTTCCCTTGTCCCCTCCCCAGGAGCTGGTCCTGCTCTGCCCCCCAGAGAGGTGCCAGTTGCTAAGGGTGTAACTTGCTTCCCAGCCCCCCCCGTCCGCCCCGCCCAGGCGCACGTCCCTGGATGGGGGCCCGGGGGCTCCCTTCCCCCCCCCCACCCCCCCCCCCCCCCCCACCAAGCATCACCTACCCTGGTTTCTTTCATCCGTGTGTCCTTTCCCTTCAGGTTTCCCGACGACCGCGGTGCCTCCCGAGCTGGCCGCCACAGCCACCCGTGTCTTTCTGTCCCCCCCCGCGGTCCCTGACAGCCAACGAGACGTCGCGCGGGGTCCTGCTGCTGTGGGAGCCCCCGGTGCAGTGCTCCGTGGCCCTGAGCGGCTACGCGCTGGAGTTACGGCAGGACCGCGGTGGCTGGGAGGTGCTGGACGGCTCCATCGCCAGCACGAAGACCCAGGTCCTGGTGCCAGGGCTTATCAAGGTTGGGGGGGGGGTCTCTGAACTGCCAACCTCTGGGTCTTGCACTGGGGTGTTTCTGCACAGGGTCGCTCCCCCCCCCAGCGCCTGGCGCTAAGCTGTGAGGGGTGAAGCCCGGGGCTCCAGGAACCGGCCCCTCCTGGCCAGCCAGCGCTAGTGGACAGCACATCCGGCACACTTCTCGGCCTCCTCGTCAGAGCTGCGCTAATGTGCCTGCCCCCAGCTGGCCCTGTGGAGCTAGGAGACCCCTGCCAGGCGGGAGGGCGGCTCTGCACAAGCAGCTGATGGGCTGGACAATGGCTCCAGGCTGATGCTTCGCCCGGGACAGGAAGCCCTGGGCCCGTGGCTCCCGGGGCTCACTACAGAGCCTATGCCTTGGCTGTCCAGGCTGCGGAGCTCTGTCGGGCGCAGGCCAAGGCGTGCATCATGGGAGTGCCTTTCCCCCAGCAGGCCAGGGGCGGGGCAGGGTCACTGGGGGTGCAAATGGGTTTCTGCTTTCCTCCGGCGCTGGCCCCGTGCTGCTGAGTCCCGCATAGCCGGGGCTGGCCGGAAGGGGCCCTGCTTGTCTCCAGACGTCACTGCACCCCTCGGAGGGTTTAGCGCTCGCGGGGAGGGTGCGTCCGGGGTGGAATCCCGCTGCACACGCAGCAGCGTAGCTGGCAGGCGGCGGGTCCCGTGGCAGCGCCCGACGCCATGGGGGGAGAGAGCTGGCAGGCGTCGGCCACAATGCTAACGCAGCCTCTCCGCTCTCCCAGGACGCCTTCTACGAGTTCCGCCTGGTGGCCTTTGCCGGAAGCTACATCAGCGACCCCAGCAACACAGTGAATGTCTCCACGGCAGGTAAAGCTCTGCTGCTGGCCAGCCGGCCATGCCCTGGCAAGGGCACACTTTGCCGGTTGCTGGAGCCCTGGGCCTCCTCGGGGTGCAGGGGCGGGGACCTCATTGACACCTGTGCTGCGACCTGGGCTAGCTCCATGCACCCCAGCCTGGAGTGCCGGGGGGCAGGAATGGAACTGGCCGTTTTGGCCACGTGGCGGGCCTCTCCCCACTGGTAGTTAAGTGTCTGGGGGCTGGTTTCCCCACCCATAACGCCTCTCCTGTCCCCTGGCCCAGGCATGGAGGTGTATCCGTCCCGCACTCAGCTGCCCGAGCTCTTGCCGCGGCCCGTGCTGGCCGGCGTCATCGGGGGCATCTGCTTCCTCTGCGTGGCCGTGATCTTCAGCACCATGGTCGCCTGCGTCATGAACCGCCGGCGTACCGCCCGCCTCCAGAAACGCAGGCAAGGTAGGTGCCCAGCCCTGGCCGGGGCACGCAGCTGCCGAGGCTGGGAACACAGCAAGGGGCTGGGATTCTCGCTGGGCAGCTCAGAAGGGCCACGGAGGATGGGGTCTTTCGGACGGGTCAGGGGTCATTTCCCTACTGAGGCTCAGGTGGGGGGCACGGGAGGCAGGGGATGTGGGGTTGTAACCCCAGTTGGGTGACTGTCCTCTCTGACCTGGCTGGGTGGGGAGCTGAGGTCAGGCTAGCACAGGGCACTTGCAACCCCTGGGCCATTGCAGCTGGAGGGGTGAGTTCAAAGTGGTTCGGTTAACCTGGTGGGGGCTGCTCGGACTGTGATTTGACCCAGGCTAGGGCGGGTTACTTACAGCCATTAGGAGCCAACACGGGCTAAACCACAGCCAGCCACTTGGGTGAGCCACAGTCCCCGGGAGCTGCCCCGGGGTCACTGAACTCCCGGGGTTAGACTGGTGCCACTTTCGTGGGTCGACAAGACCTGGTAATGATGGAGACCCCATGGTCCAGGCCCCTCTCTCCCTCCCTTCATCTGCCGCTCCTTCCCAGAGGAGCAAAACCTGGCCATTGCATGTCTCCCTGCTGAGAACACGGCTGCAAGGCAAGGGAGCTGAGAGGCGCGACCTCATTAGGTCAAGGCAGGTGGGAAATGGGACACGGGGCCTTTTCCTTCTAAGGGGCGCCGGTTCTGATCCGACCCCAGGGCAGAGGGGACTGTAACCCATCCCCTGATGGCTCTCTGCTGGCCCCGGGTGCTGGTGAGTTTCATGCCGGTTGCTCACAAGCAGGTGGTCACCCCACCCCAGTCCCTGGGGGCCCACAGGGCATGGCCAGGGGTGGGGGCGGGCCACTGCAGTCTCCTCATTTCACGTTGTGTTGCTTGCCATGTGATCCCCTTGTGTTCTCATGACCTTCCAGATCCACCAATCGTCTTCTCCCCCAACAAGAAGCTTCCACCTCCGCAGTAAGTCCCCCATTTCCCCTCTTCCCCCCCCATTCCACGACATCTTCCTGTCTCTGCCGCGCTCTTCTCCTTGGCTTTCCTCATTCGCTCACCGCTGGCTCAGGCTGAGGCTTCGAGCGGGGTGGAGTAGGGCCAGGACCTGGCCGCTGGGGTGGGGCAGAGGGGAACAGGGCCCCCCCTCCACAGGCCACGCTCCGGGGAGCAGGGCAATTTGACCCTTCCCTCCCACGGGGGTGTCCTCAGTTCTTGGAGTGAATGTGCAGGTGAGGTTGAATGGGGTGGCTCTCTTGGACAGCTGCTCCTTCCCGGGGGGCACCAAATAGGCAGGGGCTCCCCAGGCAGAGGGGATCCCTCTAATCTCTTCTCTTTCTCTGCAGAAATTCTCACAGCTCTGGTAGCCCAGACAGCACCATGAAGCTGAAACTGCAGGCCTCCCCGTACCAGAGCTTGCGCCGGACCCTGCTGTGGGGGGAGAAAGCCAGCACCAGTCTGGGCCTCACCGTGGCTGGCGGCCCTAGGACCAGCTCCAAGTACACGGTGTACGAAAGCCATATCGGGGACACGGTGCCCCTCGAGCGCATCTGCCGGGGCCCTGACGGGCGTTTTGTGGTGGAGACAGACAGGCGGCCTCGAGAAGTCTTCCCCTACGTCCCCGAGATGGAGCTGTACCCCGAGTTCCTGCGGCGGGAGCCCTCTCCCACCCCATCCGAGCACAGACTGCCAGAGCCCTCTCCGCAGCAGTGCGCTCCCCCCGAGGCAGAGCAGCCCATCTGGCAGAAGGGGGTGCCGCTGCGGCCCAAGGCCATGGGGCAGGCCCGCAGAGAAGCCAGGTCCTCTGGCTACCGGCAGGGACGCTACTTCGGGTATGGCAGCAGCAGCCCCCGGGACGAAGCCAAGCCCTTGTGCATCGTCAACATCAGCCCGGTGGCTTCCCCGGCGACCCTGCCGGACAGTGCCGTGGAGGAGCCGCGGGATGGCACGGGTGGCGAGGGGCACTGCCCGAGCATGGCCAGCACCCTATGCAACTCCCCCAGCCCAGAGGGCTCCCCCAGACTTAGCAGGCTGTTGAGCGCCCCGGCTCTAGCCAGCCCCAAGCCACAGGGCTCTGGGACCCAGAGCAGCCAGCTGCGAGCCGGCTCCTCAGCCCAGAGCGGGATCCTCCGGTACCTCAGCCTGCCTTTCTTCAAGGAGATGAGCGTGGATGGGGACTGGCCACCCCAGGAGGAGCCCCGCAGCTCCCCAGCCCCGGGCAGCATGGAGTCCACCCTGCTGGCGGAGGCAGCTCCCACGCAGAGCACGGAGGAGGCGGCCTGCCTGGACTACATGGACACGCGGGCCGCCCCGGAGTCTCCTCTGGAGCAGGTGCCCAGCCAGGATTTCCTCAAACCGCCAGAACGGCAGGTGGGCCCCGCCAAGGCCGCCCTGCCTGGGAGCACGGTGTGGCCGGGGTACCTGAGCCCCGGCTCCGAGCCCCTCCTGGCCAAGGAGCAGGCCGCCTGGGGCCAGGAACTGTCGCCCACGCACAGCAGCAGGACCGAGCTGATGTGCACGGCCATCCCCTCAGAGCCCAGCTGGGCCCGGAGCCTGGCCGGGCAGCCAGTGCCTGGAGTATTACTGGAAACCCACGTGCCCGAGAAGCACCAGGGTCCCGGCATCCTCTGTCTGCAGGGGCCACCTGCCGAGAAGCCGCTGCGGGGCAGCTTGACCAGCCAGAGCAGCGGCCGGGGCAGCGTGTCCTTCCTGAGACCCCCCTCCCTGGCACTGTCCCTGGGGGGCAGCTACCTCAGCTCCCCCATCGGGGAAACAGCCAGCTGGCAAAGCGGAGGCGAGTCCCGGGGCTCCGTGGCAGAAGAGGGCAGGCCGAGGAAGGAGCTGGCCATCGCCCCTGTCAGCAAGAGGTGAGCCGCGCGGAGGTGGGCTGGGGGGAGCGGAGGAAAACGCAGGACTCCTGGGTTCTGGCCTCAGCTCTGCAGACTCATGCTGTGACCGGGGGATAAGAACCCCGGGGCCGCGTTCGCAGAGCAGACGCTGAGAGCCCAGGGCAGTGGTTGAAGGGAACTACCCGAGGCAACCCCAAATCTGCCATGAGCAGGCTGGAAACCGGCTGCACCCAGACACGTTACCAACCCCAAACAGCCTTAGCCCTGCCCTGGCTCCTGGGGAGAACGAGGGACGAAAAGGCCTTATCTGTCCCGAACCCTCGGCGGGATGGAATCGGGGACTGTAAAGTGCCCCGGGTGGGTACTGGGGGACACGCGGGACCTGCCCCTGGCACTGCCAAATGCTGGGGCTGGAGATGGGCCAACGCTGCTAAGGGCAGAGCTCCCAGTGGCACACTCCCCTCTCCTGAGTGATTCTTTCCTTCCCGGCGTTCACATGAGCCCGGGCCCAGCTGCTAGCTGCTTGTCCCCTGTGGCATGGGAGAGTGGGGGAGGTCCATGCTGTCCTGAGCGTTGTTCTGGAGAAGGGCGCGGCAGCCTGCCAGACCCCGCAGGGAATTGCAGGCAGCTGGTCCCTGGGGTGAAGAGGGAACACAAAGGCTGTGAAATTCCTGTGAAATTCCCTGGAGACCTGGGGGAAGCCGCCCTAGACACTAAAAAACATGGACTGGACAGAGACAATGGCTTTATGGCTTATTACAGCAGTGTAATTACAACACCCACTAAGAACTCCCTCGGCCCCAGCCCCTTCCCCCCCCCCCGCACCTCCCTTTCCTGCCTAGGCTGGAGGGGTGTTAATGGGCCACTTCACCTTGAATGAACCCTTGAAATAAGTGTTACTGACATGCTAAACTCTGGTCCATCTTGTGTTTCTCTGTGAGGCTGGGGGGGGACCTTTCCCAGCCCTGAAGAAGAACTCCAAGATGCTCAAACATCTCTCTCTCACCCACAGACATTGGTCCAATAAAAGGTATTACCTCAACCCCTGCCCCCCCATCTCTCTAACGTCCCCAGAGCAATCGGCGACAGACACCTGGTGGGCAGCACAGGCCCCGGGAGAGTCGGGGGCCGGGCCTGCAGCGTAGCCAGGCAGACTGAGGCTGGTTTTTAAAGTGGTTCCATGTTTGAGCTCCAGAATCTCTTCATTGCTGTGGAAATATCAGAGCCCCCTGGCTACCAAGAGCCCTCAGGCTGGCCCCAGGGTGTAAGCGGCACCACTTCTCTGCAGGCAGCCTGGAGCGATGGCTCTGACAGCAGGGTGCACTGTCCTAGCTGCCTCGAGGACTTTGTTGACTCTGAAGCCTAATGGTGGCACATGTCAACATTTGCTCTTTCCCTGCTGATGGTTTCAGCAGAAGCCTCCAGCAAGGCTGCGTTCCTGGGTCAGCCAAAAGCCATGTGAGATACCAAGTTGAGAGCAGCTCATCCATGTCGGGAAGTTGGGGACTAAGTAACTCAAATTTCCCTCTGCTGAAATCTCCAGCCCCTTCTGCTCTGGCCCGAGCAGGCAAGGAAAGGAGGGGGCTGTCCCCTGTTCCCTTACCAGAAACCCCCAGAGCTTCTAAAACCACCTCCCAGGTGCCCTCCACAACTTCCCCAGTTGCTGCTCTGCAATGCTGGGGGCAGGGAATGGCCTGTACCAGGGAAGATGTGCTGGGCCAGGGGAGCGAGCTGAAGGGAGCTTTGGGGGTCCTGGCTGGATGTCAGGATGTGCTTGTGGAGCCAAGACATGCCCAGACCCCGGGACTGGCGCTGGCCAAGCAGCCTGCCGCCTTGGAGGCCTCACTGGGTCAAATGGACCATGCCCTGCATGCCGCCCCGCGGAGCAGGTCAACGGGCAGCTCCCACCGATGCTGGAGGTCAGTGGGGTCACGGGATGTGCAGGCCTGATGCCCCGTGGCCCAGGTGGTCATCAGAGCTTCCCTCGCCCCCCCCAGTGGCCCCTGCGCCAGCGGCTGCTGTGTGCCAATCTCACTCTGCGCTCCTGTCAGCATCCCCTCTGCTATCCTCCCCTGGTGCTAGGGCACCATGCCAGGGTGGGGCAGCCAGCCCCCCTGCTCTCCTTTTTACCCCTCAGCACTGGGCATTGCCCCACGTCAGTGCCCCAGCTGCTAACGCCCGCTTTTGCCTCCTCGAACCGGCAGGAGGAACACATCTGTGGATGAGAATTACGAGTGGGACTCGGAGTTTGCGCTGGAATCGGACATCCTGGATGCCTTGCAGCTGTACCGCAGCGGGGAGCCCAGGAGACCCATCTCCACCATCGCCATGCAGGAGCTGGAGCGGCAGAGTGAGTGAGCAGGACCTCAGGCAGTGCCACGCAGGGCTGTAGGGGGCTCCAGCCCTCGACCTGGCCACCCAAGTCCCAGAGTCCTGCCCCCTAAACCCTCCCTGCTGTTCCAAGTGCCTGTGGGGCAAGGGTGTGAGGGTGTGAGTATAAATAGCTGCCACGTCCTACCCCAGAGTTGGCTGCATCTCCACATGGGAGGTGAGTAGAGTGTAGTGTGCTTCGGGGTCCTAGGGCCTCTGCTGTATCCTGGGGATTAACACAAGTCCTTTCCAGGATGAGCCATGCAGAGAAACCAAGGTGTCCGGCCCAGAGCTCCACCTGGCCCAGCCCGAGCATCTGATCACATGGACCACGGGGGCTGCCTGACACTGGAAACTCCTGACTGCCTCTAGGCCAGGGGGATCAGGGCTGTGGGCTTGTCCTGAATCTACAGGGCTAGGGCTCTTGAACAGCTCTGGAACAGGACCTGGAAGGACCCCCTCCGTGTGTTAGTCCCCTTTAGGGTCACACTCTCACTGAGGTGAGCCTCTTGGCTTCCCCACCTCCAGGGACCAAACCTGAGTCCACCTGAGCAACGCACCCCCAGCTTTGCTTATACGGGAGTGACTATCAGCCAGCCTGGGAAAAGCAGCAGGGTTGATTAGGCGGCTGGAACGCAGCGTGGAAAGTCCTTGGTTAGCAGAGAGAACAGAAAAGTTACAGCATGCTCCATCTGGGTCTGCCCGGAGCGCAAAGCTCTCCTCTGCCCCTGCTAGTCCCAGGCCAGGAATGTCTCAGTTCTGACCTGCTTCCATAGTCCACACAGCAGCCCACACTTAACCCGGCCAGCAGGCCCCTCCTTAGCCCTTTGTTCTCCAGCTGCTCACACCCGGGGGGGCTTCCTGTGGAGGGTGGGCTATCTATGGTCGTTAGTTGCTAGGTGCCAAACTTCCAAGCAGTTAGAGTGGCCATTGTCTTCTCTCACTCTCCATGGGCATGGGGCCCAGACCCCAGACAGCCAGGCGTCTGCCACACCTTGAGCTCTGCAAAGGGCAAAATCCTTTTCCCACCACCGAGTTAACTGTGCACCACGGAGGGGAAACTGAGGCACATACAATAGTCATACAAAATATTCTAAAAAAAGATTCCCACTCTGCCACAGGGCTAGCTTCAGACCAAGCCTCCCAGGGACCTGCTACAGGCCAAGCAGTGGGGCAGCTGGGCACACAGCGCTATATTCCCACCCTCCAACACCAAGCCCAGAGCCTAGCTCCTTTCCTTTTCCCTCCTGGAGTCAGAGCCTCACAACCCCCCAAGGCTGCTGGCTGGTGCTGCTCGGTGCCAGCTGGGGGCCCGGCATACCAGCTGTTATTCCAGCCACGAGTGGGCGCCAAATCAGGGCTGTGGGTTCATCTCTAGGAGCCATGGGTGAGCCATGCAGAGCCAGTCCCAGCTGGGAGCCCCTATGGATGGGCCCTTGTGAGCTGGTCCCATCCAGGAGCCCTGTGGGCAGACCCATGCGAGCCATGCTGAGCCGGTCCCAGCTGGGCGTCATTCTTTGCTTCCCTTCCCCCAGCTCTGGAGCAGCCTTCTGGGGGGGCATGGCGTGGGAGAGCAAGGCTGGGGGGAGCAGTCCCTGCCCTTCCCTCCCTGACGCCGTCCCCGACTTGCAGGTGGGAAAGCTCCCAGTGACAGCAGTGGTTCCCCGGGGAATTCCAAGTCGATGGATGCCCTGGAGGCGTCAGGCTCGCCGCAGGCCCTGGCCAGCCCAGAGGCTCGCTGCGCGGCCCTGCGGGAGGAGTTCCTGGCGTACCGGCGCCGCAGGGAGGCTGCCCAGCAGCGCAGGAAGAGGATGAGCAGCCGCGGCTACGACGAACGCTTTGAGCAGGCCACACTGCTGTGAGAAGAGGCACCCCGCTCGCCGGTGCGGCTGGGCCGGCGAGGAGTCGGCCGATGGCCGGGCATCCATGCGGCGCCCTGGCTGGGCAGAGGTCGTGCCCCACCGTGAGATCATCGGCACGAGCCTGGGGCTCAGCCAGCGCCCACGTGCACCCCTGGGGGCAGGACTGAGGAGCCCCCGGATGTGGCTGGTCTGTGGGGCTGGCCTAGGGCCTGTGAAGGGGATGCAGTTAGCCTGGCCGGCCCTTTGTAGAGTGAACGGTTGGGCTCAGGCTGCCTCGACAGGCCGAGGCTGGGACCCAGCCCCTCTGTGGGGGTCGCAGGCTGCTTGTCCCGTCCCACTGGCCCTAGGGATGGTGCCCCGGGCCGCTGGAGCTCTCACGGGCCAGGCCAGGGAGACTACCCTAAAGCTATGTGAGCCAGGCGCTCCTTGGGGGGGGGCGAGGGGTCCTCACAGGAGCTGGGCGCAGGAGAGGCGTTCGTAACATGGAATAAAAAGAGAATTGCACAGACTAGCCCCCATGTGGGTGACGTGCCACACCGGAAGGGGCAAGAGATGCCAGTGCCAGCCGAGGGAGCCCTTTCCCCATGTCCTGCCATCACCCCTGCCCCTGCCGAGCGCCCTCCCCCTCTGACCCAGGCACACACTTGGTATCAAGCCACTTTTTCCTGCAGGCCTGGCCTGTGATCCCCTGGGACCTGCAACAGGCCCCTGTTCTAGTCGGTGCTGCAGCGAGTGCAGGAGGCGCGGTGCCCCGGCTCAGGAGGGGCTGGGCCTGGGACTAGCTCAGGCCCATCCCTAGCTGGCAGGTGCCCCATGTTGGCAGAGGGGCTGCAGGACGTGGGGGTCAGCTGCCCCCCCCTTCCCGGGTCTGGCCGTGAGAAAGCCAGCGACGGTGAGGCTGGCGAGACGATCCCCAGCCAGCACCCCAACGGAGGGGCAGGGCGGTACCGGGGCTAGGCAAAGGCAGGCCCCGGGGTGGCAGGGGCAGGGTTAACAGGGAGGCCACACCCAGCTGCCAGGGCCGGATGGGCTGCGCTTCCTCTCTCCCCAAATTTGGCCATTCTCGGGCAGGTCACGTGACCGGGAGAACAGCTGGGCCAAGGGGCGCTCCAGAGAGAGGGACTAAAACCCTCCTCCCGCCCCCTCGGCCTCATGGACCCCCCCCCTGCCCACAACGTGCCTCCCCCTGCCTTGTCCCATGGACCCCACCGCCACACCCTGTCTTCCCCTTTCTTCCCCCCGTGGAGCCCTCCCCCACACCCTGCCTTCCCTGCCCCATGGACCCCCCACCGGATCCCCCCGCCCTGCCCTGCTCTGGGAATAGGGTTACCACTCGGTGGATATTTGACCGGCCCGGCCAGTTTTTTTTTTTAAAACAGATTTGCTAGTTTCCAGAAAAATAATGTAATCTGCCGGGGCGGGACAGACGTGAATCCCCAGTTTTGCATCGTTAGCACAATGCGCAGGGCGTGTCCCAGGTTACAAACGTCTGCGCCCAGCTAATGATGCGCCACCTTCCCACGTCCCGGCATAAGCGCTGACCCACCAAACCCGTCGACAGTACAGCTGCGGTCGGCCCCACGGCTGTGGGAGGGGGCTGGGCTGGGGTCACTAGCAGTGGCTGTTGGTGGGGGGCAGAGGGGAGGCTTGCAGAGTGGCCGTGTGGTTGGGAGTTGGGGTCGCGGTGGGCTGGCCGGGTGCAGGCACGGGTGCTGGGGGGGGTTTTGCATTTCAAAGGTGGGGCGCCCTGCACTCTGTTCTGCCCCGCCCTGCCCTGCCCCATGCCGTGAGCCTCCTCCACAGACCCTTCCTCCGGACCACAGACCCCTACCCTTCCCCACAGACTCCCCAGTACTATAGACGTGTCCCACCACCCACCCCAGCCCGTGTGCCTCCCCTTCCTCCTCCCCTCAGACCTGTCCCGCTACCACAGACTGCACCCCCGTCCCTGCCCTGCACCCTCCACACACACGGACCCTTCCCCCCCCACAGTCACCCAGCTCCTGCCCTCTCTGCACCTTAGTGCTCCCCAGGCCCTTTACCCTATGCCTCTGCCCACAGACTCCCCAAAGTAGCCCTCTGCCCCGCCCCCACCCCAGTATCCCTTGCCGTGACCCTGCACCGAAGACCACTACTGCCCCACCCACCCCAATCCTCCCCCAGTGCACCATCCATTAAATTGTGCCCTCCATCAATGCATCCGGTTTGGGGGGCAACATCCCCTTACGTCCCCCCAATCTTTGCCCATTCTTTGGGGGCTGTCATGGCCACCAAAAAATCCGCTGATGTCCGCATTCGAAAAACGCTGGACTAGATGGACACAACCGTCTCTTCTGGCCTTGAGTCTAAGGCAAGTCCCCCCGTCACCATGCGTGGCCCTGGTGGGGGCCTGCGATAGGAGGAGGGGGAGTGGATGGGGCAGAGAAGGAGATTGGTTGTAAGCCCGGGAGAAGGGGATCGCAGCGGGGGGGGAGCACCCTAGGCTGGGGGGGCAAGAGACGTGAGCAGGAAGAAGGGGGCTGATTTGATGGACATAGGGCAAGGAAGAGGCAGACCCCGCCCCACTTCGGGAATGGGGATCAGCAATCTAGGCAGTGGAGGTAACACCTGTGGCTTTGCATGGGCGTTTACAGTTCAATTTTGGCCCTGAAAAATTCTCCCTGCAAACCAGACGGTGGCTGCCCCTGGAAGCTCGAGTTGCGCTCAAAGCTGGGGTCTGCTGTGGGCCTTTGGCCCTCAGGGCATTGGCAGCCCCGGCCTGCAAACTCTCCAAGCAACAGGGACTGCGACGGGAAGCCACGAACCCAGTGACTGGATGGCGAGCGCCCACCTGATCTCAGCCGTGGTGTGGGGCAGGCGGCCCCCAGTGACAACGGGAGTTTGCCAAAGAAATTCTTTCCATTTTTTCCAACCTCTCCTAGTTACATATTCCACCTCCCCACCTTCTGATCTGCCAGTGTCCCTCCATCCAGAACTGCAGCCCCCTACTAGCCCAGCCCTTGGCCCCCCCATCTACACCCACTCAGTCCTGACCCTCATCCCCCTGCTAGCCCAGCCCTGGGTTCCCACACAGTTCTGCAGACATTCCTCAGCCTGGTGCATTTCACTCTTTGCTCCCTGTCCTCAACCTCTCTGCTGATGTCCCCTAGGCCCTCGTTGGCCGGCAAGTTCATTCCTGCACACGGGCCCCTGCCCTGCCCTGCCGACACCTCTCTCTGCACTGGTGTCTCCTCTTGGAGTGGGAAAGCCTTTAAGGACTCTCAGGACAAGCCTACACTTAAAATGCTCCAGCTGCGTGGCTGCAGCACCAGTGAAGCTGGGGGAGTTTCTCCTGTCGGCACAGTTAATCCAGCTCCCATAGCGCTGTCCACACCAAGGGTTTGGGCAGTACAACTGCGTCTCTCAGCGCAGTGGGTTTCTCACATCCCAGAGTGACGTGCGTACACGGATACAGGTTTATCACACGGACCTGGCCTTAGAGGGAAACCACATTTGTTGTAGCTACCAGGGCCAGTGCATTTGGGTGGCTAGAGCAGGCCCTGGGAAGCTGGACTCCTGGGTCCTGGCCCCAGTTCTGTCACCTTGGCCAAGTCCATGACCCCGAAGCACTCAGACCTACAGTAAGGCCTCTCTAAGAGGCCTGATTTGTAGAAGGGCTGAGCCAGCCCACCCCAGAGGACAGCACCTGCTCCCCCTCCGCCCTCTGGCTGCGTTTCCAGATGGACCCTGCCGCCCTTCAGGGATCCCTTGATGGGCGTGAGGCTGTAGCAGCCTTTGAGCCGATCGCCCTTTGTTCCTGGGGCTCCCGGACTCCAACCCAGAGCTGAGCCCTGGCTGAGCCCCAAGCTGCCTGGCCAGCTGCTCTCTGCCCCCGCAGCAGCCAAGCATCCTTCAGCTTCCCCTGTCACAGACAGTCCCCAGCTGGGGCTCTGGATGGGATACTCAGGGCCTGAAGCCATTGCCACCCGGGAGCCAGCTCGGCCCCAGGCAGTGGGTTCAGGCAGAAGCACCGCGGGCTCCCACCCTGGCGTACTGGAGGAGCACGTCCCCCCGACTCACTTCCTTCTGGGATGGAGCCCGCAGTCACGGGCGCAGCCACTCTGCTGCCGTAGAAATGCCTGGCCCACCGCCCAACAAGTGGGCTCAAACAGCAGGAGAGGGTGAGGACAGACTGGAGCAGGGCAGCGGGGCAGTGGGATAGGAGGCTCTTTCTCTGCAGATGAATCCTCTCCAGCGGAGCATGAATGGTGCCCACTATTGACCCAACCGCCAGAAACAACCCAACCAACCCCCAGGGGAACATTCACCGTGCAAGGGGAGCAGAGCCAGAAACTCCGCGATGGCCACTGGGTCCTCGGCGCGCGCTAGGACAAGGAAGGGGCCCAGGTCCATTGGCTACGTCTACACTGCAAAAGAAACCCCGCGGCAGCAAGTCTCAGAGCCTGGATCTGCTGACTCGGGCACGCAGGGCTCATGCCAAAGGGTTCAAAAGAGCAGCGCAGACATTCCTGCTGGGGTTGGAGCCTGGCCTCTGAAACCTGGCAGGGGGGAGGGCCCCGGAGTTTAGGCTCCAGCCCAAACCCAACCATCTCTGCTGATGTTTTCAGCCCTGGAGTGTGAGCCTCACGAGCCCAAGCGGTGGTTTGCCATGTAGACGTACCCGCAGCGATGGGCCGCGGGGTTAGAGTCACAAACGGGCACGGGCGTTGGCGCACTCAGTGCTGCAGCAGGCACTGCGGGCATTTAACTGCCCTGCCACCAAGTGCAGTCGTCACCTCCTGGGCGCCCAGGCTCCCCGTGCGATGCCCGTGGCGTGAGCCTGCTCAAGGAGTGAGGCACCTCACCCTTCTTTTGCAAGAACAGAGACCACTGAGGAGTGGTAGCCTTTACCTGGTGGCTACAGCACTACCTGGGCTGTGGAAAAGCCAGGTGCAATCATCCCCTCCGTGCCAGCTGTAGCAAAGGGATTTGAGTTTGGATCCCCCACCACCACCCCCAGCAGAGTGCCCCAGTTCCCGAGTGAGGAGATGGTTGTCTGAGGTGGGGCTCTCAATTGCTCCTCTTGAAGCTGCTGCATGTCTTACAAAGACTTTAACGTGCATCGGGCTGGAAAGACGGAGGAGCCCCCCTAGCTCCGGTGTGCCAGCACTCCCTAGGGATGGAGGAGATGCAGGTATTAGTCGCACTGCTCCAGGGCAGGTTTAATTATTTAGACACAGTGGAACCACGGCCCCAGCAGAGCGGTAAGAGCCCACCCCCACAATGCTCTGCCACCCAGTGCTTAGGTGGCTCATTTGGAGGGGGTGATCCAAGCTGAAATCTCTTCCCCACAGGAGGCAGAGGCCACCATTGAACCTGGGCCACCCACAGCCAGCGTGAGGGCCTAACCCCTGGTACCAAGAGGATCTTCCTGAAGGATCTACTTCAGCATCTGCCCAGGCATCTGCGCGCCGAGAGCGGAGCTGACGTTTCGAAGGGCTCTGAAGCCCATCGACACACACCAGTTTGAAAATGACTCTCACCAGGTCCAGGCATAGAGTTAGTGGGGGGAAATGTGGGGTCACGAGACTAAGGAGCTCCTCAGATACAGCCCAGCCCCCCATCAGGAACTGAATTGAATAGTCACGTTGCTCTAAAACCTAGAAGAGCTCTGTGTCACTCCAAATCTTGTCTCCCTCACCCACGGAAGTTATTACTTCACCGGGTGCGTAATTTGTGCCGGGGCTTGCCAGGGCTGAGCCCCGGCACCTCGAGGCTTGGCAGTTCATTGCCCCGGCACCTCGAGGCTTGCTGCATCACTCATGAAAGGCAAAAATTTGCTTGCGCCCCAGCACCTAATTGCTTAATTACAATTTAAGGGCTGATCTCACCCATCTTCTCTCTCCAAAACCCACATGCACAGGGAGCGTTTACTGAAAATTGGAGTGCCCCTACAGAGGCTAAGGTAGCAGTCGTGGTGGAAATTTGATGAAGGGGTCCCAAGAGGCAGCTCCCACCCTGCAATGTGATCTGCTTTTCATTTTCAAAGTGCTCTGAAATCTATGTGTCTAGGTCCAGAAGATTGGCATGGCACCCCAGGAGCAAAGAAGAGTGTGGGGGGGAAATCTGAGCTCGTTTGTCGAGGGGTTGTGACAGGGGGAGCTAAGACAGCCTCCCAAATGAGTTGCTTTTCCCATTTTCAGACTCTAATAACGATTTCTGTGCAGCGCTAGGAGGCAAATGCTACGCCTTGCAGCAGGTAGATCACTGCTCTGTCCCTGCGTTCAGCTATTCACTGCTACCCAGGCCCTGTTTGGAAAGCGTTATTACTTGTGCTTACAGAAGATTTAAGTCTGGGTGCCCGTTGGCTTCTTTGGAAACTGAAGACGCATCCGGAGCAGCCGGCTCAGAGAACAAGCCTGTCTCTAGAATCCAGCTATGCTGAAAGTGATCTGCGTGCTGCGCACATTGTTCTCTTACCCTGCCTTTCTGCATGGCGGCTGGGCCTCCTTCTGGACGTGTGAGCAGCATGTTCACTTTTGAGGAAGGTCAGCAACCTACACGTGCACCCGCACTGCCATCTATCCCTGGGCCCCTCGAGTGGCTCTCCAAGCTCCCCAAAGGCCTTGCGTGTTAAGCAGGACCACACAGCAGGGAGCCAAGTGGTGGAGAGGTGAGCCTAGGAAGCCCCCTTTCGTACTCCTCGCATTCCCATTTTTCTTAAAAAGCCAAGGAAACTCACTGCCGAAATGTTGTTAATGCAGTTTGGGCTGGGCTGTGTGGCCTTCCTTCCAGAATATCATGTGCATCTTAACTTAACCTCTAAAAACCAGAAAGCAGTCCTGATACTTTGACTTCTATAAGGCCTTTGACTTGATAACCCGTGACACTTTGATTAAAGAAACTAAAAAGATGGAAAATTAACACGGCCCAGATTAAATGGCATAAAAGCTGGCTGATGGGTCTCAAAATGTCATTGTAAACAGGGAATCATCAACAGGGAGTGTTTCCAGGGGGATCCCACAAGGATCGGTTCTTGGTCCTATGCTTTTTAACGTTTTTATCGGTGACATGGAAGGGAACATAACATCATCACTGATAAAGTTTGCAGATGACACAAAAATTGGGGAGTGGTACATAATGAAGAGAAGAGGTCACTGACATAGCACAATCTGGTCTTCTTGGTAATAGGGGAGCAAGCAAAGAATACGTGTTTTAATACAGTGAAATATAAACATAGGAACAAGGAATGTAGGCCATATTTACAGGATGGGGGACTCTCTCCTGGGAAGCAGTGACTGTGAAAGATTTGAGAGTTGTGATTTGAGAGCTGAACGTGAGCTCCCGCGTGATGCTGTGGTCAAAAGAGCTAATGCGATCCTGGGATGCCTAAACGGGGGAATCTCAATTAGGAGCGGAGAGGCTATTTGATCTCTGTATTTGGCACTGCTCTGATCAGTGCAGGAATCCTGTGTCCAGTTCCGGTGCCCACAATTCAAGAAGGATGGCTAGTGGCAGGAATGACAGAAATTCAGATTGAAAATAGGCTGTACATTTGTAACAGTGAGTGTAATTAACCACGGGAACAATTCACCAAGAGCCACGGTAGATTCTCCATCACTGACCATTTTTAAATCAAGTTTGGCTGTTTCTCTGGTAACAGATCTGCTCTGGAAATTATTTCAGGGCGTGTCTCTGGCCTGCATTATATAGAGGGTCAGACCAGATGATCACAATGGTCCACTTCTCCATCATGGAAGGGGTAGAAGGAAGGAAGGTGGGGGAGGAAGGCTGCATGAAGGCTGGCTATAATCCTCTCTGGATTAGTTTTGTCAGTGCATGGAAGTGGGGGAAGGTTGAGACCGAGCTGTGACCTTGAATGTGGCTTTCCAGAGGTTCCCTGTTTGGGCTTTTTAGCTGAACCCTGCCTGTGAAAAGCTACAATATTCCTCGTGTGTGCTGGGGGAGTGATCAGTAAGGGACTGATATTTACAGCCCAGCCTCCAGGGTAACTAACCAGCCTGCCCTGAGCTGGGGCTTTATGGGACCAGCCCAGGCCAGGGGGCTTTGCGCTCCACGCAGCAGCGGCCAGTCCCTGAATTTAGCTTTGTGGCCGGGAACGGACCTGGGCAGAGCCTGTGGGCTCTGGCCACGAGCGGTGCCCGGCGCTGCACCCCCAGGCGGGGCCGGGCGGCGCCGCTGGTTCGATCCCGCCCCCCTTCCAGGCCCTTTCCCTGGCACCGCCCCCCCGTGCTGACATCAGCCTTAAAAGCCGCACGGGTTGGGCGCGGCCCCACTCATCCTATCGCCCTGAGCTCGGGACTTCGGCAGCCGCAGGTTAGAACCGGGCCGGTTCCGGTCTCACGCCGCTGGGGTCATCGGCGCTGCTCCCTGCTGGGGCCGGGGGGGGGCCCTCGCTTTTCCCACGCTGGGGGGCTCCCTGCTGGGGCCGGGGGGGGACCCCCTCTTTCCCCCGCTGGGGGGCTCCGTGCTGGGGCCGGGGGGGACCTCGCTTTTCTCACGCTTTTTTCTCATGCGCCGCGGGGCTTCCCCGGGGCCGGATCAAGCGGCCCCGGCGGCGGCTTCCAGGGTTTCCCCCCCCTGCCCGGTTCACGTGTCCGAGCCGGGGCCACACGAGCCGGGCGCTGCGTGGCTCCCGCCTCTGGTGGCGCCGCGGCCCCGGTGCTCGGTGCTGCAGGTTGGCTGGGCGAGGGGGGCTTTTGCTCTGGTCCGGTCCCTGCGACGGCTGCCCCACGATTCTCCCCCCCCCCCTCCACCGTCACGGGGGGAAAGGGTGTGGAGTGGCCTGGTTAGCTGGACCCCGAGGAGATGCTCTCTGGGGAGGGGGCGGCCGGTGGTGGAGATCCGCGGCTCCCCTCCAAGGCAGGTGCTGCTGGCTCGTCTGGGATCGGGACCCCCGCAGCAGGGAGGCGCCGGGGCCAGGAGAGAGATAGAGATGCTACAACCACTGCTTAAAAATCAGGAAGCCCCTGGCTTGACCCCTGCCTGCTGCTCCTGGGTCCAGCCCTGCTCCTCCCCCCGTGAGCTCCCCGGCTTGGCAAGCAGCGCAGCGGTGACAAAGGCCAGCGCCGGGCTGACGACTTCATGCTCAAAACAGTCTCCCCGCCTGGGCCCTCTTTTCCCTCTAAAAAAGGAAAAATGAGCAGCTCTTCTGGGCCTGACCCAATTCCCCCCCCCCCCCCCCAGATGCTGGTTACTTTCCAGGGCTCGGCCTCTAAACCCGCCTGCCAGGACTGGTGGCTGCAGGAGGCCTTAGCTGGTCCCCGAGGGACCTCGCTTGGCACAGCTTCCTCTGCTCCCGAAAGCAGGCTGGTGCCCTAATAATCCTCAGGCCGTGCCTACATGGAAGGGTAGCCCCTCGAAGCCGTCGACATAATGAATCCACCCCCAGCGGGCAGCAGTAGGCGTGTTGGCAGGAGATCCACCCTGGCGCGGCTGGTGGTGTAACTTCTGTCGCGCAGAGGGTGGCTAAGTCTCACCCCACCGTGACCCAAGTTCTCACCACATAACTGGTAGTGTAGACAGAGCCTCAGAGTGCAGATCAGTCCGTGAGCTCTAATTCCTCATTCCCTTCGCTCTGGCCCTGTGATGGTACTTGACATCCATTCTCTAGCCTGCTGTTGGGCAGTGAGGAGTGAAATGGCTGCCTGCTATCCCTAGCCTCCAGGTGGCTTTTCTCCACCTGGGCGTGACAGTCACTCAAGCCAGAATGGCCCTGCTGAGAGGCAAGGACGGCCTGGCCTAGCCGACAGTTTGTACCAATGTAACCGTTTTGAACAGGGGTGGGGGCTCTGCAGTAGTCAAATCAGCAGAGCCTCTGGGGTGGATGCTGTGCAGCTTGTCTGGAGGTGCTTCCCCACCCTGCTGCAACAGCTATTCTGGTAGGGCAGGGATCTCGCTGTGCCTCTTACCCGTGTAAGTGCCCCCACTCCAGTAAAGTGGTACAGGGTTTGTGTA
The DNA here is from genome assembly GCA_007922155.1 of Mesoclemmys tuberculata. Classification (NCBI taxonomy): domain Eukaryota; kingdom Metazoa; phylum Chordata; order Testudines; family Chelidae; genus Mesoclemmys; species Mesoclemmys tuberculata. The sequence goes on from ML675647.1 coordinate 623,474, forward strand.
GACAGCTCCCAGGGAATGGCACTCCCGAGCCAGCAGTGGAATGGGTATTTGCTGGTTCCTGGGTTTGTCCTTCTCCAGCACTCTGTGTGGGACTCTGGGGGGGAGGGAAGGTATTTCAGGTAATGGGGATGAATTGGGTTAGATCAGTCACTTGGGGCCCTCTCGTAGGACAGCAGCAAATCCTGATGGGTTCTTGGGAGCAGGGTGAACTCCCTGATGGCTAGGAACCGTAAACTGCCCCGCCCTCAGCATGGCGAACAGGGAAAAGGATCCTGGGCTCTGACTTGAGTGTGTCTCTGTATAATGAGGGTCCTGCTCCCAGTCTGGCAAGCTTCACCAGTGCTAAAATGGCCTGTCAAGGCACAGCGGGCCTGGGCTCTGGGGGGGGCTGCCGATTAAAAGCCGTGTTAACAGCCTGCGCTCCCGGGCTGGAATGGTTTATGGGAATCGGCTCACAGCTGAATGGAGGGCCTCTTTAAAGGAAAACTGCCTCATAAAACAGCAGCTGCCGTTCATGCGAATCAACCTGCTGAGCTGAGCGCTGGAGCCTCTCCAGGGGCAGGCCGAGGCATTTGTATTCCCATCTGTAAGGAAAGCATCTTGCTGCAGCTGGCTGAATGGTGGGGGGAAATGTGAATGTGCCTCGTAAAGTTTCATGAGAGGCTGATCTGGCTTGTGCCTCCTGCCTTCAAATCCTGCTCTGGCCCCTGGGGAGCCTAGTTAGCGGAACTGCAGGCTGGAGTGGCTGGCCTCTTTGTAATCCGGGAAGTGGGCGGGCACAGGCCACCCTGACTAAGGAGCTCTGCTGGGACCCTGCTGGGGGCTACTCTTGGGTGGCCCAGCTTTGAGCAGGAAGAATCTGCAGGTCTGAGGAGGGAACAAAAGACTGCCCCCCCCTTCCTCCCCCCAGTAAGCCCTGTTACCTCCCCAGCTAGCCCATCTATGGCTCCCCTCAAGCCAGCAGGCTCCGACGAGCGAGCCCGGAACCCAGTCGGTGCATCTGCAGGGCTGTCTCCCCTTGTGGGTCTCCTGCTCTGGGGCTGGCATTCTCACGGCAGCCCCTGGGTCAGTGCCCTCGGGCACGTGGGCTGCAAGTGAGTGTGGCTGTGGGGGTGATGGGAGCAGATGTGGCTTCTGGGGTGGGGCCTTCCCTCCCACCCGGCTCCCCGGGCGATCAGGGCCTCTCCACACTTCAGCTGCCTCAACAGCTGAAGTCTTGCAGGTGCCAGTGTCTGCCGCTCCCCCTCAGGCTATGGGGGGATGACGGGCCATAGCAGAGCTGGGCCAAGCACCCAGGGAGGAGAGGGTGCGTCTTCCCTGTCCTGAGGGGCTGCTCACCAGCCAGGCTCTTCCCCAGGGCCCAGTGTGGAGCTGTATCTTCTTGCTGGCTGGCTCCCCTCCTGGGCATCTCTTAGCCAGAGCCCACTTTGGATCTCAAGCCTTTTGCTTGGGGGGTCCGTGCCCAGACACCTCCTTGGAGCACCCTGTGCTCTGGCTGCACCCATGTGAGCGTGCTGCTCTCGCGGGTCCCTGGCCTGGCAATTCCCTGGGTCTCATGCCATGGCAACATCCCCGGGTGACCTGCCCCCACACCTCCCTTCTGCCGCAGCAACCCCGTCTGAGCAGGGAGGGTGGCGTGCATCAGTTCCTTTGAGGGCTTATCGCTTCCTGGCCACCTGGGTGCTCAACTCTGGTGGCTGCTTTCCGCTCTGTGGGCCTCCGTCGCATCCCCTCCCCCAGGGCCTGCTCTTTTGTCTCCCAGCCTCCTTGCAGCGTGCTCCTGTCTCCAGCAGACTCCATCAGGAAATCGGCCCTGTCTGCACCAGTTTCAGTGGCGGCTCGTTTCCTAATCCGCCTTGGCCCCGAGCCCAGTGCTGCTAATAGGCCGGGGGAGCTGCCTTTCACAGCCACTTCGGCCACTCCAGGTCTGGCCTGCCCTGCCCCATGGCTGCCCTGCCTGCCCTCACAGGCGCTGCCTCTCTCAGCTCCCTTGGTCTGTGACATCCCAGGGAAAGCCACTGATCAGTGTCAGCAGTGGCCCTTCCAGCCCGCCTCTGCGCCTCTTCTATGGCCTGTGCTCTCAGAGAATCCTTGCCAAGAGCCTCTGGCTAAGCACTAGAGTCTGACTCAATTTGTGGGAAGGGTGAGTACTAGGGACATTCTCCCTCTGCCTGCACGCTGCTGTCCGAGCCCCACGGTGCAAGCTGTGCCCCACTTGCTGTTCTAATTCTGCGAAGCTGCACGCCTGCTGCCGAGAAAGTGGGCTCTGACCTTTCCAGGTGCTCAGTCACCCCTCCTGTCTGCCCAGGGTTGATCCAAGACCTGGTGTGAGGGACTCTGGGGGACAGCCCTCCTCAATCAGCTTCTTAAAGTGCCTGTTCAGGTCTCACCTGGGGGCAGGGTGGAAGCACAAATTCGTGGGTGAGGAAATGTCAGTGCCCAGAGAATGTAAATGGTGTCAACAAATCTCCAGCTGGCTCTTGGGTTGGAGCAGTGGCTGTTCCCAGCTATCTCACTGCCTGGCTCGGACAGGCGTTGTCTCTTCAGTCCATCTTCCCATTGTAGGATGTGGCATGGCACACTGCCTTGGTGGCAGCTGCTCCTGTGACGCTGCACAGGCTCTTCGGTTTGCTGCCCAGGTCCAGACTGCAAGAGAACCGCGAGCCAGTGTAGACTGATGCGCTCCAGATAACAAGATCCTGCTGGGACCCAATCAAAGCCACATCCTCCTAGATTACAACAGTTCTTTCTAGCCTTGAAATCATCCAGTCTGCTTGCCTGCTTGGCACAGGCTGGAGCGTCCCAGCCAGAGATTCTTGCCTCCAACCCAGAACTGCCAGCTGAGCTCCTGGATCTCCAATATCTAAGCTCCAATGTAAAGACGCCATGTGATGGAGAATTCCCCACTGGCCTTGCTAATCTGTTCAGTGGACGATTACCATCACTTAAAAATACACTATAGCTTTCCGGTTTGCACGCTGCTGATTTCAGTTTCCAGCCACCGGCTGATGTTCCTGACCTGGCTGCCAGGTTAGGCCTTTTGGTACAGGACGTTCTCTCCCTGTGTAGGTGACCTTACTCTGGGTCTGGAAGCACGCTGTAAAGCTAGATAGGTAGAGCTCGTCTAGCCTCATTGCAAGGGGCACCCCCAGATCTTCCATGTCGTAGCTCTTTTCTGAACCAGCTCCAGTTCTTCCAGCGCGCTCTCGTGATGCGAGGCGGGACGCAATAGGCGGCCATGGTCTCCATGATGCATGTACAGCGAGAGTGCCCTGTCTCATCCTATTTAGTGATCTTCCTGTCTGTACGTCCCATGCCCACATTGGGAGCACGTGGTCAGCGAGGGGTCATGGTGAAGAACCAAGTCCTTGATGGCCAGCAGCGTGCCAGCCTGTAAAGGCATTATAGTCTCTGGTCCTAGACGTGACCATGCGCTGGGGTGTGTTGGTGCAGCAGCCATGCTCTACCCCGTCTGTATCATGCCAGTGGGCGTGCGCACAAGACAGCGATGGCTCCCAGGTAGGAATTGTTCTGAGAAATGAGACCTTGTAGGTTTTTCTTCTCCCCGGACATGCTGGGACAAAGCCGTGTTATGCTGTCAGCTCAACACCTGGCAAGATGAATTGGAAAATTGGCACCAGCTCCTCTCCTGGCTCATGTCCAATTTGCCAGGCTGGCAGTTGGCCCGTATGCATTGAACAGCCCTAATCCCTTACTGCAGGGAAACCAGACCCTGCCTTCTCAGCCCATCGCTGCTTAAAGCATCCATATAAGGGCTGGAGTGGGCAGGGTTCCCACATGCCCTGGCCTGTCATGGGCTTGAGAATGTGAAACTAATGAGGGGTGCAGATGTTAAACCCATCTGAGCAATGAATCAGGCAGCATCTGGCCTCCCATTAGATGGCATCTTCAAAGTTTCGCTAAGGTGGGCCTAAATGGAGCTAGAGCTGCATAAACGCCCAGGAGGGGCTGGCTTCCCAGGGTGACAGGTGTGCTGGTGTGGGTGTGAGATGATCTCCGCAGAGCTAATCTGGTAGGGGAAGGTGCCAATTGCCAACCTTGGCAGTGACAGGGAGTCACCTCTTAGCAGCACCACCAGAGGCCCCCCTCCTCTCCTGACTCTTTGGCCATGGTCTGGAGGGCCGACCCCATGGGAATGAGAAGCTTGTTTTCAAGGACTGCCTGCCACAGGAAGGCGTGTGGTGGGCACCTGAGTAATTCATGCGGCACCATCCGCCCGTGGCAGGGACTGCATGGAGCCTGGCTCGGGCTGACCTGGAGGGGGGAGTCGTGCCTCTGCCCATCCTGCATGGGCTGGCTGCTGTCGCCCCCTGAAGAGGCTGGGACCCAGGCTGAGCTAAACCACTCCTTGTCCAAGAGCTGGGCTCCCCGCACAGGGTGGTGGGGAAGGGGGGGGACATCTCACCTGCTTGAGTATCTCTTGCCCTAGTGCAACATGAGGAGCTTCTGGGACAGGGCTTGCAGCCGTCTGTCCGTTTCCCATTGCGTGTGGAGGGCAGCTGCTGACGCCCCCGGTGCAGGGGCGAGTGAGGGCTGCGTCTGGGGCTTTGGGGACTGCTGAGGACAGGCAGGCAGGCGCCATCGGCCTGCTCCACTGGGAGGGTTTGTAAGTCCGGGGCTGGGGCGACCGATCCTGGGATGGCGGGTTCCTGCTGTAGCTTGGGGATGGCTCAGCCCTTCCCTTGCGCTCAGTAAGCCTTTCAGCTGGGTGAGCTCCCGGGCGCGGCAGTGAGCTCTGATGCTGCCCCTCACTCCCCACCCCCGAATGCTCAAGTACCTCTGGAAAGAGCCTTCCAGTCACCTTGGCACAGATAGGTTTGGGCCCCTTCCCCATGCCTGGCCTTCCACTCTGGAATAACACCCTTCCTGCAGCTGGGTGTACCTGGGAACACCGCTGCCGTCCGGCTCCGCTCAGCTGCCCTGGGGTGGGAGCCGCTGCCTGGATAGGTGAACGTGCCAGTCTAGTGGTGTGTTCTTTCCTCACACCCCTTCCTTTGCCATCCTGACACCTAGACCTGCTGGGGTGGGAGCCTGTCACAGGAAGGGACAGGGACAGTGCCCAGAGCTACAGCATTCCTGGCTCCGGGAACCCTTGTCCCTGCCTCTCAGCTGCCAGAGCCGTGCATGCCCTGAGCATCCGACCTGGGCTGGCCTCAAGGTGGCACCTAGGGAGAAGGAGGGAGCCCAACTATTGACATTCTCCAGACTTGCTAAATCACCAAGTTGCTCAATAGCAATTGACCGGAGATAAGAGTGACTCACTTCCCGGGGCCGAGCCATTTCCCAACCCTGGTAAACATTCCCCAGGGCGGGGTGGGCCTTGCAGGGTCCCCTCCATAACGATAGGTGGGGTGGGCCGGGGACCCAAGGTGGGTGCCATGTGCCTCCAGGATGTGCTGGCTTCTTGTTCCACCAGCTGAGGGTTTGGCATTAAAAGCAGCCCCTGACAGGAGCTGCTGGGAGAAGCGTGTGGTGCAGAGTGAGGGGTGGGAGCAGTGCCGCTCTGTAAATAATGGGGATCCCCGGAAAGGCCTCGCTTCTATTTGACACCAGGGCAGGGAGCAGCAAATGCTGCTGATTTCCTTCCCAGCTGGCCCCGTTGGAGCCTCTCCCTTCAGAAGAGCTGGGGGAGCAGAAATAACGGGGCTTCCCCCCTTTACCACTTCCTGCTCCCAGGATGATGCTTGTGAGGAGGGGCCGGTTGGGTAGGAAGTGCCGTGTAAGGGTGATAAGCTGCTGTCCCGGAAGTGCTGGTGCAGTGTCACGGTGGGGGCTGTTGGCTCAGCCCTGCCGAGGGGGGCAGAGGCTGGCCTGACAGGATCACTTCTCGGGGCCCGTCTGTTCCGATTCCAGCCAGAGACAGTGCCCAGTTTGATCGAGGGGCTGGTGGCTGTCGTCCTGCCCGCTGTGTCCAGCATGGGCCGAAAATCTCAGCGAGGGCGGGCTCTGCTGTTGCCTGGGCACCCTCGCCGCGATGAGCTGCCCTGCAAGCACGGGTCCCCAGGCTTGGCACGGCAAATGCCTGCTGCTTGCTCCCTCCAGCATCCCCAGCAAAACTGCCCACATTCACACGGCCTGCCACGTGTCAGCAGCTGCCCTCCCCCCCAGGCCGGGGTTCTCTGTGGCACGGGAGGTGGCCCCCCCCTCTGCCCCCAGCTTGTTGGTGACATGGGTAGCCCGTGCTGAGGTCTCCTGCCCACACCTGTGCAAGGTGTGCCAGCATGGTTCGGGGGGTGTGTGGGGGTGGGGAGGGGTGTCAATGGGGTGGATTGTGTCAAAGCTGTGGTCCCTCATCCCTCTGCTCCCTCAAAAGCCTGGTCACGTAGGAAACACCCGTCTGCCACCAGCTGCCCTGGGCAGGGGGAGCAGAAGAAATGGGATGGAGGTGGCCATCTGTTCCCAGCAAAGGGGGGAGGAGGGGGAGCAGCTCTCCCTTACAGGGGGTGTCGGTTCTGAGCGGAGCAGCCTGCCGAGGGCTGGACGGGCAGCACCAGCGAGAGGCTCCGGGTGCCCCTGCCAAACAGCTGCTGGCCGCCTCAGGCAGCCTGGGGCCGGGCCTCGCTGAGGCCCTGGCACCAAAGTCCGGCTTGGCCCCGGCACAGCGCTGCATTCCAGAGATTAGAGCAGGAATGTGCCTGGGCGGCCGGCCTCTTTGCTTTCACTGCACCTAGGGGCTGTCGGACAGGTGCTGTCCCACCGCAGCCTGGGCAGCCATGGCGTCCTTTCCAGCCCTGCTGACCACGTTCTCGTCCCCTGCCGTGTGTGGGGTGGGGGGTCCTGGCGTGCTGAATCTCAGCGCTGCTCTGCCGGGCCCGGTGCTGACCCTCCAGCGCCCGCAAAACCAAAGGGATCTGGGCTTGGAATGACAGGAGCTGGGTGTGGGGAGGGGGAAGCGGTGCCTGGGGCCCTTCCCCACGCAGCCGGCTGAACCTTCCCTCTAAAGCCAAGGAAATTCCAGCCCAGCTTCCTTCCCCTGGGGCCAGGGCCGAGCCTTCTGAAAAGGCTGCCCGGGGCTGGGGGAGGGGATATACCGCGTTAAGGACCTCCAGGAGCACTGTCCCTCTGTCCCGCACCTAGACAGCAGGATTCCCAAATCTAAGCCCCTGGGTGGCTGGCCCGCCGGCCTGGGAAATGCTGCGGTAGGCTGTCCCCGGCCTTGGACTGCCTGTTGCAAGGGCCCTGCTGCGGTTGCTGGTGTGTGTGTGGGGGGGGGAGGCTGGCTCCTGGGAGTGTCTGCAGAGACTCGCTCTGCAGCAGGAGCCTGCGGGAGCCAATGATGGACGGGGGGGGGGGTGCACAGTAACCCACAGGGTGGGGCTCGCAGGGCCGAGCTGGAGTCCAGCAAAGGCTGTCCCTCAAGCTGTGGGTCCTGTGTGGGCTGGGTGACTCCATGGAGCGTTTCTCTGCCTGCAGCGACTGGTCTCCGGGTGGAACTAGGGTGCCAGGCTTCCCTCTGCCGGCCCAGACGGCCCCCGCTCTGCCTCTCTGGCGTCAGCATGGCTTCATCTAGGCCAGCGCCTAGCCGGGGCTCTGAGCTGCGGGGAGGGAGGGAGGGAAAGCTCTGCTGTGCTCGCCTTCTGGAGGAAACGGCGTGTGAGGTGCGTGCAGGATGCTGCGCTGGGGACCAGGATCTCCAGAGCTCAAGCAGCTGACCCCAGGATCTCCTCCCTGCCGGCTTGATGAAGTCTCTGAACTGGATGCACAAAGGGGGCAGGCCCAGGGCTCTCCTCCCCACAAGGAAACAGGCCTAGAGCAGGTGCCCCTCCACTGGGAAGTGATGGGGACCTTCAGGTTGTCTGGGCATAGGAGGATGCTGCAATCCCCCCCCCGCCAGTTACCATCCCCAGCACGTGCTGCTCCCGCTGTGGGGAGACAGCCCCACTTTGGGGCTGCTGAACAGAGCTGCCTCCAGCCGGTAGGGGAGGTCTCTGTCCCTGGAGTGCCCCAGTGCAGCAGACACTCCCCATCTCCGAGCAGGTGGGGAAATGTTCCCAGGGCAGTTTCTAAGCCAGAGCCAGCCAGGATCGACTCTGCCTCCCGGGGGTAGGGGGGGTGAGGCTGGCACCAGCTGATTCTGGCTGATGGATCCTGCCTGCCCCAGCCTGTGCGGCTGTGTCATGGCTCAGAGGGCGCCTCGCTCACCTGTCCCATCTGTGCTTGGCCCCGCAGACACCGCACCATCGCCATGGCAAACAGGGGACCAGCCTATGGACTCAGCCGGGAGGTACAGCAGAGGATCGACCGGCAGTACGACCCAGACCTGGAGCAGATCCTCATCCAGTGGATCATGGCGCAGTGCGGCTCGGCGGTCAAGCAGCCTGCGCCCGGGAGAGAGAACTTCCAGGAGTGGCTGAAAGACGGCACGGTGGGCATCGCTGGGGCGGGATGGGAGGGTTCCTCTTTGTGCCCTAGCAGCTTGGGCGTCCTCTCCCGAACTGGGGCGTCTTTTCCCCTTCAGGGAGCTGGGCCTCCAGGAAGTTTCCCCCCTGCCTCCCCTTGATGGGCACTGAGCTGCAAGGATCCTCCAGGTTTTCTGTGGTGGGACAGCGCAGCTCTCTGGATCGGAGGCACCGGGTCCTCCCCGCCTGTGCCGGCTGTGCTCCGCGAACAAGGGGGTGATGGTCCTGTCTGCAGATGGATGGAGGCTGCAACTGAGACCCGCATGGCTGCGTCGGTCCAGAGCACTGGCTAAGTCCTGGTCTTACCCTTGTCCTTCCTCCCTGTTTAGGTGCTTTGCAGACTCATCAACAGCCTCTATGCAAAGGGCCAGGAGCCTGTCACCAAAATCCAGTCCTCCAGCATGGCCTTCAAGCAGATGGAACAGATCTCCCAGTTCCTGCGGGCTGCCGAGCAGTACGGCATTGCCCCCACTGACATCTTCCAGACCGTGGACCTCTGGGAAGGTAGGGAGAGCTGCCAGGAGGAGGGTTGGCATGGGACATAACTGCCCTGGCTCAGCCCATCATGAGGATGAGCAGGAAGCCTCTGAGGTGGGGGACCTGGAGTAGGCACACCCAGTGTGAGCTGCCGGCCCTAGAAATCCAGACTCACCCCTGGGGTTCCTCCTCAGGGTGACTCAGTCCACACCCTAGATCTTCTCCTCCCTCCCTTGTACCTGGCTGGGGCAGTGGGTCTCCTGCCTCTGTGTCAGCAGAGCCCACTTGACTCTTTCCCAGCAGACTCTCTACACCTGATAGCGTGGGGGGGGGCTGAGCAGATGGTTCCCCCAAACACACCCAGCCTGGCTCCTCCACAGGCCCTGCTTGGACCCCAGAAAGCTTTTTGTCTGGCAATGGTTGCTGTATCTTGCAACCCTGTCCAGGGCTCTGCTTGTGGCCCATCACATGGGCTGGGGAACTTGGGGCTGAAGTGAGGTGAGCGGCAGACCCCGCCAGCAGATAGGGTTGGGACACTCACACTCACGCTCACACTCACAGTACAGCCTGGGCTCGCTGCAGGGGCCGCGCTCTCTGCTGAATGCGCCTAACACATCACCCATGGGCTCGTTTTTCCCTCCCAGGGAAGAACATGGCCTGTGTGCAGAGGACCCTGATGAACCTGGGCGGCTTGGCTGTCACGAGGGAAAATGGGCTTTTTGCTGGAGACCCCAACTGGTTCCCCAAGTAAGTGGCTCTTCAACTTCTGAGAGGAACAGAAAACCAGCTGGTCAGGGCAAGTGGATCTGGCCCCAGCCCTGGGTGCAGTCAGCCCTGGAGATTCCCTGTCTCCTGCTGACTCAGAGCCCCTGGAAATGGGATTCCCCTTTCCAGGCAGGGAAGATGGGGAGCTCAACGGCCTTGCTGTCCCATAGGAGGGCTAGAAGGGGTGCAAGTGCCTTCTGGTATCCTGCTGCCCCCCACCCTTCACCCCCAGTCCTGCAAGAGGAACTCTGGGACTGTCTCTGGCTGGCTTGGGTCTCCAGCCATCTGTAGAGTGATTGGGGTCCTGGGTGTGTCTTGGAAGGTCCTGGAGCCAATGCTGGCCAGGCTGAGCGATCGCTGCGTCCCCCTCTGCAGTGCAGTGTGGGTCACTGCCCTTTGGGGCACAAGGCTGCCTAGTCACTAGGTGCCGTCCAGCTGCTCTCCCGTGTGCCCTCCCATCTGACTCTGGCTCTGCTCACTCCCAGGAAATCCAGGGAGAACCGCCGCGACTTCTCTGAAGACAAGCTGAAGGAGGGTCAGAGCGTGATCGGGCTGCAGATGGGCACCAACCGGGGTGCGTCGCAGGCGGGCATGACGGGCTATGGGATGCCACGCCAGATCCTCTGATCAGCCCAGCATGGCAGCACTTCCCCCTCCACCCTCCCTGCCTCCTTTTTTTCTCTAGGGTTTAATATATTTTGTCTGCCGTCTAGAAAATCGGGGTGTGGCTTGCCTTGAACGCTCCCTGCAAACAAAACTCAACAGTGAGACCTGAAAGGGCCAGGGGTCTCCGTGCCCTGGACGTCTGCATTCAAAGCTCCCTGTCCCAGCACCCTAAGGGGGCCCTCGCAGCCAGTGCAGCACTGGAGACAGACCCAGAACTTCCCAGAACTCTTACCCCTTATTTCTGTAGGGACCAAACTCCATTTCCATATGGACCAAATGACTACCTAGACTGACACTGGGACCAATCAAGGCCACACCCTGCCACCAAAGCCAAGTGCCAAAGCCATTGCTGCTAGCCAGATCTCTCCTCCCCGGGGCTTGGGGCTCTGTCAGAAGCATCAAACCCAACTCTTGCATTCCAGATACCGGGACAGTGGCTTGGCTGATCTGTCAATAGTTTTAGGACCAAAAAAAATCTCCCTTGCAGGGCTCTGTCTAGCTGTTCAGCTGTAAGAACCGCTAGCAGCTCTCTGGTTTCTAATGCTCTGTGCACCTGCTGTCTCAGACTAACTCTCCTGTGCTAGGTAACGAAGCATGTAACACAGTATTGTGGGCTCCAGCAGCTGGTACGGAGGCAGAACACTGCCCCAGTGGGGCTGTGCAGGAAGGACTGCATGCGATACCCTGTCCCCGTTGTCCAAGGGGCATGGGACAGGGCATTGTTGGCCATCTGGTTCACCTCCTTCAGGGTTAGGAGCAGCTGTGCGGTGCTTTCACCAGGGGTGGAGGAGCTAGGACGTGCCAGGTGCTGAGATGGACCGGCCATCTGAGAGGCAGTGACTGCTTCTGTTGCACCCGTGACCCTGGGGCTAGCTCCCGCAGCGGTGGGCCCCACCCATTCTTGGCTGATGCTTTGCTTGCCCCTAAACCTGGTGCCTTAACACTTGGCTCCAGCAGGGGAGCCCTCACCCCAGCTGTTCTGCTGCATGCCCAGCTCTGGAGCTGGGCCGTACTCGTCACCTGTGCTCTGATCGCGCTGACTGTGATATTATGCTGTGGAATGTATCTGGAGGTCGCCAGTCGGAATAAAGGTTACCTGAATCTTGTTTATAACCCTGTGTTCTTGTGTGAGGGGGCGAAGCCTAGCACAAAGCAGTGGGGGGGCCGGTGGCCGTGGTGTCTGACCAGCTCGTGGGGTTGGCTCAGCTGGCGATTCTCATGGATGCCCTTGGGGCAGCAAAAGGAATGAAATGATGGTGCAAGCGAACAGCTGCCCCGCCCAGAGTCCTACACAGCCTACGGGCAAGGGGAGCTCTGGAAACATGGGTGCCCAGGCTGTGTACGCTCTGCACAGGAGGGAGTATGAGGAGTCAGGGGAGACCAGCAGGCTGCTCCTCCGGCTGTGGCACAGACTGTGACCTCCACAATAGGGTGAAATGGCCAAGGAGGGAGATGGTAGCCCCAAAGCTATGCCCAAGTTACCCCAGTAGCAGCCTCTTGTCGATCCAGTGTTCCAGGAAAGGCTGGAGGGCAGGAAGCTGAACATGGTCTGGGGAGCTGGCCCCCCTCCCAGAAACCTTGGGTTTCAAAAACCAGGGCCTCTTGTTTTAGAAGCCCCTATTGTGCCGCTGGATGATGGGGCAGATCCTGCCAGGAGCAGCCCCCACCTCAGCCTACTGGCAGGGTCCCCGGCTGCAGTGCTGTACCAGGACTGGAGGAGGGCGGAAGGATGCGCTGGGTGGTAGAAGTGGCTGGATGGAGTCCTCTGATCTCTCACGGGGGGTGCTGTTTGCTCACCACCAGGTGTGGAAACTGAGCACCAGGTCTGCTTCCCCAGGAGTGGAGAGGGGCTGTTTCTGGAGAAGTCTTTGTACTTCCCTCCTCTGGGCTTTAATGGATGGGTGCTGGGTGAGCCCACCCAGACAAGCAAATTTGCTGTTGCTGGGTCTCATGGCCCTGTGGGGTGGAGGTCATGGTCTGGTGATCTCAGTTCAAGCAGTGTAGGTGTGGGAGGCTGCTCTGCCCTTGGGTGACTTGGGCCCCACTGATGTTTGGGGGTTGCATAGCTGAGAGCAACTGCAGAGAGTTAATAGAACGGCAGAGCTCAGAGCAGATGGCAGCAGGGCTGCCTGGGAGAGGGGAGACAGTTGCTCTGCCTTGGCCGTGCACCTGGCTTTTTGCACGGCTGAAAGCAGAGTCTGGGGCACAGGGGGGGGGGTGGAAGGCTGGCCCACTCGTGAACCTGCGCCCAGGTCAGCGGGAGAACGGGAGCCTCTCAGCTGTCTCTTATCTCAACCCATCACTGTACAAGGGGGATGGCGCCCGGCTGCGCTGAGAGCGGCCGTCTGACAAAGGCCTGGCCCAGCATTGTCCGAGCCAGACTCGGGGCACGGACGGGTAGCCCCAGCCATTGTCGAGGAGCGGAAGATATTAGCAGAGCTGCTGCCCACGCCCCAGCCCCGGTGGGAACAAGGCTCGCATTGTAGCCTGGGCCCTGCTCCCTGCCCGTATCCTGCTTTGTTCAGAGCACTTACTGCCTGCGGCTGAATAGTGCAGCAGCACCAGCAGGCTCTCTTCCCTGCCCCCGCGGGGGGGGGGTCACCTGGAGCTGCAAGGACTGGGTGAGAACAAAGGGGGTTCCCCTGTCATCACCAGCCCCTTGACCCTACCCGGCCACAGCCAGTGCAGCCAGCCCTCACTATGGCTCAAGCTAGGCAGGCCCTGGGCCCCACCCCAACCATCAGCATCTAGCCTGGTCCCCCCAGGAGACCCAGCTGTGGGGTATTGAGCACTGGGGGTGGAATTTCAAGCTATTGCTTCAAGCTGGGGAGGGAGGGTGCCTGGTCCTGCTAGGGCGTGGTGGGCCATTGGAGCAGGCATTGGTCTAAAAAGAGCCAGGTGTGTGGTGCCTTCCTGCCTTCGCCCTGCTGATGAACAGGGCTGGGTGCCAGCGGGACCCCAGCTCAGGTGAGCAGACTGGTTCCTCGGGATCTTTTGCTGGGTGGGGGGGGATCTGAACTCTAAGCAGCAAAGTTCATGGGATGTGCTGTGGGCACACTCCATCCCCTCCCGCCTGTGGCACGGGGGGGGGGGGGAAGCTCCAGACCCAGTGGGCACATTGTGGGTCCTCTAAAAGCAGAGGTGAGCGTGACCTCAACACTGTGGGTGCAGGCACAGCTCAGCGCCCCCCACAGCCTGTGCCTTTCCCACAGCTTTTAGCAGGGAGCTGCACCCAGGTCAGTCTGCGGGAGAGCCCAGTGGCCAGCCAGGCTCTGAGCCCACATCTTCTGCTTAGCATCTTCTAGTTTCCAAGGGCTCCAGAGCAGAAAAGGCAGCCAGCAGGAAAGCCGTATGTCTCCACGTTCTCCCTTGGGCTCCTGCCCCTCCCCAGCCGGCATCAAGACAGGGAGCTGGGACAGATGGCTAGGGGCAGCCCACCCAACTTCACGTGTATATGGAGCTGCAAACCCTAGGGGCTGTCCCCCGCAGCATGCAATGCTCTAGCAGGAGCAGTGGGGCCTGGACACAAGCGGGGGGCTGTATCTGCACTGCCCCCCCCCTTCATAGCCAAGGAAAGGGAGGCTGCAACGAGCTCTCTTGGTGCAGTCCTGTGCCCCCTGTTTTGGAGGAGCCCGGAGTCCAGTTTCCCAGCCTGGCACGGGTGCCAGCCTTGAGCCGGATTCTTGGGGGGCCCAGGGCTGTATTGCAGGGACCTGGCTGGGGGCTGGAGCTCACGAAAAGCCGCGTGTCTGGACCCCAGGTGGTTGGAGGAGCTTCGCCCTGGCACATGCTGGGTGCCCAGTGTCCGGGCAGCACCAGGCTGGAGGTGGCACGTCCTGCTCTGCTGGCCCCAGAGGCAGCCGTAGGAGACCAGCTGGGCTCTGGGAGGGGCGCGGGGACCTCTGGGGCCACAGAATCCAGCTTAATCGCAGATTCTGATACCAAAGGCATTTGCAGCCCTTTCAGACCACAGCCTGAAACAGGGAGCCACCTCCCACAGCAAATATTTACACGGCTGCTGCAGCGTTGCTGTAACAACTGGCCAGGCTGGGCCAGGCCCCTGGCAGCCGCCAGCCATGGTTTGCCTGAGCGAGAAACCCCTGGTGGAGGGCTCTTCCCGCGGGAGCTGGGGCAAAGCCACCTCCGGGGCTGCTGTATCCTGGCCCTAGGGCACGGTGCTGAGAGGGAGAGGCCAGCCCCAGAGAAGGCTTGCTCTGGGTTCACCCAGATGGGCCAGAGTGGGGGTCTGACCCAAATTAAACCCATGCTGGCCCCCTCTGCTCTGGCCAGGCAAACAGCATTGCCCGGGCCACCACGGAGCTGTGGGGCAGGCAGGCCGTTAGTATGCTGGCCTGATGCCCTGCTCCTGTTCTCATTTACACGAGTGCCAAAGGCGTGCAAAGCACCACCCTGCTCACCTGGCAGCGCTTTATGTGGGTGTGACTGGCTGCACAAGGTGCGGGGGGGGTGGCCCTGGGTGCAGGGAGGAGTCCCCTATAGCCACTGATGAAGAAAGCCGGGTCTGGGGGAACAGGAGGGTCAGGCTCTTTGTGCAAGACCCTCCTCCTTTGCTTTAGGAGTCTTACAGGAGACTTGTGGGGGCCTGTCCTGCAGCTTCCGGCCTGGCAGGCCTCACCCACGGCATGGGGATGGGGTGGGGGGCGTCCCAGGCTGCTGAAGGGCAGGCTCGGGCAGGACGCCGCGCTGCAGCAGACGAGGGCGATGGCAAGGGCCGACGCAGGGGCTGTGCTGCTTTATAGCGCTTTGAACCCGGCATCGCTGGACTGGACCGGGCCGGCGCCGCGTGTGGACACAGCTGTCCTGGGGTGAAGCGCTTTATGCTGGTGCTGTTCCGCTACATAATAAGCTAGGCCAGGAGAAGGCCCCTTTAACCTGGCCTAAGGGTGCTGACCCAGGGGCTGTGCCAGTTTAACTCAGTAACAACCCCTGCCTTCATCATGACACTCCTCCGGCACTGGAGGGCGGGCCAGGCCTCTGGTTGATGGGCCCTTGCTGCACCCAGGGGTGGGGGCAGAGAGCAGGGAGGGGAGCCCCAGCTAGGGGGATAAGGAGGGAGTGTGAGAGGGAAGAGAAACCCCCCTGGGTCACAGCAGTGGGACAGACACAGAGCAGATCTCTCCTTGCAGGATTCCTTGACTGAATTGAGCCAGCCCTAGAACCAGCTGATAGGGAAAGCATGGGGCTGGGAGGGGCAGGCCAGGGGCACAGGGGGAGCATGAGGCCAGGGAAGGGCGTTTGCACTCAGGGTGTGAGTGTGCACACGTGAGGCGGGTGTCAGGGCGTGTCTGTTTGCTCTACTGTGTTGGTGGTGTGTGGCAGGTCCCTACGCAGGCTGGCCAGGCAAAGAGGCCGGCTGCTAACTGTCTAGGGAGCCGCTGGCCGGCTGTGAACCAACCCTTGGGCTGGGCGTGAGGCCAGGAACGGCGGCAGGGAGGTGACACAATATCCCAGTGAGTCATTTCCCTTCATTCACGTAGTGGAAAATCAGTGTCAGGGGAGAGGCGGGACCCGCAGATCAGAGGCACTCCAGCGTGTGGGAGCGAATGAGACGTTCCCAGCGCAGAATGTGGGGGTGGGAGCCGAGGGAGGATCTGAAAGGACACGGCTCCAGCTCTGAGGCGCGTGCTCATGCGCGCACACCTAGCAGGCTCTAGAGGACCCCCGGAAAGGGCTGGGACTCCGGGCCCAGGGGGGAAGAGGGGTTGATGCTCCCACCTCCCTAGGGCTGTCAGGTTTACACATCTCCTGAGCAGTCAAGCGCTAACAGTGCCTCCTGGCAAAGGGGAAAGGGCAGCAGGGCAAGCCCTCTGTTTTCAGTTGGGCTGGGGTTTGTTCGTTATTGGAAGAGGAACTGCTCTGGCTTTACTCTGCGGTCCCCTTGGCTACCTCGACATTGCAATAAAAGACCCACCGCCAGGCCGCAGCTGGCCCGCAGCAGCTGACTCGGCCTGCCGGGCTATAAAATTGCAGTGTAGATCCTCTGCTGGAGTCCAGCCTCGGAGCCCCACAGGGTGGGAGGGTCTGAGAGCCTCAGCCCAGATAGCTCCACTGCTCTTTTTAGCCCCGGGGCTGTGAGACTCGGCGCTGATGGATTTTTATGACAGCAGAGCCCCTCCGCACAGCACCACTGCACTGGTCAGAGCGGCTGGTTTTAGACAGTCAGGCTTCTAGGACACGAGAGCCAGTTGGGGTGGGGGAAGTTGCAAACGCTGCTCAGACCGGGCAAGGGAATTTTCCTGGCTCGTGCTGAGATTTCTTTCACTTCTCTAGCAGCAGCTGGTGCAGTCCCCGGTCACTGACCTGACTGGCCTCTTTGGGCCACTCCTGTCTCTTTGGCTCGTCCCTGGGAGAAGCCAGTTCAGCAAAGCACTGGCTGGGCGGATGCCTATTAAAATG
The DNA here is from genome assembly GCA_007922155.1 of Mesoclemmys tuberculata. Classification (NCBI taxonomy): domain Eukaryota; kingdom Metazoa; phylum Chordata; order Testudines; family Chelidae; genus Mesoclemmys; species Mesoclemmys tuberculata. Next base: position 640,219 of record ML675647.1, read on the forward strand.
CATCTGGCTGGGGGCAGGGCGCCCCTCCATGGTCTCACAGACCAGGGCACGCGAGCAAGACCCCCTTACTCTGGGGTGCACGTGCCTGACTGCCTCGATAGACAGGCTTGCTGACAGGGGATGGGGTCACTTTGCAAGAAGACGAAGGAGATGGGATGGAGTCAGCCTCTCGGAGGGGGGTGGGGGGAGCTCAGCCTATTTGTCCCAAGCATTTGAAGGGTTAACCCTTCGCCCTTCTGAGAGCTGACCATCAGCACAGGGGCTCTAGAGCAGGCAGGGACCCAGAGCAGAAGCCAGGGTCCCTGCCGCAGGCCCCAGGTCACCCATTCTTATGTGCCTGCCCCTCATGCCTGTGATGCACTCAAGGAGGCAGGGACCAGCTGAGGCCATGCAAGACCCAAGGAGTTAAAGAGAGACCGGGAAGCTGTTTGTCTCGGTCAGTCATAACCCCATAACTTTACTATTTGGGATGACCCTCCCACCTCAACGTCCCCTTCGAACAAAACTCCGTGTTCTTTTCGGCCCGCTTCAAGGGCCTGACCCGCACAAGACTCCGCAGAACCAAACGCCACGGCCCTGCCCCAGCTCAGAGGACTGCCCTAAGTTCCCCCCAGGAGCTGGGTAACCTCTACCAAGGGCATTTCTGAGGCATCGCCCAGGACCGGAATTCTCCCACCCACGTGCTTTTCACAGGTGCCAAGGCCAGAAGGGACCACCGTGGCCGGTGTAACAGAGGCCATAGACGGTCCCTAGAATAATTCCTGGAGCAGAGCTTTCACAAAAGCGTCCAATCTTAGATCTGAAAGTTTGTCAGTGATGAGGAATCCACCGTGACCCTTGGTAAATTGTTCCAGCGGTTAATTAGTCTCACTGTTAAAATTTAACATCTTATTTCCAGCCTGAATTTGTCTAGCTTCAACTTCCAGCCATTGGATCGTGTTAGACCTTGCTTGGCTAGATTGAAAAGCCTATTGTCAAATATCTGTTCCCCACACAGGTGCTTACAGACTGTAACCAAGTCACCCCCTAATCTTCTCTTGGTCAATTAAGCAGTTGAGCGAGGAGCGGAGCCTGGGCTGAGCGTGCTGGAGAACAGGGATTTCCAGCCCAGCGGCAGGACACTCACTCGGGGTATTGGCAGCCCTGTCCCATCTGCCAGACCCTGTCACAGGCCAGACGAGCTCAATTAAGGGGGCTGGCATGTTGCAATCAGGACAGATGTTGGCAGCAGCAGCCAGGCGCCAGCGCGGCTGTTTCATGCAAGGAGAGTGAAGTCTGTTCCAGGCAGGCCGTGTTCACCTGGGAACACGCTATCTAGGTGCCTTTCTTGGGCCACTTCTCTGCCCCTCAGAGGAAGGCAGGCTTCCTGCCGCTGTTGTCTGCCCTGAGTGTGGTCGTGTGGGGAGCTCTCTGCAAGGTGGCTTTGTGTAGGGCTGCTGCTAAGCTCTCTGTAGCTTAGGACCGGTAGTGCTGACATCCTGCTGGCCTCGCAGGACAGAGAGAGTGCAGCTCGAGTGCCCCATACTCTTCTCCCTGAAGGGGAGGCGTTGGGGGGGGGGGGGTGATCTGAACCCAGATCTCCCATGTCCCAGTCAAGGGACTTAACCACGGTGTCATCCTCTCTCCTTAGGCTCATCAACCCTTCAGGACCCAGAGCCTGCTCTGCCACCCCTCCATTTTTAGATATTTGTTTTGATTCCTGAAGCCCTTTAGGGTTCAGGTGCCGGCCTCCTCACACCCATCTCCCTCTCCCCCAGTACGCCAGCAAGACCCAGCTGTGGAACCATCGGCATGGGTAAGATCAGCTGAGGCACTCGGGGAGCAGCCACCACGTGTAGCTGCAAGGGGCCGTGGGGATCAGTCATTCTTGGAGTGCCTGTTCTCCCAAGAAACCTGTGTTTGCAGCAGTGTACCAAGGGTCTCCGGCGCCCGGGGGGCCAAGCCTACATTTGTGCCCCCCCAGGCCTCATGTCCCCCCATGCAGGGCCGGCAGGGTACTGGCACTGCCCCCAACTGCCCTGGCGAGTGGGGGTTTGTTCCTGCAGGCTCAGCTCCGCCGCACCCCCCCTGCACTTACCTGCATGCACCTGCCTCTCCCACTGCAACCCCACAGCCCAGTGCCAGCTCATTTGGGGGGTGGCCTCACCCCCTGGCCTGAGGGAAGAAAGACCAGCCTGGCCCTTCACGATGTGCACGGGGGGAGCACAGGAGCAGAAGTGGGAGCAGACGCCCCTCAGCCTCCTGCACCCTCCGCCGGTTGTGAAGGGCCGGCCCGGCACCCCGCACTTCCCGCCACTCCAGCCCCGCAGCCCTGTGCCATGGGGTGGCCTCACCCCCTGGCCTGGGAGGAGGGCGCTTACTCAGCCCTTCGCAACGGGTGGGGGGACACAGCAGGCTGAGGGGTGGCTGTTCCCTCTTCTGCTCCTCCCACACATCATGAAGGGCTGGCCTGGCTTCCCCACCCCCAAGCCAGGGGGTAAGACTGCCCCATCTGAGCTGACGCCAGGCTGCGGGGGCTGGAGCAGCGGATTAGTGCGCTCCGGGTCAGCCCTTCTATGATGGGTGGAAGGCAAGGAACACAGGAGTCTCTGCGCCCCTCAGAGGCTCCTGCGCCCCCCCACCTCCTGTGCGTCATGAAGGGCTGGCCTGGCACCCCCTCGCAGGCCAGTGCCCGGGGGCCTGGCCCTCCCCCTCAGTACGCCATTGTGTCTTTGCCACCCTTCCGCTCTTGCTGTCGCTTTCTATACAGGCTCTCCCCCCCGGGGAATGGCTGGTGAGGGAGATGAGCCACAACCCTATTCTCAGAAAACCACAGGGACTAACCACTGAGCTGAAGGGAAACCTCCTGTAGAAGCCTCTCCTCTAGGAGCCACCCATTCTAGCCTCTTTTCACACATACACATTTGCAAAAGGCAGTGTTGCATGATTGCACAGATCCCTCAGGGAGCAACCATGCATTCTGGTAACTAAAGCTGCTCAGAGGTTGTTTCCTGATGGGGCTGGAGAAGAAATCTTTTGGTACTAAACATGAAAATACTATACTGAATCAATGGTTTTGTACGCAGGAACCTGAGAAAGTTACTGATAGCCACAAGACTACATCCCCACGTAAAGATAATGCACTCAACCATGTTTAAATCTCTCTCTGTCAGCAGTTTGAAAGTTGCATTGGAATGATATAACATCATATGGGAAAAAGGAGTGATACCGTAGTGTGGAAACATGCAGTAGTAATTCCAATGCGAAAGCCATGCAAACTAGCCACAAAAGTGGATGCCTATAGACCAATTGCCCTTACATCCTGCCTGGGTAAAATGACAGAGAGAATGGTGAATGAAAGTTTGGATGCCTATTTGGAAACCAATGGCATTGTAGATAAGGTGTTGAGCGGTTGAAGGAGAGGAAGATGCTCCATTGATCCCATTGTTTTAAGTATGCGACACAAAGGCTTCACAAGAGCAGTCTTTCTAGATATTGAAAAGGCACATGACATGTGGGAAGGCTTATTGTATAAAATAGGTGGCCTAGGAATCCAGGGAATATATGGCTCAATTAGAGACAAAGTGGGTGAGGTAATGTATTTTATTGGATCAACTTCGGTTGGTGAAAGAGACAAGCTTTGGAGCTACACAGGTCTGGGTGGATTAGAGACTTTTGAGTAAAAGGACCATGCGGGTCAGTGTTGGGAAAGCTATGTCTAATATATATAATACAGAACGGTACAGCACAGAGAAGTGTTATCAGCCCATCCGTATTTAATATTATAAGTGATCTCCCAAAATGATTAAGTACTGGGGTAAGCGTCACTCTATTCACAGGTGATTGTACCATGGGGGTTAGGAACAAGACGACTGGCATGGCAGAAAAGGAAATCAACAAAGTGTTAAGAGACCTCTGGGCAGGGAAATGCCTGGGGCTTCAAGTTCTCCATTGCTAAAACCAAAGGACTGATGTTTACAAGAAAGGAAAGTTACATAGGAATATAAACTCTACCAGTGTGGAGAACAAATAGTTAAAAGGGTTAAATTCCTATGGGATAACATTTGATACTAAAATAGTCTATATTATCATTCCAAAGGTATGTGAAAGATAAAAGTAAGAAAGGATTAACCTATTTAAGTCTTTCTGGGACTAACTGGAGGGTGGATAAGAAAACACAGTTAATGGCATACACAGGCTTAATCTGACTGGTTATTGACTTATGGTTGCCAAGATTTTAGGTCAGCATCAAAAGCAGAACTTAGATTTAATACAAACCGAGGCACTATGAATTACATGTAGCGCATTAATTACAGCATCTATATGCGCACTATGGATAGCTTCTAGTGAAATACCGGTTATGCTAGGAATGAAATTACCGGACTTAAATTTTTGGGCCCGATTCAATGAACACTGCACTAAGAGTATCAAAAAAAGATATGAGGACCGTGAGGAATTTGGCAGGCAAACTATAGCACACTAGCAAGAGACACAAACTAGAAGTAAAAAGAAATATTAAAAATTATGTACATCAGAAGCAAGAAGCCTGCCAAACAATCAATGGGGCCACTGGCTGCATGAGGTGCTAAAGAAAGACAAGCAGTTACGGAGATGAATTCTTTTCATTGTTCTTTATTGTAGAAGCGATTAATCAATGTCATTAATCAAAGAAATTATATTTCTAGTAACAGAGTCAGTAAAGACAGGGATATATGTAGCATTAGCTTGAAACCCGGCATGTACAGGGACAACGGGGGAGGAAATGGTGGACCAGGCAGCTAAAAGCACCGTAAGAAAACAAAAACACCGGCATGGAAATACCTGTGAACAAACAGGAATTCCCAAACTAAGCACCAAGAAATGCAGAAGAGGAATGGAAAATAATCGGATGGAGTTAAAAAGAGGAAGTGGGTTTTCTGCACATCGCCCTGGGGTTGAGGCTAACAAACTACGTCAAGGCTGGGCGGGACAGGGAAAACAAGGCGCTTTTGTCCAGGGGACTAGCTGGCCCCTGGCTTGAGCCCGGCTCTTTCACGCAGCACCAGATGGATGGACAATGACGTAAGGATGGGTGATGACAAGGATGGATGATGACAAGGATGGGCAATGACGATGACAAGGATGGGCACGGATGGACGGACGATGACGAGGATGGTGATGACGTGGATGGGCGATGACAAGGATGGGTGATGGATGGACGATGACAAGGATGAGTGATGACAGGATGGATGATGGATGGGCAATGACAGAATGGGTGATGACAAGGATGGGCGATGGGTGGGCAATGACAAGGATGGGCGATGGCGATAACAGGATGGCTGATGACAGGATGGGTGATGGCGATGGACAGATGGGTGATAGAACGGGCGATGGCAGGATGGACAAGGACAGGATGGGCAACGGATGAGGGATAACAGGATGGGCGGTGGATGGGCGATGGACGGATGACGACATGGATGGGCGATGGACGCATGATGATGTGGATGGGCGACGGACGGATGATGATGTGGATGGGTGATGGACGGATGATGAGGATGGGCGATGGATGGGCGAAGACAGGACAGACAACGAGGACGGGCGATGACGAGGATGGACGACGAGGATGGGTGA
>ML675647.1:646199-677142 GCA_007922155.1 Mesoclemmys tuberculata
CGGGCGATGACGGGACGGACGACGTGGACGGGTGACGGACAGATGACAACGTGGAGGGCGATGGGTGGATGACGAGGACGGATGATGGGACGGACGATGGACGGGTGAGGATGTGGACAGACGACGGACAGATAAGGAGGCCAGCGAGGGGGCGGAGCCCAGGCGTCGCCGCGGGGGCGGAGCCCGGCGGACAGAGGCGGGAGCAGCGCGGGGGTTCAAGGCCCCCCCAACAGGAGGGGCCGCGAGGCGTGGCCTGGGCAGCCCCGGCTGGGGGAGGGGCTCTGCGGGCAGCGCCGGGCTGAGGCGCCAGGCGGGCCAGGCGCCGCCCCTCCCGCCAGGCCTAGCGCCGCTCTAGCATCGGCTCGTCCGGCGCCTCTATGGCAGCGGGCTCTCGGGAGCGGGCGCGCACGCGCGGCTCCCCCTCCCCCCGACGGAAGCGGAAGCGGCCTCCCTTCCCGAGCGGCGGCGCTGCGGTTCGGTCACTTCCGGCTGACCCCGGAACGTTCCCGTGACCCCGGTTGCCTAGGCGAGGCCGCCCGCGAGCTCGGCGGCTGCCATGGCGACCGGTCAACAGCCGGGGGGGGAGCGCGGCGCGCGGGGAGCCGGGAGAGGGGCGGCCGCGGCGGAGATGGTGAGAGCCCTGCCGCCCCCTCCCCCCCCCCGACCTCCCCCCCCCCCCAGGCCCCAGGCCGAGCCCGGAACAGGACCCCCCCCCCCGCGCGGGGCCGTTCACTCTGGTCCCTACCGACGGCCCGTTTCACTCTCCCCCGCCCCTCCCCCCGGGGGCCTTCCCTCCCCTCCCCCCGGGGCCCTTCTGCCCCCCCCACCCCTGAGGAGCCTGGGCTGGGCGGGGGCCGTTGGGCGAGGCCCTGGAGGGAGGCTGTGCCCAGCGCGGCCTCCCCAGGCCCATGTGCCCGGCCCGCCGTGGCCCAGCCTGGCCCTGAAACCATGGGGCGGGCCCCGTGCCAGGAGCCGAAGGCGCTAACCGTGGGGGGGGGCTTGGGTTCTCTCGCCAGCCGGCCAGCGCGTCCGGCTCCGCCAGCGCCTCCTCCAGCGCCTCCAGCCGGTGGCGGGCCCACCCCCGTTACAGGACCAAGGCCGTGAGCTCGGAGGTGGACGAGAGCCTGTTCGGCATGGCCAAGGTGAGCGGGGGGGGGCAGCTGCCCCAGCCTTTCGGTCTGGGCCGGCCTTGGCGCGCCCCAGGCCGCAGACCGCCATCGCCAAAGCACAACCCTCAAGTGGAAACTAAAAACAAAGACGCCCTGTCCGTTAGGTGCCTGGGAAGAGTGGAACATCAATGGGATCCATAAAGCCTGTGTCGGATCCCCAGGCTTCCATTAGGAGGAAGCCACCTAAGTTAGCCAGTGGGAGATGTCGACAAGAGGGGTGTGTTCTGTGTCTCTCTCTTTTCACGTAAGTCCAGCCAGCAAGCAAGCACCTAACTCTGTTTAGCGATGCACAACTGGGAAACTCACTCCCGGAGTCAGGTGACTAAATTCTGCTGCTGCTGTCTCCTCCCGTGTAACATTTAGCCCAGTCGTTGGAGCATTCGCTTAGGATGTAGGAAACCAAGTTCAATTTCTTCCTCAGTCTGATGTGGAGTAAAGGTTTGAAAAGGGGCTGGGCAGTGGGTCTCACCCACCTCTCAGGAGAGCGTCCTAACCACTGGACTATGTGATAGTCTGATGTGGGTATCAGTCTCTCCTTTTAAAGCCATTCAACTTTGGATTAAATAGTCACTGGGGGGGAGAGAGGAAATGGCTTTATAGCCTGGTGATTAGGGGACCCACATGGGAGATGGGCGATATGAGGAGAAGGGATTTCAACAGGGGTCTCTCACTCTCAGGTGAATGCCCTAAGCATTGAACTATGGGATATTCTGATGTGGGTTTCTCCATCTCTCCTGTTGAAATTGTTCTACTGTAATTAAATCATTGAATTGCTATATTAAAGGCCTTACTAGTGCCTTAAAAGCACTTCTAGCCGGAAGAGCCTATGATCTTTTATAGCACAAGTCTCCAGGCTGGTGGTGTTTATCATTGGGGTGCTTATTATAGTAATGACTGGAGCATTAATTGAGTTCCTCAAAATGTGGGACAGCACAGAGTAACCTTTCAGGTGCCGTCAGGCTGGTCTAGCTGAATCACCTCTGGAGGATGCTAGATTGTTCACTAGGTGGCAATGTCAGCTCAAACGAATGGATGCAGGACCAGCATTAGGGCAAGTTATTCTTTGAAAGGCTCATTTCTAGGATTGAATTAATTTATTCTGAAGGATCCAGTGCCTGTGACAGGGACTGGGTTTTTGACTCCTGCAGAATCCAAACACCCAAAGGACCTCACACTGTACATCCTACTCACTGTCTGCCCTCAGGAGTGTTGGACCAATTCACCTTCACTCCTTTCAGCTTCATGCTTCTGCCAGGTCCCATGCAGAGCTAGAGAGAGGGAGAGGCCACCAGCCCCCCCCAAAAGTAAGTAGGACTATTCCTAGGGCGTTAGGCAGGTTCATTGTGAACAATGTCAGCTCAGTTCAACCAAATGTTCATGGGCCTGGGCTGATGCTGGCATCTAAACCCAGTGGGATCCAAACAGCTGTTAGGAGAGAACATCCTTCAGGTTCTGGTGACGGGGGCTAGAAAGGGGCCGGTGCTCGGCCTGGATTAGAACCAGGTAAGAGGCTCCAGCTCCCGTTCCCTGAGCCGGCAATCCGTCAGGATGTTTGCCAGAAGGTGTCATGAATGTTCTTTGGTAGGGATTCAGTGGGCTTCTCTGCGTGCCCAGGCCAGTGCTCTCACAATGTTACAGGCGCAGGAGCCAGGGGAGAGAGACTCTGGGATTCTGAAGGTGTGTGTTGTGTGGGAAGCAGTGAGGAACCCTGAGAAGACCCCACTTCTTTCTTTCTTTTACTCCTCGGGGAATGCTGCGCCACTACACGCACGCAGAATTCATGTCCCCTGCAGATTTCTGTGCTTTCCTGCAGAAAAATGACTCTGAAGGGGAAGCAAAGGGAAGCCCCAAGAGTGGTCATGTGTCCCTCCCCAGCAGCGTGGGTGAATCGTTTAAGGTGCCCTGAGCAGCCAGCAGAAATGTAAATCACTGCAGGGAGTGAGGTGACGAGGCTGGGGACACCCCAGCCAGTGGCTCCTACCCCGTGCTAGGCTCCACTACTAGTCCCAGCTGGGCTGTAGCAGGGCAGAAGGGGGACTTTCTCTTCCCCTGCACAGAGTGATTGGGGCCAGGTCAGACCTGCCCCAAGAAACCTCCCTTGGCTGTGGGAAAACCCGCAGCCCATCCCTCCGCCCCCATTGCTCCTCAGCCACAGTGGAAGGGGTCACTGTACGGAGAGTTGTTTCCCCCACCAACCCAACCCCCATGCATCCAGACTCCTCCATACCCAGATTCCTCCACCGAGCCTCACCTGCCTCCCACACTCAGAACTCCCCCACCAAGCCTTCTGCACCCTACCCCCTGCATCTGGAGACCATCTGCGTCAGATCCCCACCACCAAGTCCCACTTGCCCACATCCAGACCCCAGCTGAGCCCCTTCCCCCTGCATCCAGACCACCCCTGCGTAGTCCCCTGTCAAGCCTCACTCCCTGCCTCCGGAGCCTCCCTGCACCCAGATCCCCACAAAGAGCTCCACCCCCCCACTGCACCTGGACTACTCTGATGAGCCCCCCTACACCTGGACCCCCATCTCACTAAGCCCTAACCAGTTGTATCTGGACCCTCACCCCACCAAGCCCCACTCCCATAGCACTTGGACCCCCTGCTGATCCCCCCCACCCTGACCTCCCCTTCTGAGTCCCAATTACATTCACCTGGACCACCCTGCAGAGTCCCATTGCCCCTGCACCTGGAACCTCCCAATAAGCCCCTGTGCATCCAGATACCCCCACACCCAGACCCCCTACTGAGCCACCTGCACCCAGATTGCCCCACACAGAACCCACTCAGTCCTCACCTGAACCCCCCCCACATTAAGCCCATCCACACTTGGATCCTGCCAGGCTGCGTTTGCCTGCCCACACCTGGTGCACCAAGCCCCGTAGTGTTTCTGGGGCAGGCCGAGCTCTTGCACCATTTCAGGGTTGGGTGTCGCCCCAATGTCGCATCCATGTCCTGGGGTGGCTGGGGGGGGGGCTGTGCAAGGTGATCTCTCACCTCCATGCAGCCAATGGTCTGTGCACTGCACTGCCATGCTGGAGCCTCCACATATATTTATTGACAAATAAGATTTTAAGAATTTTATGATGTGTGCAGAATTTTTATTTTTTGGCGCAGAATTCCCTCAGGAGTATTCCTTTCTTGCTTTCTTTCAGAACCTGCAACGATCACGCTCTGGAAGCCCTATAGTGATCCTACGGGATGTGCAGACTGTCCAGAAATCACCCTCTGCCTGTGGCTGGGGCCACAAACCTGAGACCATCCGCCTCATCACCAGGGACCTCATCCGTGATCTTGTGTAAGCCAGCACCTGAGCTTGTGCTTAGAGGTTGTGTTAGGGACCCCTTGGGGCTGTGTGCCTGTCCCATGAAAGTGCTACCGTGCTAGGCTAGCCCTTACTGTGGAATAACCTCCTGGAGATGAAGCAAGTGGCAACCCCCTGAAATACTGGTCTGAGGTGTGAAGTGATTAGGCATCGTGGAGGGGAGTGACTCCTCCTGAGAGCCACTCAGAGCATTGTTAGCACTCTGCTTTATAAAGCTCCCTCAGTGGCCACATTACAGGCTTCTCTTGTTCAGTCAATAGTATACGCAGGGCTGGAGCAGTATAAAGCACCTCCAGGACATCGCCTTCCTGGCTGGTCAAACACTGCCACACATGTCCCCGTATGTGTGAAAGGCAGCCTAGGTACCAAAAATAGTGCATCAACAACACACAGCAGAAAGGGCTGTGGATTACTCCAGGAAAGGTTTCTAAGCAAGGACTGAAATGTAAAACAAGGGCCCTGATGACTCATTAAAGAACCTGCAGCACTTTGCAAGAGTAGGGCTTTTGGAAGAATAGGGCTGTTGTCTCGGCCAACTCCCAATTCAAATAATTACTTTCTGCCTCCCTAAATTTTCCCTGCAGTTTTAACTGCATGCAGGATTCTTCTTCACCTCCTGTCTTGAACTGTTGTGTAGTGTAACTGCATTGTTAAACAGCCATCAGGTCTCACTCCAGAGGTGGGTTCATTTCTGTGGGAGGGGAAACGATCCATGGTTAATGTTTTCAAGGGTGGTGACTGATTCCCAATTTCTTGGACATCCAGCTTGAGACACCTGGGAACTGATTTCTAGAGCTGCCGAACAACCACAGCTCCAACAGAAGGCAATGGGAGCGTCTGAAAATCAGGCCCCAGATGTCTCAGGCTGGCCACCCAACCACTGAGACACCTCAAGTTAATGTCTAATTTGACAAGGTGGCTATTCTGTATCCTCTGGGATGAAAGGTTCTATGTCCAGCAATGAGATGATTATTATTACTATTATCCATTCTTTGAAGTGTTTCTGGAATTCAGTCTGCTGTAGTCTTTGAAGAAATCTTTAAGCAGGACTCTGTATTTATGTGGGTGGATGAAAGGCAACATACAATAATAACTATTATTAAATACTTAGCATTGAACATCTTCAAAGTGCTGTACACATTCTCTTCTGTTCAGGTTCTTTTACCGCACCCATCTCCATGGTATCTGAGTAATACACAGAGTCATTTCTTTCTTAGAACTCCCCTGGGAAGTAGGCCCGTATTATCCACATTTTACAGCTGGGAAAATGGAGGCACAGACAGCTTCCCCTAGGTCACGCAGTGAGTCAGCTGCAGAAATGGGACTAAAATTCAGTTGCTCCTGTTTCTGCCTTCTGTGCTCATTCCACAAAACTACACTGCCTAATATAAAGATATTAACCCTTTAAGAGTCATCTACCAGCAATGTGTGTGGCATGCAAGTGTTTTCTGTTTCCCTTTGCCATGCACTCATGGATTCCTTGTTAGGACAGTGCCCTTATATTTCACTGGTATCGTCTATCCCTAGAGACTCAATACACTTTGCAGTCTCAACAAACTGCCATACAAACTAGGCACAGGGATCACATCATCCATTGCTGAAATGCAAACACCTCTGGTGTGGAGAACAACAGCTGTTTGACAGTGCACGGCAGTGCTGACCTGCAGTGAAGATGACCATGTCCCCCTGAAACTGGTGAAAGCACCAAGATGACAGTTGAGCTGCCCTCACAAGACAGTTGGAAATTCAATGTATTGGGCACTAATTAGCTCCACACTCGTGGGGAGTCCACAGGAAATGATCTGTGGGCATCATGCTGTTAGAGATGCACCTTGCGCTGTTCCCAACCATGTGGCTCTATCCAGATTCCATATGGATCAAATCCAGTCTCTGGAGAAAAACTGGCCCATGGGCTTGGGCTTAGGCACGATTATCTTTGTGCTGTCACCCTCTCTTGTGCGCCTGTATGGTATCTGCAGAGCAACATTCTAAAGATCAGCCATTTCCAGGCCTCCTCTACAACGTTGTGGGTATGATCCAGTCCCCCTTTGAATCCGTATTTGGTGTACCGCGTTATGATGCGTTCGATGGTTTGGCTGTTCTCATTGCAGTCGCATGAAGGGGAGTTTTTGATTTTCCACATGTACACAGTATCAGATGTCTAAACGCTGTCACTCTCGGAGTGAGGTCAGTTTGCCCAGCGTGTGACAACATCATGCTGCTCTCACTGGGCTTTGGGTCTCTCCCTTCCCTTTCTCCTAAGCACCATTCCCCACTGCCCACACTCGGCTAGGCCCAGGCACTTTGGGCCACATACACAAAGGGTTTTCGGTGCCTATGGTCAGATTTGGGTACCACTGCAATTCGTCACATCTCTGCTCAGCTGTAGACACCTCCATGTTCACTTAAAAGTCCCCAAGGCACCTAAGTTTCTGCTGTGGGCATGTACACCACTCCCACTGGGTCTGGGCACGTGCTTGTTTCCTAATGTGATCTTCAAACCTATCCTGCCTGCAGGGCCTGCTCTGATAGGGGTGCTGTGAGCATGCCTGATTCTACACAAAATGGCCAGGGGCAAGGAGGGACTCCCCACAACCCTTTAGTGCAGTGGTTAAGTACCCACTTGGGATGTGGGAGCCCCTGATCAATTCCCCCCTTTGCCTGATGAGGAGAACAGGTTTGAACAGGAGTTTCCCACCTCTCAGGTGAGCACCCTAATCATGGGGCTACAGGGTGTTCAGGGGCAGGGCTCTCAATTTCTCCTGCGAAAGGTGTATAAATAATTAAATAGGCCTTGGGCCAAAGCAAGTGCCAGTGACTTTATACCCAGTGGTGAGGTGGGAAACCCATGTTCAAATCCCTACTCCACATGAGGTGGATTGTAAGGGAGGCCTTCTCCTTCCCCTCCCATTGAATATGGAGTGAGGCATAGGCCACTTTTCTTGCAAGAAATGGCTTGGGCACTTGACTGCAGGAGTGAGATCCCAGCTGTGGATCCCAGGCAGCAACAGGTGCCTCCCACTAGCCAGGACTGAGACACCTAAGTCCCAGTGAGGGGTGGGGCTTAGGACACGCTCCTCGTCAGTATTGTGATTGGCTAGGTTAGGCAGCTCCTGCCTAATGTGCTGCTGGCCTTGGTGGATCCAATTCTCCTGCATCTGTCTTTCCCCTTTCATTGTGTAGAGAGCTCATTCAGGCTTTGTGGATTCCACTGGGTGGCCGGGCACCAGATGTTAGGCACTGCCATGCTCAGCGTGGCAAGGCCTAAGTCCCTTTATGGATCTGGGCTCTCTTTTATTCCTCTTTGCTGACTCCCTCCATCACTCGCATGGTCCTTCCATGGATCCAGTAACCCCTATTGCAGGCTGCACCGTAGGGTCTGATCTCCACTCAGGAAACCACCAGGCATTTCCCAAGCGGACACATGGGTATGGGGAAGTGTGTGAGAGGTGGGGAGGTAGGGAGAATCCATGTCTGTGACGCTGCTCTCTGTGCCCTGCTTACTTGTTCTGCCAGCGTTCCTGCAGAGGACCCATCGGGAGAATCCCTCATTATGAGCCCTGAGGATTTCCAACGCATTAAAGCAGCATCTCGAGTCCTGACCAAGGAGGAGCGTGAGGCCAACATAGCAGCCTTCAAGGCCGAGAAGGAAGCTGTTATAGTACGTGTCTCTTCTCACGTCCTTTTGTCAGCTGGTTTGTAGGCAGATTCCAGGATGCTGTTTGAAATGGCCACGTAGTGTTGGCTTTGTGGAGAAGGGCCCACTGAAGGGGCCATGGCAGCCACACCATGCATTCATGGTGTGTTGGGTCCAGCTCAGGCCTGCCAGAGCCCATCTGGGCTGGAGAGAGGGGGAGTGCAGACTGAGAGGAGGGATTCTTGAACAGCCAAGTCCCAAATCATGTAGGGCTTTACAGAGGAAGTCCCTGGGCAAGCTCGTGTCTGTGTGCCAGGGAACTGTTTATGCTGCTAGTTAGCACCAAACTGCTTCAGTCGCAGGAGAGAGGGGTCGTTCTGCACTATTGACCCATGGTGGCTCATAGCAATTGGCAGAGCTCTGGAAAGAGCTCTCTACTCAAATGCTCCCAGCAGCAGGGACATGGAATTTATACCCTACGCTGGAGTGAGGCCCGAAGGGGCAAGCCTAGACTCTGACGGAGGGGTGTAGGGATCGCTCAGCTCCAAGGCACATATCCCAGCGAGAATCCTCACCACCTGGTGGGGTGTGGGTACCGGGAGCTAGCAATGGTGCCGTCTCAGGAAGTGAGACTTGCACTGGAGGGAGTGACCAATTTAATGGGCATGGGTGGGTTGGTACCAATCAGAAGTACCTCATGTAGGAAGGAACTTGCTGCACTAAGCCACTGGTTGATGGGCGCAGGATGGGAGAGCCCAAACAGCAGCCAGGATACAAGCAGGGGAGCCCAGTGGGTGAGCCTGGCTCAGCAGGGAGCCTGGGCAGTAGCCTGGCGGGGAGAGGGAAGCCCAGGGGAAGCCAGGCTCTAGCTGGAGGCTCCCCTCCTACCTCCCGGTTTTTTCTTGTCAATTTCACGGCTTTAGCATGGAACCATGAAATTGACAAGAACGACAGCCAGCAGCTGATGTAAGTCAGACCGAGCCTGGGACCTGATCGGATTTGAGTGTTTCCCTCAGGAGCAGTGCTTCCTCCCCGCAGCACCCCCTGTGCAGGCCCAGCAATCCCCACAGCGCCGTCAGCCCCATTTTGTCATGATGCTGGCTCAGAAGAATCTGGCTTGTGGCAGCTCTCTGGGAGCTAGGGCTCTTCGGGCAGAGTCAGCCTGGCTCTCCAGTGCCAGGAATGGGATGTGGGGATCCCTCCGTCAGCAGCCTGCCTTTCCCTCCAGGCTGGGGTGAATGAGCGCAAGAACAGCATGAAGCTGAAGGGGATTGTGCAGAAGAAGAAGGAGAAGCTGAGCGACCTGGAGGAGGAGGCCAAGGAGCGAGCCCAGTATCTCCTGCAGCGGGCCAACAGGATGCGCATGGAGCAGGAGGACGAGGTCAAGGAGCTCAGCGAGGTGGGGTCTCAGGCACTCTGCAGTCTGCCCCCCTCCCCAGTAACTGGGCCCTTCTGCAGAGCCGGTCAGCATTGTACCCACTGATCCGTGGCACTCAGAGCCAGGTTGATCCAAAGCTGGGCAAGCTCACCCCGCCCTAGGGGGGACCCCTGTGTAGGGAGAGGGAAGCTGAGTCGTCTTGGCCCCTGTGCGATGGCTTTCAGGAGAGGTGCTTGCTGTGATGGCGCAGATCATGGCCTGTGTATGAAGAATGGGCAAAGGGGACCACCGGCCAGCTAGCTGGCAGCAAAGACTTGCAGTCACCACTGTCTGGGGCTGGATTTGAACTGGTCACCTGTGGAGGGAGGGTCTTTGTGCCATTAGACGCCTCCTGCACCATGTAATCCTTGCGATACTGAGATGTGGGGAAACCAGGATGCAGAAATGCTAAGCGACTTGGCCAAGGGCACACGGTGAGTCAGTGGCATAGCTGGGAATAGAGCTAATTCTTTGCTCTAACCACTAGATCACTGTCTCTATTTCTTTCTCCTTGGACGGTCTCTCCCTGCCCCCTGGGCCCTCTCTCTCTGTCTCTCTGCCTCTCCCCTACCCACAAGGTTGAGCCAGTGTGGTTCCTTGGCCCCACAGATGATCCTGAATGCAAAGTGCCAGGCAATCCGCGATGCACAGATGCTGGAGAAGCAGCTGATTGAGAAGGAGCTGGAGGAGGAGAAGAAGCGCCTGGACCAGATGATGGAGGTGGAGAGGCAGAAAGCCAACAAGATGCAGGAGGATCTGGAGCAGAAGAGGAAGCAGGAGTTGATCAGGTGAGCAGGAATGCTGCTCCTCCAGCACTGAGCAGAGCATAGTGCAGCCCCTCTCCCAGCACCTCCCATGGAAACCCAAGGGAAGGTGACAGGCCCCAGGGGATACCTGCCTGTGTGGCCATGGGGCATGGGCAGCAGGCCCAGTGTGATGGGCCAGAGCAGAGCTTTGTGCCAGACACATTGTTGGGTCCTATTCCCAGAGGGAGGCAACATCTCATCAAGCAGATAGAGAAGAACGAGGAGGAGAGGGCCATGAAGGCGGAGCAGCGGGATCAGGAGGCCCAGGAGATGCTGGAGTATCTGGAGCAACTGCAGATGGAAGACATGAGGGTAAGAGAGAGGCAGGCGAGGTGAGGTGTTAGAGATTGATTCAGAGCCTGTCCAACCACTCTCTTCGCTCCCAGCAGTATAAGTGAGCAGGAACTCTGCTGGATGCTGCTGCTAGCCCAATGCACGTGAGAGGAGGCGCAGATCCCTGCTCTCTAGTGTCCCCCGTGCAAAGGGGCAGCCCAGATCCAGTTAATTTGCTCACAGTTGAGGACTATGGGAGCAGACGAGCCCACCTGGAAAATGAGGATTAGCAATTGGGCCCTTCAACCACAGCCCAAGAGCTGGGCCCTCCATCCTTGCTGGTACATGGTACCAAGAAGATTCTAGGCAAATGCCAAAGGAAGAATGGGATGGGAAGGGGTCTGTGCCGAGGGGGATCTCCTTGGGGTCCCTCTCTCAAGCCCACCTTGCCTTGTGCCTGTCTCAGGACATGGAACACAGACATGAGCAGAAGATAAAAATTCAGGCTGAGATTAAACGAATCAATGATGAAAACCAGCAGCGCAAGGAGGAGCAGTTGGCGCAGGAGAAGATGTCTGAGCAGCGGGTGCTGGAGTTCCAGAAGCAGAAAATGGTATGTGCTGTGGGCAGGGTGGACAAGAGACTGGGCGGGCATTCCTGCCCAGTAAAGTGAGACTGCATGTCACCGTGAAGGGTCTGCTCTCGTTCAGCTGGGAGTTCTGGGCCCCATGTGGAAATTATTGGGTGAGGGGTGAGGTTCTCTGGCCTGGACTATGCAGGAGTTGAGACTAGATCTTCATCGTGATCTCTTCTGGCTTCAACATCTGTGAATGTATCAGAGAGAACCAGGGAGATCCATGTGTGTTGATGGAGGATGGTCTATACATACTCTGCAGGCAAACACACACATCTGTATGTGCCAGGGTTTCTGCTGTGTGAGCATTGTTCAGCTGAGAACAGAGAGAGAATGCCTGGCTAGTTAGATGCTGGCTCCTGTAAGGAGCCCAGACAAGAAGGGGAACAATTTACCAAGGGTTGTGGTGGATTCTCCATCACTGAGAAGTTTTAGATTGAGGCTGGAAGTGTAGCTGAAAGCTCTGCTCCAGGAATTATGTTGGGGAAGTTCTCTGGCCTGTGTTATCTAGGAGGTCTGTGGCGTGTGTGAAGTGTGAGAGAGCCAGAGAGAGAGACACTGGGCGTGTAAGGTGCTGTGCACCTGCATGGGTCGATACTGGGGAAGAGTTACTGTTAACATCCAGGGTGCAGCTCATTGACTTGGCGCTGTTTGCCTGGCCCAGGCAAGGGAAGCAGAGTTTGAGGCTGAACAGGAGAAGATCCGTCGGGAGAAGGAGATGGAGACGGCGCGTCTGAGGGCACTGCAGGAAAAGGCCCAAGATTACCAAGCAGAGCAGGTAACATGCTTGCAAAGCCTGCCCCGTGCCCTCTTGCTAGTCCCTCTCGCTCCTTGCCTCTCCCTCTCCTGCTTTCATCCCACCCAAGTCAAAACCTCAACAAACCCAATGGGAGCAGCGGGGCAATGGTTCCTCTTGCCAGTCAGGACACGTAGTCAGAATGCATTACGTCTGCACTCTCCAGCGCCAGTGGGCGGAGGGGCCAAGCAAAGGGGCAGAGGAAACACTACATTCTCTTTACAACAGGCTTGCAGCTGGGAGCTCAGCAGCATGTTCCCCTGAGCAAACTCCTTCCCCAGCTCCAAGGAATTAGCAGCTTCCCTTCACGCAGGATGTATGTCCCCTTTGCTGCAGCTGGCAAGGGCTGCTGGGGCAGAGATGAGATGAAGCAACTGGCACTTCTCTGCTGGCTTTCCTGCCAGGAGCTGCGGGAGCCCCTCACTCCACCCATGCTGCTGCCAGGAGGGGGATAGTTCAATGAAACCCGCTGAGAAATGAATTGACCTTGGGAAGCCAGTTGTGTTGCCCTGTTGAGACACCATTGTGTAGAACAGCCTTCCCTTCCCTGGCCCTGGAGAAGGTCCCACCCTGTCCCCTGGTCGAGAAAGCTTTGCAGTTTGTCCTGGAGAAGCTTCTCAAGAGCATAGCCAGGCCTTGCTGCCCTGATGGGCCAAGAGGCAGGTGTCTCGGGTAGCCGGGCGCCAGGCCAGGGCTGTGGAGATGTCGCCAGCCCCTCGGTGGACCCACCAGTAAACAGGAGTCTGGTTCGCGGACTAGAACCCGGTGTTGTGTGCTCCCCGCAGCCTGCCTTGCTCAGGAGCTGGCTGCAGAGGCCCAGCATTAGAGAGGAATGGCTGCACCACCTTCCAGACGGTCACTGGCTCTGAAGGACCGTAGGACCCTGAGGCTGTGAGCAATGTGCCAGCATTCTGCGTAGATGATATCAGCCCATTATTCTATATATTTCTTCAGTCCTTTCAGCTCAGATCCCCTGTCTAACAGGGTTTCTGTAACATCCAGCACTGCTGGCTATTCCCAACCTCAGCAGCTCTGGCTAGGTCCTTCCTGCCTCGTTAGTTGGAGCATGGATGTAGCTGGGGGCCGGAGACACAACAGAACCCAGCTGGTTCCTCCATGCCACTCCTGATTGTAGCTCTGCAGCCTAGACCATGCGAGCCCAAGAGCCTGAGCAGCAGTAGGGGCTGTCTGTCCTGGGCCCCGCATCAGGCGTGCGGAGCTGTAC
Source organism: Mesoclemmys tuberculata (assembly GCA_007922155.1). Taxonomy (NCBI): domain Eukaryota; kingdom Metazoa; phylum Chordata; order Testudines; family Chelidae; genus Mesoclemmys; species Mesoclemmys tuberculata. Next base: position 659,483 of record ML675647.1, read on the forward strand.
ACACAGCATCTCAGCGAGGGTCCCTGCTCTGCTTGTGGTGGGAGTCAGCGCCCTCCCTTCCTGGCAGGACGCGCTGAGAGCCAAGCGAAACCAGGAGGCCATGGAGCGAGAGTGGCGCCGGAAGGAGAAGGAAGCTGCGCAGAAGAAGGCGGAGACCGAGGCCATGCTGAAGAAGAGCCGGCAGGAGCAGATAGATCAGAAGGAGCACAGCCTGGCTGTGCAGGTGCAGCGGGACCGCAATGAGTTTGAGAGGATCCTCAGGTAGGACGGAAGGTGCTGGTGGGGTCACTGATGTAGTGGTGGAGGCCCAGCCCTGGAGAGCCAGCTACTTCAGGGACTGAGTTCCTAGCGATGCTGTGAAGGTGCTAGGGGCGTACACCTTCTCTCCACACCATCCAGAGCTGAAGGGACTGGGGGCTGATCTCCTGCCCCCTCAGCACCAGGGCTTCCTTTGCGGGCTTCTCAGACCATGGATTTTCTTTAGCTGGATGTTGGTTTTGTGGATCTTTTGCTCACATGATCAGAAAATTCCACCTAGCATTCACTGTGTCATTTTTGCCCCTCCAGCTTTGAGGAGCATAGTGGGAAGCAGGGTTCTGTGGTTGCTGTAGAAAACCTCCCCTCGTATGCCAGGCCCACACTGCTCTCTGGCTGCTCAGCCCAGGAGGTGGGGCTCTCGCTGGGATAGGCACATCAGCCGAAATGCTGGGCCTTAGCTCAACCAGCCTTGGACCGCATTGGGAACCTTCCTGGACAAGGCCCATTACAGATCTGTCTGGGGAGTCCAGCTTCCCCCTTGAAGCCAGGACTAAGTTTGGGGCTGCTGTGGGGAGGTCACAATCTGGGCAGTCAGCAGCAGGAACAAGGAAATCCTTGTCTTCATGGGAGGGTCCTTAGTGGGAGTGTGGGGAAGTGAAACCAGAATGCACCAGGAGCAGAACCTGTGGCTGCGGCATGGGTCAGAGGGGAAGAGGGTGGGGCGGGGAATTGCTGCTGGGGCGGTTGGCAGTTCGAGCAGAGGGGTCATGCGGCCCAGTGTCTCCCTGCAGGGCCCAGCGGGAGCAGATTGAGAAGGAGCGGAAGGAGGAGGAGCGGCATGCAGCCCATCGGCTGACCCACGCCAACGAAGTGCGGCGCCAGGTGCGCGAGCGCCAGCAGAAGCAGGTGCAGGAGCGAATCGCCACCTTCGAGGAGGGCAGGCGGCTGAAGGAAGAGGCACGCCGGCGCAGCGAGCGCATCAATGAGATCAAGAGGAAGAAGATGGAGGAGCTCAGGTGAGGTTGCGGAGCCAAGCAGGAGGCCTGTTCCTCGGGAGCCTGTGCTCCTGGGCTGGGCTTGGCATCACATCAGCCCACTTCTGGTGCTGGGCAAAGCCATGGGATGTGGGAAGGGCTCAGAGGGCCATTTGCTCACGTGGCACAGTCCAGCAGGATCCCCCTGTTCTGTTTTGGGGTGCAGTCCAGACCAGTAAGAGGCTGTCTCACTGCTTGCCCTGTAACCTTGAGTGTCTTAAATGCTCTGCTGCCATGGCTCACAGCCTGGACACCAACAGCCAGCAGACAAGCACGCAGGATCCTGAGTGTCTGGGTGCGGTCAGCACTTCTGACTTCAGCAGCCTGCCACAACACAACATCCCCACCCTGGTTTTCACCAATTTTGGTTACATCTGGCAAGACACTTCCACCCTCGAATTTCCCCCAAACCATCTGCCCTGAAGTGTCCCGGCCTCTCCTGTATGACTCAGTGAAATAAGGGTTGTTTGCTCCTTTAAAGAGACAGTACACAGCAGCTTGCCATGGTAACTGGAGTTAACAATTCCTTCCATTCAAACACAGCACTGGGTTGGTTTAGATTAAAATAAAACCAGCTTATTAGCAACCGGGCACAGGTTAAGTGATGCTAAGTAAAAGAGAGAGAGAGCAAGAAGCTTACAAGAAATCAAAGCATCTAAAAGACTAAAACTTTATCTAGCAAGGCCAATGACTCTTGGGCCAGCATGGCTGACTGTCTTTCAGTCATGAATGTCACAGAAATACGAGGTGCTGGTTCCCTTGTCTCCTCCAGTGAAGGGTAATTGAGTGGTTCACTGTCCCTCTCTTTATGGTCCCGTAAACCTTTGAAAAGCATAAAGTCATTGATCCTGTTTGAAGAAGCATGGAGGCTTCCTGGGATACCCTCTCCATCAGCCATTGATAATTGTGTTGCCACCGCCTCCCCTTGTTAGCCTGTTAGCTTTGTTACCTTTCACGTAAATGTATCTGCATTGTCTCTGCCTGATGATGAGGCTGCTTAGACAAGCAAATACGCAGTTGTTTATGATCTAGACTTGCCGACTCCCCAGCCACCTTGTGAGCATTGATGGTTCTGTTTACCGCAATTGTAAACCAATCCCGTTGCCACTGGTCTCTTGCTTCACTGGTATGCAAGACCTGGGCAGACCTGTTACTACTTTGTTCAAATGCAGGCTTTAAAGCATAGCCTCAGAGGGCATTCATAGCTCCTCACACAGCTTTGTCACCTCCATTCCACAAAGCTATTACTGACCAATGTAGCCTCGGTTTTCAAATGATACCCCCACAAGGCAGAGTTGGATCATTGCAGTGCTGCGTAGGATATGACTACAGGAGTGTTTAGGATCCCAGCCCCATCCCTGCTTTCTCTCCCTAGACCCAGTCCCTGGGCCCAGTCGGGATAGATGTGGGCTGTGATGGAGTCAGCAGGGAGACGGGGAGGAGCAGCTGTGTAGCACAGCTGGGCAGGCCAACTGGAGAAACTGGTTGGCAGGGCTGAGCAGTTCACTTGTGTAGCTGGGGAGAACAAGAAATGTGTCTAATGCTGCCCTCCCCGGGCTTCCCCTTCTGCCCCAATACACTCTGAGCCTCCCTCCAGCCCTCTTGTCCCCCAGCACTTCCTCCGCCACACACATAGAGTGCCCTGGGGAAGAGGCAGCCGATTCCCTCCAGCTGGGACCAGCCCCCAACCTCCTGGTGAAACAGAACCAGTCCCATCTTCAAGGCAACCAGGCAGCGGGGCCCTGGGGGCAGCAGCCAGAGGGACAGATTTAATTTTCATGGAGAAGAGGCCTCCACTCCTTGCCCCGCCAGTCCAAGGCCCTAGGGATCATGGCAAGGGGGCTGACAGTGCCCAGACCGATGTAGCCCTCCCAGCTGGCTCCGTGGGCCCTGGGAAAGATGGGGGCTCTGGCTGTGGGCCGGGTCCATTCTGCAGCAGGGCCTTGGGCTGTCTCAGATTTCCCTTTCCTTGTTTTCTTTGTCTCTAGAGCTGCCGGCCTCCCTGAGAAGTACTGTGCCCAGGTGGAGCGCCGAGGCCTTTTCGAGCCAGCCCCCGTGCACTGAGAGTCTCCAGGGCACCGTAGCCCACCCTGACCCAGCTCCACCGCATGGCAAGGAATCGCAGCCCAGCCACGCCAGTGGCCTAGATGCTATATTTTGTTAGTTTCCGAGATGTTTTATGAATAGAGATATTTATGGAGGTGTTGATGTCCTTTGCTTTTCCTGTGCCCCCAAACCAACCCCTCCAGGGAAGGTGGGAACAGTGTCCCCGCTCCAGCTCAGCCCAGCTCTGTGGGTTGTGGAGAGTCAGTCACCCTTGTTTCTCAGGCATGAGGGATGTATCCATGGGTACCAAAGCAGTGAGACCTCCCCTCCACTTCCACGGGGGTCTTGTGTCAGGTCCTGGACTGGCACCTGAGTGGTCCCAGCTCGGCCACAGGCACCCTGGGTGACTGTGGGCAAGGTACACAGGCATTGTCTTCATTGTGCTACAGTCCTCAACTCCAAGGAAGAAATCCATGCAGGGATGTCACCCCTAACAATCCTCTGGACAGAGGTAGGTACAGCGCAGGTGGGTCTCTTCCTTGACTTGACTGCAACTGGATGGCTCTCGGCTCAGTTCCTGGTCCCCTAGCAATGAGCAGCACTCCCTGTGCTTTAATCACCCTCGTCATTAAAGCTGGATGAACAGTGTAGCAGCTGCCAGAACTCCATCAAGAACTCGGAACAGATTAATTCTCCTCGTACACCCTGTCCTTGGCTCCAGGTTCCCACTTGGATGGCTGACAGGTCCCCGCATAGCCTCCTCTCCCATCCTGTGTGCAGTATTGGCTCTGTAGTGCTGTCGGGATTGGTGCGAAGAGCAGTACTAGAGTTAAAGTTGCAACTGGATTTTCCTTTGCAGTCGTCTAATCCTGGTCAGTCTCCAATGGATTTTTGGAACAAATACTTGTGTGCTCTGAGACCATACGTACAGGAGGGAATCACATTGCATGGGGAAACAGACAGGCACCGGGGCAGCAACAGCAGAAAGTCACTGTGTGATGATAGACTGCTCTCACCTGTGCTGGCATGGGTGTCTCAGGTTCAGCAGCTTACCCTGTGGAGAGCTTTCTCCAGAAAAATCACAGAGGGTTTGGAGCAGCACAATTTACCGGACTGGAGGCTCCTGGCACCCATGTCCCTGGGACAGAAGGTTCTCCAGATGCTCCTCACAGCTCATGCCGCAGCATCTGCCTGTACCCCAGAGATGATGAACACTTGCTGTTACAGCGAGACCCAGGCTGGAAGGAGGAGGGGGAAGGAGTAGAGAGCGAGTGGGGATGGAAAGACGAGAAAAGTCAGTGGGGATTCTTTGATAGCGGGAGGAGCAGGCCCAGCTTGCTGGTGTCCGCTGCTCCAGCTCTGGCCCCATGGCCCACAACAGCAGGTTCTTGTAGATGGCATCAGGGTGGGGCTGAGATCTCAGCTACTGGGCCAGCCTCTCTCTCTTTCGGATGGCAAGGACGGCGTCAGTCCTGGAGCTCAGGGCTTTTTCTACTGGGCAATTCAGAGCAGAGTGATGGACACGACAGACCTGAGAGTGCAGGAATCTCTACAGTGCCTTGGGCGCCTCAGTCAGCGCAGGGGCCTGCGAGATGCTGTGCGGAGGCAGATGGGGACAAACTGGTGCAGGCTAGAGCAGCCTGAGGGCTGCACTAATAGGCCCTCTGCGCATTGTGGCAGCTGGGGTGCAGCACCATGCAGGACTCCCTAGGCCGTGTTTCTTCCTGTTCCTGTGCCAGGGGTTCTGCAGGGCTGGCACAGAGCTGGGAGATCCAAGCCTCTGCATAGCTTAGCTGTCCCCAGAGCACAGGGTGAATCCTCTGCAGGAGGGAGGCAGAGATGTCCCAGACCTGTGTGGGGACAGGGAATAATGCCAGATTGCCAGTCACACAGAGGAGAGTGTTGAGGTTGTCTTGGCTAGGAGGGCAGGGAATGCAGTAGGTCCGTGGCTTTGGAGTATGTTCCATGATGCTGGGTGTTATATTATTGTCCCACAGGAACTCTTAAGTGCTTGTCCAGAAGCATTTACGTTTGAATAGCCACGGTTCCCAGCTGTACTACCTCTTGCTAGCAGGTTCTCCCCAGCAGGAATTGTGCATCAATTAATTCCTCAGTGGGAGAATCCCTCAACCCTGTATGCTGCAGGAGAAGTCAGAGCCAGACAGCCCCACAGAGAAATACGCGCCAAGGCTTCTCAGAGAAACCCAGCAGAAACAGCCCTGGATAGGCTCAAGCCGCTGACTAAGCGCCAGCTGCTCTAGCCTGTGCCACGGAGCTGGTTTGCTGAGATAATGGGAGGCAGCAGGTGGTGTGGAGCATGTCACTGGCTTTTCTCCAGGAGGGTGTTTCTGCATCCAGGTGGAGTTTGTAGAGAACTCTGTCAATGGTGCAGCTTGGAGAAGACGTGGCTTGCATCTGCAGAGCCCAGGTTACACAGCTGTGCACCAGGGCTTGGGGTGAACTGGATGGAGGGGAGGCAGAGGTATGCCGGCTCTTTGAAGGGGGATGTCTCAGCCAGATGGTTAGCAGCACCCTGCATGCTGGATCCCCACCAGCCCAACCCAGCGTCAGGTGGGGCAGGTGCAGCATTGTGGCGGTAGCTGTCTGGGCTCCCTAGCTCAGTTTGGCTGAGTTTTGCCCTTAAGGCAAGGTTCGACCCCTTTGTGAAGAATGCAAAACAGCCCCCAGAATGACAGCACGTGCCCTGTGTGTGGAGTGGGCTGTCTCAGAATATACCCAGACGGCCGTTAAATACTTTGAGTAAAAGCTAATTAAAAAGGGATCCCCTAAACTTTGGAGACCCCTGCGTCAGATCTTTTCTGTCTGCAATAATCTTAACAGAATTAACGCTCCCAGCTTCCCATAGCCTTAGAACTCCCTGAAACCCTGCTCATTGGCCATGGTTGCAGCCACGTCTTAGAGTTCATAGCCATTGCTGATATTTCTCAGTGAAAGTTTCTCCTTCAGCCAAGAGTCTTTGTCAGAGAATGCCAGGAACGGCCCCATTTCAAAGTGGACTGCCATCTTCTCGTTTTCAGTGGGACCAAGGATCCAGTTGCCCTCAACCAAAACGTCCACTGCGTCCATTTGCTTGCTCTTGCAGGACTCTTGACTCTGCCTCCTAACCACACAGGCCACTGCTACCGTTTTCACTGAATGCAACCTGGCTTCGCTCTTCTTGCTGGAAGCAACAGGGAGCTAGGAGCCCTTTTGAAAGAGGGCGAGTCTTCGTCCGTTTCTTAGGAGCTGATTTCATTGTGCAACCTCTGACAAATTTCCAGTTACGAAAATGAACAGTATTTAATTCCCCTTCTTAGTATTTCTTTTCTAAATCTGACCATTGCAACCGATCTTCTCAGCAGGGAGGGAAACCTGTGTGCATGCGGATGGGTAATTGCATGCGGATGGGTAATTGCATGCGGATGGGTAATTGCATGCAGCAGCTGCCCGAGGGAGAGAATCCCAGATCCCAGATTAATGCAGGAATAGCTAAGCCAGGGCGGGTGGGATGCCCTACATGTCACAGCCAGCCCCAGCAGGAACCCCTGCAAGCAATCTCGACTCCAGCAGGACCTGCCCTTCGGCTGGGAGTAACAGTGCAGGGGACGTGGCTGGGAGGGGAGTGTGCAGAACCCTTGGGGATGCGCTGCGAGAGGGGCCGGTCACGGGCGCCTATCTTTAGCTGAGCCGTGTGCATCTTTTGTGCCTCAACACAGGCCAGTCGGAGGCAGACAGCGCGGTCCAGATATAAGGCGGCCAAGCCTCCAGGATTGTCCTGCAGTCTCCAGGAATTAAAGATTCATCTTTAATTAAAGGTTCTGTCTAGTGATGAAACCTCCAGAAATACATGCAACCATTGGCAATCTTACCCAGAAACAATCGCTGTCTCATGGCAGCAGGGCCAGCGCAGGTGGCCAAGGGAAGGGGGAACTCTGCCATTGTTCCGGGAACAGGTCTCTTGGGCTGACACGACTTCTTGCTTCACCTATGTGCACCCCTACAGCACGCACTGTATTCTCAGCCCTACATGCACCCCCCTCATCACACCCATATATCTACCCCTGTCCCATTCCTGCACCTCCCTTCCCCCTAGCTTCTGGCCTGCAGGTCCCCTTAGGTGGGACCCGTTCCCACACTGCTGCCTCACAGGGGCCCCTCTGCACTCTCACGCCCTGTGAGCCACACTTAGGCTGCAAGTTCACTCCCCGCCTCCCCCAGTCCCCAGTATGTGTACCCTGCGCCTGCCCTGTTCTCCAGGCTGCCACACCATGGCTGCAACAACCGATTCTCAGTTCCTGCCTCTTGCGGCGCCGCCAGCCCATGCTGCTGAGACCCCCCCCCCACAGCCTCTGCCCCACCATAGCCTCTGTGCCTTGCCCGCCGGGCCAGCCAGCCTGTGTCCTGCTGCAGCTCCCGTCCTCTCCTGCTACAGGGTTCCCAGAGAACCCCTTGTACGCCCAGAAGTGTGGCGTGGGGCTGCTTCCCCACCCTGCTGGCGCTGACCTCCTGATGGGAGGGAGGACAGCGGCTTCCTCTGCGTCATCTCTGCTTCTCTGGCCAGCGATACCATGCCCTGGCTGCAGCGTTCCCTCTCCGAGTCAGGAGCATTTCACACTCACTCCTGCTCCCTTTGGACGGGGACCAAGGAATCCAGCCCCGCCAATCCAACACCTCAATGAAGGGATGCTGTCTGCTGCAGTGAGGAGCTCTGCCAGGCGAGGTCCACGGAGCAATGTGGATGAACAGTGGCTGAGAAGGGACCTGAGGCACAAAGACACTGGATCTTAAAGAAGGACTTCCAGAGACGCTGAGCTGGTGGGTCCACGGCACCTGTCTGCAGATCCAGCTGCCTGGGCCACGGGACTGCTCACACCTGCACAGGGTAATGTGTTGCTTAGTGACTGGCGGAGGGGAGTGGGACCCAAGCCTCCAGGCTGCTATTCTTGCCTTGACCGCGGAGCATAGATTGATTTATAAATGGGCTTGCCCTTGAGTCCCGCCACCACATGGCCAAGCCACCAGGAACCTCTGAGGTTCCCGTCAGAGCCTAGGGCGAGGAGACGCACATCCTCCGGGTCCTCTGCCGCTGCCTGCGGCTGGGCGCAGATCCCCGTCCAAGAAAGCCACTGTGGGCATGAGGGAGCCAGCTAGCCTCTGCCACCCCCAGCCCCAGCGCAGCCTGAGGGGGCTACAGCCAGGCCGGGGAGCGGGGAGGCTGCTCCAACACCAGGGCCTGCAGAGCTGAGCGTCAGCCAGGTCGCGGAGCCAGTACAGCCCAGCCCCCTCATGATCTACCTGCAGCCTCCCGCATGCAGCAGGGAGGGGGGCGACTGCCGAGAGTGACTGGGGAGAGAGGCAGGATGGTGCAGTGGTTAGAGAGCCCTGACCAAGGGGAAAGCTGTGGTCACATCCCTGCTCTGCCCCAGCTGGCCGGCACCACCCACACCGAGTCACTCAGGCCTAAATCCACAGAGGGACTTTTGGGGGGTTGTGGCTCCTGACGTTCACGTGCCCGCCTGCCTGAGAGGCTTGGGCTCCCTGCATCGTCCACAGGGTGTCGGGTGCCCAAGGCTGGGGCGCACAGAAGCCAGCACGAGCGCAGGGAGCCGCCCAAGCTTGCCAATACAAAATGCCAAGTGAGCTACGCCCTGCCCTTCCACAGAGTTAGGTGCCCTTTAGGGTGCTCAGCGGTGACCCCTCTCCTGGTGGGGGAGCGCTAAGCGAGGTGGGGATATGAAACAGGTCTACCCCCCACCCCCGGAGAGCGCTCCCACCCGTGGGCAACCAGCTATTCTGCATCACCCAAGGCTGTTTGCCCGAAACATGCCCACTTTGCTACCCATGACTGTCTTTTGTGTGCGTCGGGGTGCTCGGAGCCAGCCTACGGGCCTGGGTCAGCAGGCGAGATTGCCTGGTTAGAGAACCCCACCGGGGCGTGAACGAGGATGCAGAGCAGCTCGTTAGCTGTGGGGTGGCATCAGAACACAGGCGGTTTGGCGCGTGTGCACTGGCAGAAATGCAGGTTCCTATGAGCCTTTACCAACAGAAACGTAGGCACCGCCCAGGGTGGGGCACCAGCTGAGCAAGGATTTTGGAAGATCTCACTGGCACCTAAATGTTGGATTTAGGTGCCTACAGTGCCAGGTAGGTACCTAAAGCCCTTTGTGGAGCTGGCCCATGGTCTCTGTGGCGCTCAGCGCCTCATCTGTACCCTGGAGACAATAGCCTTTCACTGCCTCGCCTTGGGAAGACAAATACATTAGACTGTGAGGTGCCCCGACACTACAGTGACAGGGCCAGGGAAGTGCCCAGACGACCTCGTTACATTCCCCCGTTACTCTAGGGCAAGCTGGGCCCTAGCGAGTTCTGAGCGCGTGAGATGCACGGATTCGTGTGATTACCCTCCCGTTACATTTCCCACCAAGCGCTTTTGTGCTTTCTCCCAGGCTGCCCATCACGCCTGGGCCGTGCTGCCCCCAACCATCCTCACAACACCTGGACGGCCTCCTTCAAACTCCCCTTTGCCCTGTGAGGCCCACCAAAACTTCACCGCAGTCAGGCTGTCGGCGTGCTGAGTGCACTGCCCACGGAGCCAACCAATCCAGACTGACTGCACTTGTCTGTCTGTTCTCCTGTCTTATATCTAGTGCCACAGCTCAGGGCATCTGCCCTTGTATTTCCCCTCAGTGGCTCAGCAAGGGCACGCGCATTCTCAGGCTTCCAGCTCTCCAGCCGTTGCTGTTTTGGTAGACACAATGCACCACTATGTACATTCTTATGGTGTGACTGTCACCCTCAGAGTGTAGCTGTGGATTGTTTAATGCAACGTATGTCACGTAAGATGTTTTGGGAATGCTCGTGGCATACTGAACGTTAGCGTCACAGTAATGTTTGCTGCAATGTCGTGGCTGATTACGAGGCTTCACTATGTAATAGCCTCAGAGCTGTGTCTCATGGCTTGAGACAGATCTAGGCAAAACTCTACAGCGTTGAGAAGCCATTGACACCTCACTAAGACTTGTATAGAACAACCCAGCTCTGCAGTCCAAGAACAAAGGACCAGTCCAGGTGTCAGTAAGTGAATCCACAGAGAACCACAGTGTCTCAGGGAGTGGAGAAAACCATGCATGGCTATTGTTTGTCATCTGACCCTGAAAGGGAAGGGGCAAGGCCCCAGAAGGGGGAGAAGAGACGTGTTGAAAAGTGGGGGACATTTTGACTGTTAGTTCTCTCTCTCCCACTTCCATCTACAAACATCAAGCAACTGAAGGACTGTCCACGGGCAGAGGGCCTGGCTGAAAGAGATCAGCCAGACTGTGGTGAGAATGATCTGACTTCGTAAGGTTACTGAAAGTGTTCTGCTTAGTTTGGAATGCGATCTGCTTTTACTTCATCCTGATCAAATCTGACTTATTTTTCTCTGATCTATAACCACTTAAAATCTTTCTGTACTGAATAAACGAATTTGTTTGATCTAAAAGCAATGCATGTGGTTTAAGGTGTGTCAGAGACTCCAATTGAAGGAACAAAGCTGGTGCATATCAATTGCTTTGTTAAATTGACGAACATTTGAGCTTGCAGGGGCCAGTGGGCAGCACTGAACACTGTAAGACGCCAGTTTCTAGGGTTGCATCTGGGATGGGATATGCCTGGGGGTCCTACAATTGCTTAATCCCATGAGTGGCTGGCTAGAGGCAGAGTTGGGGGGCTCCTTGCTTGCTGGTGACAGTGCGTGAGCTGCTCAGGTGTGGGGGTTCACACAGCAAAGCAGAGTGAGACATGCCCCAGGAGTGGTGGATTGGGGGGATACAGCGATACACCAGTCCAGATTACAGCGGGGACCATCACACCCGCATCTCCTTCGCTTCTGACCAGAGTATCTCCAGACTGTACAGGTCCCTGCCTTTACTGTGTTATTCCCAGCAAAGACAGGCTGCTTTCTCCTGAGAGCCTGAGAACCGAGTGATAGTCAACAGTTATAAGTAATACTCACACGGTTCTTTCTGTGCAAACCTATTTGATTCTTAAAGTAAAAGCGCTACAGAGCATCCATATTATAAACAACAGAACTTACATGAACGCAAGAACCCCCCCAACCCTACCATGGGCTCTGGCAGGAGCAGTCCTTCAACACCCCCTCCACAAGCTTGCCCCTCATCACAGCTTCTGCTCAGAACAAGCACACTCATCACATGTGTAGTCCTCTCTCTATGTAGTTCCTGTGCCTTTGAGCCGGCATTTCCTGGAGCAGGGAATGGTCTTTCCTCCCCAGGACTTAACTCCAACAGGAGTTCAAAGTTTGCATTCCCTTTGCCCCCAGCTACTTCTGCTGTGCAGCATTGATCCGCAAAGCCCTTTGACATTTCTAATCCCACTCCAGATTGCATTACGGAGACAAGGTGGGCACGGTCATTTCGTTTCACCTCCGATGTTAGTCCAATAAAACATACGCCCTCACCCACCTTGTCCCCCTAGAGATCGCTTTAGTCAGCCTCCCACAGAAGCTACCTGCATGAAATTCCACAATACCACGTCCACAACTGCATTTTTAATACAATGGACTCCACAGGTGCTAACCCCATTCAATAACATTTAACTTCATTCAATAAAGTGCTTTCAGAATAGGGTCAGTCTGTCACACATAGACCGTCAACTCCATGGGGCAGGCACCATCTCTTCGGTCTGTGTCTGAGCAGTGCCTAGCGCAGTGGGGTCCCCGTTCAGCACCTGGCGTCTTACGCTGTACAGTAATACAGACTGCGCCGTGCCAGACCCTGAGGCACCCTGGGTCCCGGTATCCTATGTCCCTAGGCCTGGCGGCAGGGACACGGGGGATTTCTCTGGGTCTGCAGCTGCAAGGGGGTCCAGGTCTTGCTGGCTAGGGCAGGAGGCCGGGACAGCTTGTTATGGAGCTCAGGATCCAGAAACTGCTCGGCACCCGAAGCAACAAGCAAGAACAGCGTGCTGAGACGTCGTCAGCGGCCACCCAGAGTGAAGCCCCCAAGGGTTTGGAGCAGAGAAGCTGCCAGTGCATCGGAGCTGGGCACAGCGCTCTCCCAACAGCCGTTCTGCCTGCCCCACAAGACGCGGCTCATCAAACCAGATCTGTTCTGGGCTGGGTAAATCACAGACGTGGCAGAGCACCTGGCGGGCGCAGAGCGTGTGGCTGGCTCGGAGCCTTCGCGCGGATCCAGCCCTCTCAGGGTTAAACCAGAGCCACGCACTCGGTGCTGGGTCAGTAGCTGGAGCAGCCGCTGGCCCTGCAGCGTGTTAATAATCAGGCTGCGGCTGAGGCTGGCTGGAGGAACAGGCCGGGCAGGCGCGGGTTCCGCGGCACTCACAGCACGGGCGTGGGGCCCAGCCGGGAAACCACAGACCCAGGCCATGCCCAGCGCCCAGGGCAGATGCTCGTACGCAGCAGGCGTCGGGTCTTGCTGCCTGTGCCGGCGAGCGCTGGGGAGGGGTGGATGAGGCGGATGGCTGGCAGATGGCGCAGCCACAGCCCGGCAGCAGCCCCCTCCTGGATTGGCAGGGCTGGAATTCGCGGCCAGCTAGTTAATGCTCAGGTGCTGTGCGGCAGCAGGGCCTCGGGTCTGGAGCCAAACCCTTGGATTCTGGGCTCCTGCCGTGGGAGACGCTGCAGCCACTCTAGGAGCTTTTTACGGACGCCAATGTACCAGCAACGGATGCGTCCGGGCCGTGTATCTTGAGATTCAAATCGAGTCCATTTATGCTCCCCCCACGCTCGGCTTTTGACGTGCCGAGGAGTTTTGACTCCCCTACTCAGAACGGCACTGTGGGAACGGGAGCCAGGCGAAGCCGGGATGGGGGGTTGGCTGCTGGAAGGGCCCTTGGCGGAGGGTCCCCAGGGGAGCGGGTCGGGAGGCTGGGAGAAGCATGCTAGCGGGATGTTTCTGCTAAGATGCTCAACAGGGAAGCTGTTAGCAGCTGCCATTTAAATTATCCTGAGGTTTCAGAGCCAGCCACCCCGTAAATGAACAGGGGCTGTTTTCTCCTCTCAGAGCTATTGTTCCAGGATCTCTGCAGACACAGGCCCTCCCTGCCGCTCAGGCCTCTTCCGTTCACGTTTTCAAGGGGTCTTTGTGACCGGGCTGGAGTTCTCGTGGAGGAGCAGAGATTCAGTGGCAGGGAGGGGTCTGTGATGAATCCCACAGCGACAGCCACGGCCCTGATCAGTGCTGGACTCTCTCATGAACACCGGCACTGTGAGGGTTAAATGACAGGCAGTCTTAGCCTAGGGCTGGGCCAGTCCTGCTGCCCCCCCCCCCAAACCGTCCTAGGCCAGAAACAGGGGGAGCCTCAAGAAATGGAAGCAAAATGAGGGGCAAAGGGGCTCTCAGGACTCCAGCAGGGGCCCCGCGATTCCGTCATCGAGGCGGGCTTCAGAGATCAACAGTCTGACAGCATCTTGAACAGCTGGAGGGGGCTGCGTTCAGCACCAGGCTTTGGCGGCCGCCGAGTGAATTCCGTAATGCTTAAATACACCAGTGTGGGCCTTAAATACAAGTGCCCTGAGCTTTAACGAGGCACTAACGACGTTGCAGACGTGAGCAGGGCGCTGAGGCGACGGCACGTGTGGGGCCATCCGGGTCAGGGCCTGAGTACCGAGGACAAGCCTGTAATTAGCAAACCTATTGCACCCATAGGACTGAACCTCACTTTACTGCTGTCTTTGCCCCTCCCGCCATCCTTGCCCCTCCTGGTACCACGGCAGATCTGCTGGCACCAGCTCAGGATTGTGCTCACTTGGGCCGATCAGCGCTGGGCCAGCCACTCACAAAGCTGTCAGCCCGACGGGCCAGATTCACCAAGAGACTGATCAGGGTTTAATTTAGGCAGGGGCTGAGCCGCAGCACCCCTGAACTTGCCGCCTCACTTATGAAAGGAAAAAAATTGCTCGAGCCCCGGCACCCCTTTCCTCACAAATTCAGCACTGAGGTGCCTAAAGATGCAGATAGGCACGGAGGGTTAAGGGGATTAGGCGCCCACCTGCCCCTTTAGGGGCGTACGTCCAACATTTAAGCACCTCTATGATTCTAAAAACCGCCACTCAGTGGCCACCTAATCCTGAAGGTGTCTCAGTCCTCCAGTGCCTACGTTTCTGCGGGTTGGCACAGGTAAAGTCCTGAGGCCACCCCACAACAAACGCGCAAGATCGGACCCCCTCGATCGTGCTAAGAGCCAGTGCGATTCTTAGACCAGGCATTCCCCCACCATCTCACCTGCACACAAGAGACAGCTGGGGCGAGAAGGTCCAGAATTTTTCAGGCATGGGTGTGTAAGGGTGTGTCCCCAGTGAACCAAAAGCCTGGGGGTGATGGTGCACATTGGGGTTGTGGAAGATCCAGCTTCGAATCCCTGCACGACCCAAAGTGGAGCAGGGACTTGAGCGTGGTGATCTCACAGCCCCGGAGTACCCAGACCATCTAGCAATGGAGCCCTTCTCTCTCTGGCCCAGTGAATTATGTACAAAGTGGAAGAGCTCCAACAGCAGAGATGGAGAGTGTCAGTGACCGGGACCAGGACCAGGACAGTCATCCCTACTGGATAGAGCAGGTGTCAGCAGCCAGGAGTCAGAGACGGGGGCAGAACCGGAGTCAGACGCCCAGAATCAGCGCCCAGGCTCAGACCTGGGAAATCTGGAGTGAGACAAGGGCAGGGCTGGGACAAGGCTGGGAAACAAGCACCTGCCAAAGTCCCGGGAAAGTGCTTTGAGCAGCCACTGACCTGCTGCTTCTGTGGGCATAAGAGCCAAATCTGCTGACTCTTCCCGCCAATCCAGCCAGTTAGCCTGCCACAGGCCAGCTGCGCTTGTTCGCCTGGCTCTGCTGCGGCCCTGATTCCTGACGCTGCTCCACACCCCTGGAAGGTGCCTCCTGGGGGCCACGGGACCCGGTTTCTCAGGGTGCTTCCACTGGATCTCACGCAAGACAGTCAGAGTATGGATGTTGTCTACTGGGTCCTACTGTAGCCTTCGCAGTCCCATCAGATACTTGCGCCTTCCCCTAATTTGCTGCGAGTCAAGGATTCGGTGGGCCAAGTGCTCCTCCTGGCAGGGGACCGTTGTGGGTGGCGGTGGCCGGTTGCAGTGGTTTGTGTACGGGATCTTGGCATAGTGCTTGAAAAGTGAGATGTGGAAGATGGGGCAGATCTTCAAGGATGCAGGCAACTGCGACCTGAAGGCCACTGAGTTCACCCATCCTATAATCTTGAAGGGGTCCAAGTATTGGTGGTGTAGTTTGGTGAACGGGCAGCTCAGTGAGAGCCACATCTTGTCCTATGCAGTCAGATGCTGGGGGGGGCAGCCTGACGGCCTTGGTCCTCAGGGTGCTTATAGGTGTCTTTGGCGGACTGCTAGTGTTCTCGGACATCCCGGCGCACCCAGTGATTGGGGGAGGCTAAATTTGTGGCAGCCAGTCCTGGGTCATATTCCAGCTTGGGCTCAGATCCATTCAGAGCTCCAGCGCGGTGCCCCTCTTTTCCGTGGACTTGTCTACACAGGGAAACTAGACGGCTATTGTGGGATCAGGTGTTCTGGAAGAGCTCCCTTTGTGGACTCTATTGTGTCCACAGGGGCAGCCATTCTGGTCCATTTCTCTGCGTAGAGGAGCATCGGGTGGCATATGAGAATGAAACAGGGACCTGAAGGCTATATCAGCCTCGTCCAGGCCATGCACAAGATGTTACCACAGTCAGAAGGCCATGTGGGGGAAGTGAACTGTTTCTAGTAAGAGTCAAAGTCCGTGAACCCTTGGTGGCATTATCTGTGGTGTTCACATTGGTACGCCGGGCGCTTACAGAAAACATCCAGAGAGTGGCACCTGGGAGCATGCTTTTTGCCGATGATGTAGTGCTCATGGGGGGGAGAGCAGAGAGGAAGTGGCGAGACGGAGGGCGTACTTGAAAGGAAGTACATCAAGTTCAGCAGAAATCAAACAGAAGCTGTGGTCTGTAGATTCGATGCCACCTTCCAGCAGTGCAATGAGACTGCCAGCCACTACCAGAGGACTGAAGTCCGAGTGCCTAGGTTCAATCGTACAGGATAGTGGTGAATTCAGCGACGCACTTATAAGCTGAACAGGAAAAGCACGGACTAAAGGAAGAGAAGTGAGTGGAGTGATTTGCAATAGGGGAATGTCTAGCACGTTGCCAAGTCAGATCTGCCAGGGTGCAGTTAGGCCTGACTTGTATAGGCTCGGGATGCTCCCAGCTGAGCTGAAGAAGAGACAGGAGTCGATCCTAAATGTGACGATGGATGGTTGGGGTTACAAGGATGGGCCATGTTTGGAATGAAGGAATTAGCGGCTGTATACAGCTGGCACCAATGGCAGAAAAGCTGGGAGAATCCAGGCTTGCGTGGTTTGGACGTGCCAAAAATGCTTGGGAAAATGTATTGGAAAAAGGACGTTACGCTTAGAAGTGGCAGGTAAAAAGAGGGTTGAAAGACCCAAATCTAGATGGCTGGTGTGACGGAGGTGGCGATTTCCTGAATTAAGTTAAACCCTACTGAATTGAGTTTGTGTATCTTAGGGGTTCACTGTCTTCAGAAGGATCGTGGGAATGCATGTAACACCTCTAGGGGGGAGATCTGATGGATGTAACCCCTGGGAAGCGTTATGAGCTTCACAGGACTCTTTTAAACAACCTGCCTCCCCTTTCTCCAGTTATGCAAAACCCCGGCCTTTTGAAGCTTTGCCCCGAGGAGGGAACCGTTGTCTGCTGATCCCCTGATCACTCCACTGGGGGATGTTCAAACCCCCTCAGCCTTATGGGGCGTGACTGTCAGCCAGCACCTTTCTCCTGGGACATGCACTTCCCAGTTCCTGATCCTCTCCCTCGCGCACAGTGCACACACAAGAACACCTGGCTCTTGAATTAACTTGCACCTAGAAAGAGCTCTGCGAAGACTAATTAATTAATGACATGATAAACACCGACTGGGGAGATCCCCTCAGGCCGGTATCACGCAGCTCTCCCTGGATTACCAGAGCTGGGTGTGTTTAGCGCTTGGCAGAGATGTCAAGGAAAAGGAAGTGCAGGGAGTGGAGCCTGACCCCTCTACCGTTGGAGTCAGGGCTGACCCCAATGGCCCAAGGCAGCACTAGGGGGACTCTCTGCTGCAGGGAGAGGGTTGGCCCCAGAAGGGGGCGCTCTCCCTGGCAGTCCGTGCTGACGGGGGTGTTGCACACCAGCACATGTGCATTGTCACTCCTCACATGCACAGTGTCCTTCTCACACTCGCACACAAGCAGTGTGGGTCAGCTGCTCCCTGAGACGTGGTGCCCAGGCCCGCCGGGGGGG
>ML675647.1:677348-844925 GCA_007922155.1 Mesoclemmys tuberculata
GTCACAGCCCATCTCACACACACTGTAACACGCCCACAGTCACACACACGGTCACATCCCATCACACCCCATCTCACACACACTGTAACATGCTCACAGTCACACACTCACGGTCACACCCCGTCACACTCTTTCTCACACACACTATAACACGCTCAGAGTCTCACAGACCCCGTCCCACCCGGTCATACGTTCACAGTCGCACCGTGACTGTCACACACCCTCACATCACTGGGACAGGCTCACTGGCCCACATTGTTGCTCCCTGTGCCTCCCGCTCACACCCAAACTGGCTGCTCGGGTGGACTCATGTCAGCCCTCCCTCCCCGGCCGTTTCTAATCCTCCTCTGCTCTGGCTCACTGCGGGCGGGGATGTGGTGCCGGAACAGGCAGTTTGCCTGGCCCCTGCCCCCCCCACTGCCCGGCCAGACTTGGGATGTTCTCTCACTAGAGCCTCCGTGTTGCAAGCAGGCACCTGGTCCAGCCTTGCGGCTGTGCCCCCCCTGGCGATGGTGTGGGGGCAGAGGGGCCATCAGCCTGCCGGCCACGCAAACAACGGGGGCCTCTCACTGCTACCCAGCCACCGCGGGTGGAAACTGTGGGTGCCAATTCCATGGGCGGGCGGAGACCCCATCAAAGACTTGGAGCCCAACTGTCGCCAACCTCCCGCCCCAGCCCTGAGCCCAGACGGCCGCCCGCCAGGCCTGCCCGTGTGCGAGGGACTCAGGGCAACAGGCCCGGCTGGCAGGAAACCCACGCCGCCCCAGCTGGTGTTAATTACCAGGTAGGCGCAGGAGGGAGCGGCCGGCAGTTCATGCTCCCAGCTTGGAGCCGCTCACTCACCTCCTCACTCACCCCAAAGGCATCCTCCTCTCAGGGAACAACACCCAGCCCCAACAGATAAAAGCAGCCCCGAGACGCTCACGCTCCCCTGTCTCCGAGCCCTGGCCACTCACACGCTCCCCACCCGGGATCGTCTCTTCTCTGCTGCGCTGGCTACGCTGAGAGAGGCTGCAGGACCATGGCTGGGCACAGGACTGTCCAGCTCTTCCTCTTGTGTCTAACGCCAGGTAGGCTCCTCCAAGGGACCCCTCAGGCCCTCCCCAGCCAGCCGTAGGGAGCAAAGCCCCTGCCCCAATGCAGATTGCAGTGAGCAAACCGGCTCAGTTAAATTAAACCCCGGCCTGCCCAGTAGCTTCACCCAGCCAGCATCTGGGGGAGGGTGGTAATGCCAGGGAACGTGGCCATAAACCTCCCTCCCTCCCCAAGGCTCCCAGCCTAAGGATTTAGGGCTCATCTCCCTGAGGAAACTGCGCAGCAGAGCTGTCGCAGAATAGCTCCCATGCTGCAGCTCGTGAGGTCTTTGGGGCAGGAACTGTTTCTTTGTTCTGCATTTACACAGCGCCCAGCGCCGTGGGGGCCTGGCCTGTGGCTGGGGCCGCTAGGCGCTACGGTAATACACCTAACAAATAATAAGCGCAATAGCTGTGCTGGAATGACTCCCCCGTGTGGACTCTGGGTTCCGGGCAACAAGTGAGTTGATTGTGGAAGAGGAGCGGCGATGCTGGGATACGGACATTCTCATCCCGGAGCAGTGTTCACACGGGGCAGTTAAACGGGCAGAGCTAAGCCGAGTTATCCTCCTGAAGACCTGTTGCTCTGCTAGTCATTTTACTCCTACGTACTCACGCCTTAGCGTGTCAGAAAACTCCCCCTGCTCCATAAATCTGGGCACCTCCCGTACGGCCAGGAAAGAGCAGCGCCGACAAAATGCAGCCAGGGCGAAGCCTCTGTGTGCGTCTGCACTGGAGGTGTCATTTCCAGCTCGGAGAGGCGGGAGCTAATGTGTTACAAAGAGCCGGAGGGCGCCAGGGCTAGCTACCTTGAGCGCGGTGCCACCCAGGCCTGCAGATGCTCGACCACGCTAGCCCATCCCACTGCCCGTGCTGCCAGAGCTACACGGCGGTTTTTAGTGCGCTGGCTGCGTGAGCAAAACTAGCAGGTGTGTGTCTACCTGAGAAGCAGGGGTGACCGTCAGCCAGCACCCGTCTCCCATGCACCTTCCTGGCCGGCTCTTCCCTCCCAAACAGTGAGACACAAGAACCTTCTGCACCCGGATTACACTGTGCCTAGAAAGTGGGCTACGAGGTTTCACTAATTAATGACATGCTAATCAAACACTGGGGAGGTCCCCTCGGGCTGATATCATGCAGATCTCCCTGAATACCTGGGCGTGTTCAGCGCTTGGCAGGGAGCTCCTCAAGCCGCAGGGCAGACATACCCTTAGCCACATCGGCCTGGCAGATCCAGCTCTGAGGAGCTCCCCTGTGGACTAAAGGGACCCCCCCCCAAGCTGTCTGGAGAGGGCATGGCCCGGCTTCCCTGTGCGGGTTGATCCCTGGTTGCTGTGGGCAATAGGTGCAAGTCGGAGAAGCCTCTTAATGAAGCGGTGCAATAACAATGTCCGCCCACCCGTCTGGCTCAGCGCAGGCAGGGCCTTGTCTTGCATCCTCCCAGCTGAGTCCGGCCCCCCAGGAGCTGGCTGGTGATGCGTGGGCCTGCTGCACAGAATTTCCAATCCAGCCCCAGGATCCCCAATGTGGCCCCCCTGGGGGGCGTCTGAGCTCGCTGGCCTGGGGTAAGTATTGCCCAGAGACCAGCCGGCAAACGCAACCGGCTTCACCGTATTGTAACCGGGCCAGGCAGTTCCTGGCAGGGAGACGTCTACAGCTCGGTAAATAACTGGCTGTGGAGCCCAGCGCCAGGGGAGGGAGCCCATCTCTGCACCGAGCCTGCTCCCTCCCCGTATCTTTCTTCAGGTCACTCGGGCCCCAGACGCTGCAGGGATAAGGCCCCCTATGCGGCATCTTCTGATGGGACCCTCCCCCCCCAAACCCCTCGTCTGACGGTCTCCTCCCCCGCGCCCCCACCGGCACTCCTGCGCTGGTGTCAAGCTGCTCTGGGCACTGCGGGAAGGGCTCACTATCTGCCTCAAGCGCCCGGGGACTCCTCCCTCCTCACAGCCGTTCTCCCCAGCCCGATTCCACCTGTCCTGATGGGCGGCTCCGTCTGTCTGTCTGTCTCTCAGCTCTGCTGCCGGCCGTGCGGATCAACGCAAAGGACCAGCAGGTGCTGTACCTGGCCCAAGGGGACTCCGTGAGGCTGGGCTGCCCGTACATCCTGGAGCCTGAGGACAATGGACCCAACAGCCTAGACATCATCTGGACCCTGGTGAACTCTGACCGGAGGCTGCCGGTGAGTTTGGGTGCTGTCCGTCGCCCCACTTCCGTAGCAGGGCCAGGTTGGAATCCGTGCTGGGGTCGGTTCCCGGCTCCGCCGCTAGCTTGCTGGGACACCTGGGCCAAGTTCCCGCCCCTGCCTCAGTTTCCCCCCCTGTGGCTGCTGCCCCCTGCCAAGCACTAGCGCGCTGGAGCGCGCCCCTGGGCCCTTGTTTGGATTCCATCTGCCGTGGATCCAGTTCGATTGCAGCGACCCCTGGGCACCACCCGCTCTGCTGGCCTGGCTGATGGCATCCTTGCGGGTGTGCATGTTGTCGAGCCCCGCTCTGTGCCGGTCCCTCCCCTGGGCGGAGCCCCAGCTTCGGGTGTGAGTCTCCCCCAGGGCCCATTGAAATGTCCCGCCCCGGCTGCCCCCTGTGTCTTGCCCTAGCAAGGGGTTGCCCTCAGGAGGGGCCGTGACCCTCGCCCCTGGATCCTACACTTCCACCATCCCCAGAATCCCTACCATCCACCACACCTGGAGGCTGACCTCACCTGGCGTGGGCTCCATTGGCCTCTCCGCTCACGGCCAGCCCCACTCCCTGGGGCAGGGCATTTCCCCCCCACCCGATCAGTGTGGACCAAGCATCTCCAGCGATTCCCCCCGCAGGCCTTTCCCCAGGGTCTGTTCTCAACCCCCCCACCTCCACTGCTGCTCCTGCCCTGGTCCTGTGCCCCCTGCCGGCTCCAGTGCCCTGGCTCACCACCCACCGTAGCTCACGGCTGCTTGGTTCCTCCCCGTCAGTTCCTGACCTACCAGGACCAGAAGATCAGGTACGGCAATGCCCCAGGCCTGCAGCAGAGGGTGACATTTGCCGCCCGGGACCCGAGCCTGTACGATGCCTCCATCCGCCTGGCAAACTTGCAGATGTCAGACTCGGCCACCTACGAGTGCAGGGTGAAGAAAGCCACTGTTGACACCCACTTGATCACGATCACAGTGCTCGGTAAGGCCACCCCTTCCCCGTCTGCAGCCTCCCCCTCTACCCCTCGCCTGGTGTACCGCCCGCCCCCGCCCATCGACCATCCACTGACCCAGCTCTGCCCCCTGACCAAACCCTGCCAAGCTGATCCCACGCAACACCAACCCTTGCTGACACTTACCAGGTCACCCTCAGCCTGCCAAGTGAGTCCCACCCCCTACATCTCCCACCATTAACCGAACCCCGACCACTGCCGACACGACACCGTCACCAACACTGTCACCGACATGACACCGTCACCGACACCGTCACCGACACCAACACAACACTGTGACTGACACTGTCACCGACATGACACCATCACCAACACCGTCACCAACACGACGCTGTCACCGACATGACACCGTCACTGGCACGCACACCATCACTGACACCGTCACCAACACCGTCACCGTCACCAACACAACACTGTCACTGACACCATCACTGACACGACACCGTCACCATCACTGACGCACACCGTCACCCACACCGTCACCATCACTGTGCTAGGTGAGTCCCACCCCCGCATCTCTTGCCATTAACCAAACCCAACACACACACCGTCACTGTCTGACACGACACCATCACCAACACCGTCACCGACACGACACCGTCACGCACACTGTCACCCACACTGTCACCGACATGACATCATCACCATCATTGTGCTAGGTGAGTCCCACCCCCCACATCCTCCACCATTAACCAAACCCCAACCACTGCCGACACGACACCGTCACCCACACCGTCACCAACATGACACCGTCACCGACACCGTCAGCGACACGACACCGTCACCCACACCGTCACCGACATGACACCGTCACCCACTCCGTCACCAACATGACACCGTCACCGACACCGTCAGCGACACGACACTGTCACCCACACCGTCACCGACACCGTCACCCACACGACACCGTCACCCACACGACGCCGTCACCATCACCATGCTGGGTCTCACCCCCCACTGACCCCGCCCCGCCCGTTAACCAAACCCAGCCACCGCCGACACACACACTGTCACTGACACTGTCACCCTCCCAACGCCGACTCTCCTAGGTGAGTCCCAACCCTCGATCCCCAGCCATTAACCCACCCCCAGCCAGTGCTGGCACATACACCATCACCCACAGTGTCACCCACACCTGCACCAACGAGTCCCACCCACCGCTGTTCCCCCCACCCATTAGCTGAACCCCAACCACTGCCGACGCCCACACCGTCACATCTCTGTGCTAGGTGAATCCCACCCTCGGTGGTTTCCCCCCCCCCAGCCTACTTGTGGACAGACCCTGCCCCCTGTCCATCAGTAATCCCCAACCCTGTCCCTTGACACCCCCTTTCAGGGGACACTGCCACCCCGTGCCTGCTGTACCCGGGCCCTGCCTGCCTGTCTGTCTGTCTCTGAGCACGGCCGTGTCCGCTTGTCCATCCCTGCTGGTCCTTGCTAGCTCCCACGAACTGATCCAATTTGTCTCTCTCTCCCCAGAGAAGCCGGCTGCCCCTCGGTGCTGGATGGAGGGGGAGCCGGCTTTGGGCCGCGACCTCATGCTCAGGTGCTGCTCTGACGGGGGGGCCGTTCCCCTCTCCTACCAGTGGTCCAAGATGGGGGGGGGAATTCGCCAATGGCTGGCTGCCCCCCAGGGCAGTGCAGGGTAAGCAGTGGGAGGGTGGGGAACGCTCCCTGGAAGGTGAGCTGAGCTCATCATGGGGTGTCTGCC
This sequence comes from Mesoclemmys tuberculata, assembly GCA_007922155.1. Classification (NCBI taxonomy): domain Eukaryota; kingdom Metazoa; phylum Chordata; order Testudines; family Chelidae; genus Mesoclemmys; species Mesoclemmys tuberculata. The sequence continues at coordinate 683,316 of ML675647.1, forward strand.
CCAGGGTGGTGCTGGGGAGCGGGGGGGGAAGGGGAGTGTCCCCGGAAGGTGGGATGCTCTCATGCGGAGCTGAGTCAGTGACATGAGTTTCTCAGGCCTTAGCACCAGCCTGGGTAGGAGGATACTTTTCCTGGATGGAGCTGCCGAGGCATTTTTGGGCACGGTCCCAGGCATGGCCCTGACGTGAAGCCAGGGGGCTCTAGCTACCCAGCGGTGTCTGGGCCCCCCTGGGGGTGGAGGAGGAGCCAGTGCCTCCCTGGCTGGGCGTACCCGGCAGGGGCTCACTCGGGGCTGGGTCTCTTCCGTACAGGGCAAGGCCCCGGAGACCTGATGATCCAGAGCCTGTCGCAGGAGCACGCTGGCACCTACAGCTGCCGCGTGACCAACAGTGTGGGCTACAGCCAGTGCATGGTGCACATCTCCGTCCCTCGCACCAGCTACTCAGGTAGGATGGAGGGCACCAGGTCAGGAAGGGGGGCACCGGGCCAGGACGGGGGGCACCAGGCAGGTGCTTTATGGGCATGGGTCCCAGCCCCGTGCGGGGAGGGCAGAAGGTGACGGGTTTGCTCCCCTTCTACAGGGTCACGGAACGTGGGGCTCATCGTGGGCTCTGTCCTGGGGGCCGTTTTCTTCCTGGTCCTGCTGCTTTCCATCCTCTGGGCCCTGCTGTGGTACTGCAGACGCCGGCAGTGCCAGCCGGGGGTGCCCATCGAGATCAGGTGACGCCTCCGGCATGGGGCAAAAGGGGTGCAGCAGAAGGGAGCTGGGGAGCCAGGCGGGGAGGGGCAGAGAAAGAAAGGGGGTGAAGGCAAACGAGGGGAAACGGGCGGAGGCTAGAGGAGGCTGGAACGAAAGAGCGAGACCAGGGAGGAGGGGGACCGAGGCCCGTCGGGTGGGGGATCTGTGCCCCAGAGTGGCTGCAGGGGCACCCGGAGCGACTCTGCGTGCACCCAGAGGCCGAGCCAGCGGATGGGGCTGGGCGCTCACGGGGCCAGGAGGAGAGACCTCACGCTGCATCTCCCTGCCCACAGAGACAGCGCAGCCGCCGCCCCGTGCAGAGGTGGCCACCCGCACCCCTGCCACGGCTACCCGCACCACGTCACCTACACGCCCTGCCAGAAGTAGCGCCCCCCGGGGGCGGGAGCTCCCAGCTACGTTCCAGCTCCAGGCAACACCAGAAGGAAGATCTCCCCCCCCACCACCACTCTCCCTCGTGTGCTCGGCCCCCAGGCTCCATCCACCCGCTGCACATTCCCAAGAGGCTGCTTCTGCCCGCGTGAAGCCCAGGGACGACCCCAGTCCCGCGACGGGCCCGGCGCAGGGCGGGGCTCTTGGGCTGAGCCCCCAGGGCAGTGGCCTCTGATCTTTGTGCCTCTTTCACCATCCCTGCCCTTGGGGAGTGGGAGATCCACACCCCTACTCGTGGCACCACAGCCGCCACGGCTAGGGAGACTCCTTAATGCACACAAACTAGGGCTGGAGCTGCTAATCCAACCCCCCCCCCCCACGGGCCCCTGTGGGGTGAGCTGGAGCATGGCACGTGTGTCATGACATGATGCACCAGCAGCAGCCGGGCATGAGGTTGGATGGGGAGGGGGGTCCCTGGATCCAGGGGTGATGGGATCTGATGGGGAGGGGGTCTCTGGATCCAGGGGTGATGGGATCTGATGGGGAGGGGGGTCTCTGGATCCAGGGGTGATGGGATCTGATGGGGAAGGGCCTCCCTGGGGCCAGGGGTGATGGGATCCAAGCCCAGGGGGCTCCCTGGGGCAGGGGTGATGGGAGTCAGAGGGGGAGGGGGCTCCCTGCATCCAGGGGTGATGGGGTGAGATGGGGAAAGGACTGGGGGTGAGGTGGGGTAGAAGCTTCTACACCAACCTTGGCTCAGTCGTGCTCTAGTGTGGCAAGCCGGGAACCCGGACTCCTGGGTTCTGTTTCCTTCTCCGCTACTGACGTGTCCCTTGTGACCTTGGGCAGGTCCCTTTCCCAAGCTGTGCCTCAGTGTCTGCCGCTGTAGTCTGTGGCTTGGGACACCGCCCTTCGCCTGGGGAGGGTGGCGTGGGAGCTGAGCACGGCTGTTCCCAGGGGAGAGGCACTGGCTGGTAGAACGTGCGTGTTGGACAGGGAGTACCGAGCTGGCCGCAGCGAGTGGCATGTACGGAGCAGTTCCATTAAAGGAGTCAAACGGACTGAATCGTTTATGGGACGTTTCCTCTAACACCATCAGAAGGAGAGAGTCCCTCTCCCCCGGCCAGATTCCCAGGGAAATGGATGGGGCTGAGACCCTCTCCCCGTCCTGGGCTCCTTTCGGACCCTCTCACCCTTTTGTCCGCATACCTTTTCTCTTGGTCCCATCAGGGCGATGCATCCAGGGCCACACACAGTCCCCAGGAGCCTGGGAACCCTACGGTCTGCCCAGCCTCCCTGTCCAACCGGGACGGGACCGTGCAGTTTGGATTAACCCTTCGAATGACCGCCATTAGCCACGGGAACAATTCACCACGGGTCACGGCAGCGTCTCCGTTACTGACAGTTCTTCGGCTGAGACGTTTCTCTCCCAGATCTGCACTAGGAACTAGCTGGGGGCAGGTCTCTGGTCTGTGTTATCCAGGGGATCAGATGGTCCTGGATGGCCTTGGAATCCAGGAATCTTTTATACACTCTTCTCCGGTTACCAAGGGCAACGGCCCCAGCCCTGTCCAATCAGGTGAGGGACCAGAGAGGAAGGGGAGATGAAGGCAGCTGAGGACTGGGAAGGGATGATGGGGACCAGCAGTCTTTAATGCTGGCCCAGTCCCCCCAGTGATCCATGTCCTCCAGCACTATCCCCCCACAGCTCCAGGCCCCTCAGCCCCATCCCTGCCCTGGGGCCGTAGGGCTGGGCTAGCAGAGAATGCTCTGAACTGGGGTGCAGGAGCCTGGGCGTCTATTCCCAGCTCCGCCACTGGCTTCTTGGTATAACCTTGAGCCAATCCCTTAGCCTCCCCCGAGCGTCAGCTCTCATCTGTACAATGCTTTCCCATCAGCAAAGGTTCTCCCCCTCCCTGAGAGGCGGTAGCTATGCTGACGGGAGAAGCCCTGCCACCGGCACAGCTCTGTCTACACCATGCGTATTAGATGGGTTAAATACTGGCTAACTGACAGGTCTCAGAATGGAATTGCAAATGGGCAACGATCACTGAGTAGATGTGTTTCAAATGGGGTCCCACATGGACTGGTTCCTGCCACTACAGGATTTAACATTTTTATTAATGACCTGGAAGAAAACATAGAATCATCACTGGTAAAGGTGATAGATGACACAAAGATGGGTGGAGGGGTAAACAGTGAAGAGGGGCAGGTCACTGTAAGCATACAATATTTATTTTAATGGGGCCAAATGTAAAGTTATACATCTAAGGACAAAGAACGCAGGCTATGCTGACAGGATGGGGGACTCTATCCTGGGAAGCGGTGACTCTGAAAAAGACTGGGTGGTCATGGTGGATAACCAACTGAACACGAGGCCCCAGCGCAATGCTATGGCCTAAAGGACTGATGCAATCGTTGGGTGTATAAACATGGGGATCTCGAATAGGAGCAGAGAAGTTGTTTTTACCCCTGCTTTTGGCACTGGTGCGACCGCTGCTGGAATACAGTGGCCAGGTTTGGTGTCCACGATTCAAGACGACCGTTGATAAATTAGAGAGGGTTCAGAGAAGAGTCACGAGCATCATGAAAGCATGAGTAAACATGCTCTATAGTGTCTTACAGTCAAGAAGTTCAACCTACTTAGTTTAACGAACAGAAGGTTAATGGATGACTTGATCACAGTCTGCACGTAGTTATAAGGGGAACAGGGCTGTTCAGTCCAGCAGACAAACGTATAACAAGATCCGATGGGTGGAAGTTGAAGCCAGACACATTCAGTCTTGAAATAAGGTGCATGTTTTTAACAGTGATGGTAAGTAACCTTTGGAACAATTTACGGAAGATTGTAGTGGATTATCCATCACTGGCAATTTTGAAACGAAGAGTGGATGTTTTTCTAAACAATATGCTCTATTTCAAGCAGGATTTAATTTAGGCAAGTCCCATGGCCTGTGCTATACAGGGCTAGATGATCTGTCACGTAGTGATTGAATAACTGACTATCCCAGAAGTGACTCTGGACATCAATTAGCTAAGAAAGACCAGACTAACTAAACAAGTGACTTGATGGCTACATGTAACACACACAACGCGTTAGCTCTTCTACTCGTTGTTCGCCGTGCCATTTGTTTTGCCAAAGACAAACTCTGGTGTAGATTCTGGGGCACTAACAAACCTATAAATACACAAGCTACCCAGTAACAGCTCTGGCCTTGGAAACCACTGCACAGAATATTCCTCAGCCTTTGCTGCACCAAGAGCCACAAAGCTGAGCAGAAGCAGTCTGCCGGGAGCTCATTTCCGCCGGCACCTCCTCCCAGCTGTGGTCTCAGCAATTTTGTTTAAAGAAAATGTTATCTGAGTGGGGAAGAGGAACCAGAAGAAATATGTGTGTCGGCCCTGACTCTAGCTCTTAGAGGAGAACCCAGCCCCCCTGGAGGAGATATCTGCCCCAGCCATCCCCTGTCTGACATTAGGGAGCCCTGTAACCTAGCAAGACACACGCACAAAAGGAGCCAAGGGCTGCAAGGTGGAACAATTCAAAGTGGCAATACAATCTGTTTTAATAGGGATAGGACAAGGGTCCCCGGGGGGGCGGGGGCGGGGGGTGAATCCTTCATCAGTTGGAGTCTTTACTTCAGAACTGGATGCCTTTACAAGTCACGGGACATGACAGAGTCACTTACGTAGGAGGGCAAAATGATTCCCTCCTGCTGCGGTCTCTGGGTGGGGGTTTCTGGCCCGGGTTATGCAGGACCTCCGACTGGAAGATTGAAATGTCCCCTTTTGGCCCCAACATCCGTGGGTGAGATTTTCATCGACATCCATTTGTGCCTTTGACACCCCAGCCCCGCTTTGAGTCTATGGGTTAATTAGAATTACTTACAATCAGTTATTTCATTGTTTAGGGGAGTTAATAGAACTTGCCCGGCCCTGAAAGAATTGGCAGGGATATGGCGTAGATCATAGTATGGCCTAGTATTTAAACATTTAATAAGTTCAGGTATTATATTTCCTGAGTAACTGAGTTATTTACTTTTAACAAAAGTGACTAAAGAAATCAATGACTCAATGTACCGTACTGATCACTGCTGCAAACGGCTTCTGGAATAGCCCTTAGACCACCTCCATAATGCGCTGGCAACTTTTAGGAGTTTACTCAAGGGCTTTAAAATACATAAAGCAAGGAGTCAAACAAACGGAAGCAGTGTTAACCCCCAGGAGCCCTCTCCCTCCCCCTTAACTTACAACTTCACGTGCCTGGAGACTGTTGAAATGTAGCACTGGATGCTAAACTCTCTCTGTTGTTGAGAGACAGCAATAACCATTACTGGGTCCAGACCACTTCAGAAATCCACCTTTGTATCATCCCTGCATCACGCCACAGCAATCTGGCGTAAGTCAGGAGGGGCTGCACCGGAATCGAGGAGATTTGTGAGTTGGTAAAGGCAGAGCAGAGGCAATACAGGATGCCATGCAGCACGCAAGAGTGGTGCTTTCTTCCGCCTCCAGTTGGCTAGCCTGCTCCATGCCTTCCTGGCAGACAATGACCTGGCCTCACTGATTCTCCCTTCATCCTCTTCCATCTGGATGACAGCAGCGTGATAGACCCGGGCCCGAAGCCCTCAGCCCTTAGGAAACTCCGACGAGCATAGCATGCTGCAGTGTGTCTCCTCAAGAACCCAGGCTACCATGAGCAGATCAGGCCCATCCTCGGCTCCCCACACTGAATCCCCATAGAAATGTAACCACCGGGGCTTGGGCAGTCATACCTAGTGGTCACGGGCAATAGGCAGGATCAGGTCAGGAAAGGAGGATGCAGGGACAAGTTGGCAGAGAAGGGCTCAGGAACCAGGCAAGAAGGCAGGGTCCAACAAATCAGCCAGCCGGGAATTAACCCAGTTGCACGAACAACTCCTTCCAGCTTAAATAGTGCAGCTGGACCAACTGGTGTGGCCGGGTACTCCTCTAATCAGGACACCCATGGGTGGTGCCTCTAGCGGGCCAGGGTTCCATTAGCCACTCAGCCCACGAGTTACTAGCAAGCCACTGGTTGGCAGCCCAGGCGTGAAGGCTGCCTGGGGACCCGTGGACCCCAGCTCAGGGCCTGCTGAGCCTCACAAGAACTGCGTCAAGTTCAAGGTCTCAGCCCTGATCGCAGGGATGCTCAACGGCCTGGGCCCAGATATCTAAAGGAGCCTAAAGCTCCAGCATAGGGGCTGTGATCGACAGCGCCGCTTCTCAGGTCCATCGAACTGTAGGGTTAGAAGGGACCCCACGGGTCATCTAGTCTAACCCCCTGCCAAGAGGCAGGATTTGTTGGGTCTAAACCACCCAAGCCAGATGGCTACCCAGCCTCCTTTTGGAAACCTCCAGTGGAGGGGTTTCCACAACCTCCCGAGGCCGTCTGCTCCATTGCACTACTGTTCTAAGAGTCCAGTGGGACCCTGCCTTCAGGGAAAGCTCTGTGCTGGAGACGGGGTTTCCTTGGGATCCAGTCTCAGACTGCGGAACAAACTCCCCCAGGCATGATGGACTCACCGCTTCCTGCTCCCCGGGCCCGCCATGCGGCTCTGCCTGCCCTGCTCTGAAAGAAACAGGAGGTTTCTGGCCCACACTGCAAAGCTGTGTTGAGAAAAGTCAGCTTTTGTCGACCAAAGAGTGGAGCGTGTACACACTGAAATGCTCCTTCCGCCGAGGTAACTCCCCTGCTGTGGCGACATAATAAAACCACCTCAATGAGATGTGTAGGGCTTATGTCGGTGTATTTAGGGTGACACGGTGTTGCGGTAGACCCTGTGATCCTTACATCAGTGGTTGGCTGTCAATTCTGGTCAATTTTGGCGCCGTGAAATTGACAAGAAAGACAGACATCTAGAGTCCAGCTGCCCCTCGCTCCCCTGGAGAGCTGGGCACCTGTATCGCAGTCCAACTGGGAGCCGAGGTGAGCCGTCCAGCTGGCTAAAGCCCCTCCGGGGGGGGGAATGGGAAGGCGAGGAGCGGAGTGGGCAGCCTGCCAGGAGCCCTGGAGCCTGTGGGGCAGCGGGCGTCCATCAAGGAGGCTCTCAGCTCCCCGCATTGCCCTTCTTAAGTCGGCGGAAGCACGTCAGGTAAGGGTGCCTGGACATCTGCCACCTCAGTAATTAACGTGGTGGCTGTAAGTCGACTTATGTCAGGTTGACTTTTCTGTGTAGTGTAGACAAGATCTTAAAAACAACCCCTCCCCACAAATCTCCACCAAACCCCCCCCTCCCCTGCACACACACTTCTCCCCCAAGGGAGCCAGAATGAAAGATCTTAATCATGCTACCCGAGGCATAGCTGGAAGGCTCCCAGATACTTGGGCAGTGGAAGAACCGTGCGACAGGACCGAGCTCAGCCAGGTCAGAGCTCTGCCATGGCACTTGGGTCTCATCACAAGTACCTGGCCGTGTGCATCCTGCACTCATGGGCCACTTTCTTCTTCTCCAGAAACTTTATGAGCTGCACCGTGCTCCTCCCAGGGCAATGCAGCCTCTGCCCTGGGCCCGTCAGCTGCTCCTGAGAACAGCAGGCTGGGGACCAACTCTCACTTCTGCTTCGAGCTGTGGGTTTGAGTGATGACTCAAGATTCCCTCTTCAGAGAAGAGGGGATTTCCTGTGGGAAAGTCAGGCAATTCCATTGCCAGACATCAACAAGAGCTTTCATTTTCCCCAGTAAAAGCCCCGCTGGCAGGCACTGGAGCAGAGAGATGGTGGCGTGGCTGGTGCTGGCTCTGCTCCTGCAGAAAGGTAAGAGCTCTCCCCCTCCTCCTCACCCTGACGTGACTGCAGTCTCCCCACACAAAGATCTTTAACCAGAGAGTGGACACGGAGCAGTGTCAACATGAGCTCATCCAGTCCCTCATGCCAAACCAGCCGCAGGGCTCACCGCTGATGTGAGCGTCAGTGCAGCATGTCAGACCTGTGTGTGCACCCGGGTGGGAGGGGAGGGGCTCCTTTCACCCACTGGAACAGTCAGTGGGGTCACGCCGCAGCTGGGAGAGCCGTGTGAACATGTGTGCCAGTGCAGATTCATATGGATAGCCAGGGACTGCTACAGGTTCACACGGATACTTGTAATTTGTTCTCTTTATTATTTGTATTACCATAGCACCTAGCAGCCCCAGGAACCCCTTGTGCTAGGTGCTGTACACAGAACAAAAAGACAGTCCCTGCCCCAAGGAGCTGACGAGCTAGATATTTTAGAGAGACAAGGGGGGAGAGGTAATATCTTTTATTGAACCAATTTCTGTTGGTGAGAGACAAGCGTTTTAGCTTACCCAGCGCTCTTCTTCAGGTACAGGAAATTTACTCAGAGCGTCACAGCTAAATATGAGGTGGAACAGATTGTTTAGCACACGTAGTTAATGCATTTCAAAGGATCATTCAAGGTGAAGTGGCCTGTTAACACCCCTCCGGTCACAGGGGGAAAAAGGGAAAAAAAAATCTGGGGAGACAGTTAGTGGGTTACAGATTGTTATAATAAGCCATAAAGCCAGTGTCTCTGTTCAGCGCATGATTTTCAGTGTCTAGCAAAGTTATGCATTTAAGTTCCCCGGCTTTTCTTGTCCTCGAAGGAAACCTTGCTTCTGTTGTTCTGGTGCCACTTTGAGTCGATGTGTCCTGGTTTGTGGGGAGCTTCTGATAATGAGCTTGGTGCGGTTGGGAGTTTGTTTGAAGGCCCAATGAGAGGGCTCAGGAAAGATTTTCTTTCAGGATGGGATCCCTATTGAGTATGGGTTGTAACTGTTTGATGATACCCCTCACGGGTTCCCCTGTGGGGTAGCAGATGACAGATAGGGGTGTGTGGTTGGAGGTTTTATTTCTGTATTCAAGCAGGTTCTCTCGGCGCATTGTGACCCATTCCATATTTAGAGCTACTTCTCTGGTGGAGTGTCCTTGTTTGGCGAAGGTAGTTTCAAGTGTGTTAAGTTAAGGTGTGTATGCTGGACTTTTTCCTCGGAGCACATTCTGTGGTATCAAAGGGCCTGGTTGTAGATAAGATTTCTTGGTGTGTCTGGGGTGGTTACTGGATCTGTGAAGGTAGGCGTGGTGATCCATCAGTTTCTTGTATATAGGTGTCTGGAGGGATCCATGACTGAAACTGCATGTGGTAGCCAGGCAGTAGATGCTGGTGTGGGAGTATTCTAAGGAGAGTTTAATGGATAACCTTGTGTGATGCCCATTTCTGTTTGTTTGCGGGGCCTGGATTTTCTTTTTATTGGGAGTCTCAGTTTGCAACATTGAAAAGACACATCAGTTAAATATCTGACTTCAGCAAATTCCCGGGTTGCTACATCGCTGGAGCAAGCAGGGGGCCACTCTGTCGGTCTCTGTGTAGGCGTAGCAGTGACCAGAGACATCCACGCTCACCTGGCCACCTGCACAAGGGCTTTTTAAATGGGGTTTGTGCTCTTTTTAGCTTCTTTGTGACGGAGAAAGAGCCCAAGAGGGGGGCAGGCGGACAGGGATTGGGGAGGGGGAGACGGTGATTAAAAGTTTGTTGTTTGATGCTTGCTTTTTACCTTAGGAAAGTCTGGTCTTGTTTTTTCCTGGAGGGCCCCTGGGCGTGGGTGAGCTGGAAGCTGTGAGCTTCTGCACTCAGTAGTGGCCCGGAGGTGCCGGGGGAAAGCCCTAGCACTCCTGTGACATGGGTGCCTTTGGTCCTGGCAATCTTACCTTCCCAGAACACTGCAGATGGGCAGCCTGTGGGCAGGGGAAGAGGGCGCTTGGGAAGGTGACACCAGTGGGAGGGATGGGAGAGGCTGTGGTGAGCCACAGGTGAGCCAGGCACAGATAGGGAGACGCCAGAGGTGCCAGAGTTCCATGGGGCAGCCAGGAGAAGGCTGCCCTGGGTGTAGGGAGAGGAGAGCCGCTGGGGTCTCAGCTACGCTGCGTCTATCCCAGCTCCTCCCATGAAGGGCTCTGCCTGTTGCCTTGTTCCAGCCCCGCCGGCCGCTGCCCGGGCCGCCATGCAGGTGACAGGCGTGGTGGGGAGGGCCGTGTCGTTGAGAGCCGACATCCCCCCGGGCTTCCAAGTCAGGGACGCCATCTGGAGGTACCTGGGGCCGTCGGAAGAGCTCGTGGCCACCTACTTCAGGGGCTCGGCGGAGACCCTGTACCAATCCCGTTTCTATGGGCGAAGCCGGCTTCACGGCAACCTCACCCTGGAGATCAGTCAGGTGGAAGTGGGAGACAGCGGCACCTTCTCGGCCCTGCTGGTGAACACGCGGGGACGGACGGAGACGCGCACGCTGCACCTGGCCGTCTACGGTAGGCCGGGGGGGACTCCTCTTTCCTCCCCGCTTCAGGGCAGGAGGGAGACGTGCGAGGTGCAAGGCCAAATTCTTCAGGGACAAACACTCTGTGCAGTCCCACCCAAACCCGCAGGCAGCAGCCGGCTCTGACAGCAGCCGCACAGGGGAACCGGGGGTGCTGATCTAAACAACCAGGCTGGCAAGGACAGGGCACCCACCCTGGTTGGTCCAGGACAGGGCACCCACCCCACTAGGAGAATTCCAGACTCCCTGGGTGTTTTACGTTCTAACACGAAGCTCTGGGAGCAAATTTCCCGCTAGCCTGGCAAAGGGGCATTAGTCTGTGGTGGGAGGGCCCGTCCCAGCCTCTGCTGTAGAGGGTGTAACTCATAGATCCCAGGTTATACGGCCAGAAGAGACCATGGTGATCACCTCGTCCGCCCTCCAAGGAGCATATCGCTCCCTCCATAGCCATGGAAGGCGAGAGCCCCTGCCACCACGGGGCACGCCAGCTGGAGAGACAGAGCCAGCCTGCCCCAGGGCGGTGACTGTGTGTCCCATCGCCCTCACTCTGGGGCACCCGTTGGGCATGCTCCAGAGGGCAGGGACAGGGGAGCCCGGCCCTTCTGCTAACCAGGAAATACTGACACAGTCACAAGGCAGCACTCGGGGACCTTGGGGCTGCGACTTCCCTGTTTCTTTATTGCTGCTCTTACAAGGCACCCACAACGCGCTGGCCCTGGGTGACGCGGGACCCTGTGAGATGAGCAGTGGATGAAGCTGTCTGCACAGGCTGTCACAGCCTCATCTCCCCCTCCTCTCCCCGCTACACACACACTTGGCCTGGGCTAAAGCTCTGAGGGCGACGTTTGGAAGCCCTGCCCCGTGGAAGAGCAGCATCAGACACCCAGACGGAAGCCCAGTGTTTCTAGGGATGGATCCAGTGGTGTGCTGGGGCCACGGGCGGTCCCCCAGGAAGGTGGGGTCTGAGTGTCCAGCCAGGGGGAGATCTCTGGGTTTGACCCCTCGACCGTCCTGTCTCTTCCATGTCCAGAAGTGGTTTCCCAGCTGACACTGCGGGTGTTCACGTCGGAGAGCAGCCACAGCGGCTCTGCGAGCGCCTGCGAGGTGTTTCTGACCTGCGTGGTGGCCGGTGGCACGAACGTGACCTACAGCTGGGGCAGGACGGATGACGAGGTGCTGAGGGGGGACAAGCATTCGCTCTTTGAGGCTGGCCAGGTCCTCTGGGCTAAGCTGGACCCCTCGGATGGGCAAGTGTCCTATACCTGTACTGCAGCCAACACCGTGAGTCAGGACTCGGCTACCATCGCACCCTGGCAATACTGTCAGAGGAAAGCAGGTACGTCACGTTTCACCCATCTCCCATGTCCAGCCCAGTGCCCAGCCATCTGGCATGACCTAATGGCCCAGCTATCTGCAGCCGTAAGACTCTGGGGTGTCAGGGCCCCTGAGATGGAGTTTGTGGGAGGGTATTGACGTTTGACGGCAGGTTTGCCACCATGTGAAGGTGGACGAGGTGGAGTGGGGGGCCCGTCGCACTCCCTGGCTGGTGAATCTTCTCTAAGGATTGTTGCCCAGAGAGCCTAAAACTACAGGCACATCTGGAGTGTTCTGAGTGACTGAAGCCCACGTCAAACCCCCCCACATGGCGTGGATCCAAACTGTGGAAGTGTCTGCCGTGGCAGAGGAGGGCTCCCGTCCACCTACACAATTGCTTGGTTAAAGGTCAGGAGCTGGCAGTCTATGTCACTCAGCCCCTCAGCTGAAACCACAACCAAAGGGCACACATCAGTATGGGCCAAATTCTGCTCTCAGCTACGCTGGGGAAAATGCAGCCAATGACTGCAGTGGAGTGACTCTGGATTGACAACCATGTAAATGAGAGCAGAATGTGGCCCTGACTATTCAAAACACAGAACAAGATTTTACTCGTCACAGGAAAAACCCAATGGAAGGGCCAGGAAATTCCACAAATGTTAAGAAGCTGCAAGAAATCCTCCCCGCTCTGGATCGCAGAGGAACTTTAATTTCCCCTGCATTTCCTGCTGCCTCAGCTCACTCTTGGCACTGCGGGGAGGCGGGGGCGGGAGAGGGGGAGATCAGCGCCAGGGATGGCCGGGAATGCAGGCTAACGGGCAGACAGACTGCAGTGCTGGGCAATCTGAATTTCCCTGCCACTCTCTCCTCCCACGGAGCGGCTCTGCCGGCTCATGGAGCGTGAGAAGCTTTTATGGTGCAGCAGGTGGACTCCTCTTCCCAAGGCCGGACGTGAGCACAGCTGCAGGGCCTGTGCGTATGCGGCCGGGGATCTCTGCACAGCAGAGCCCATGTCGCTCATGACATCTTCCTCTTCCCTGCTCAGGTGCGGAAGACGCCGTGTACGATTACAGGAACATCCTGCTCATTGTTTTGCCCCTCTGTGTCCTTGTCCTGGCAGTGGCTGCCATCGGGCTCCTTCTGTCCCGGAAGCACTCAGGTAGGAGCCGTCTGTAGCATCAATCACAGTTCGCTGGCCTGGCTCTGCCACGCACTGAAGAACCTCCACGCGAGCGGTACGCTCCTGTGGGTGGGGGGATGCACTTACCGAAGACTGTGAGGGATGGGCATTCTGGTACCGTGGTGATGAGTCTGGTGCAAATCCCTGGAGAGACGGCTAGGAGAGGAGGGAGGTGCCGCGTATCCCATTGCTGCTCTGTCCTTATCTCCCACGCAGAAACCAGCTGCTGCCAGTGGGGGTGGGTTTCCAGAGGCAGCAACAAGAGCTTGATGCCCAGCCCGCATTGGCCTGCGGTGGGAACTGGGTACTGAACTGCCCTCTGTGTCTTTGGAAATCTCCCCTTTTGGGAACTTAGGTGGGAACTTGCCCCCTGCCCTCCAGCACCTCAGGGGCTGCGATGCAAACAGGGAATCTGATTTTCACAACTGGACGGAGATTCGTGGTCCCTTTAAATGACGTCTGGTGGGGGGAGCTAAGGTTCACACCCGCCCCAAGATTGCTCTATGCACAGGGCTCTCCTCACTCAGTGGGATCTGGTGCCACAAGACCAGCTTGGGGGCCTCCACGATCTTGCCAGCCTGGCAGGCTAGGTGCCCAAACAATGGCCCCTCCTCCCCATCAGGCTCTGTCATGAGAATGCCAGGCCAGCACCACCCAGTGGCTTCTGTACAAGATTGCAGCTCTTGCATTGGAAGGCAGGGACCGGCTGCACCCTAGTCCCTGCGAGAGAGCTACAGTGGGTGGGTTCCAGCCGCTGTGAGACAATGTCCTGCAGCTGAGGTGGAACGGCTGTTTGGAAATCTTCCCGCTGGTTTCTCTGGGCAATTAGATTTTGGAACCAAGCAACGAGGTCCGTGTGTCTGCCAGTCCCTGGGGCTGCTGGCTCCTTTGCTGAAGCCGACAGAGCTCACGGAGCGAATGCCATTGCTGTCTGACTAAATCACCATCAGTGACACCCTTTTGGGACAGTCCTGACCCCTGAAGGGGCAGCCACGTCCTTTGCGTAGACAAGCCGAGTCCCATGGCGATTGGGTCTTTGGAGACCTTAGAACCTGTCCGATCTGGGTAAACATTGCGAGTCCCCCAGGATCTTGGCCAAAAATCCCCCCCGCCGCTCTGCTGCATCAGCTGCCTGCCGTTTCTCCGCTCCCCGGACGTTGTTGCGTTTCATTGGCAGTGCACGTCTTTCGCCCACGAGGCCTGGCGAGGTGCTACAGAAATGCAAAGGCGTGCCCGCCCTCAGGGAGGATCTGACCTGCCCCTGGGCAGAGAGCAAATACATTTTAAAGAACCCAAAAGCTCTGCTACCTGTGGAGAGAGGGAATGATGGTTGTTTTCCCCTTCCTTAGGGAAGCAAAGACTGAAACCGCTGTCGGACATCTTGGAGCTAGACACAGACCCTGTTTAGGAACCGAAGCTGCGTGCGGAGCAGAGGCAAGTGTGCCTGCTTGGGAGAGTGCCCCCCCCCCCTTTTGTCTTTGTTGCTGGAGAAGCGGAAAGTTCAGAGGGTTTATTGACCCACGTTCTCTTTTCTCCTGGAGAATTTCTAAGAGGGCTGGCACCTTGCTTGCCCTGGAGACAGCTGGGTGACAGTGGGGGTCAGGATCCAGCAGAGACTTGCTTTCAGCTGCAGAAGCATTAGCCAGACCTCACAGCAGCCATTCGCCCTTGGCACCGTGTTTCCCTCCCAGTTCCCCACGGGCACCCACATTTAGAAACCATGCAGACATTTTTAATGAATTTGCCTGTCTCTGTATTCAATTGTCATCAGCTTTCCTCATGTCCTGAATAGTCCTTGGTCAACAGCATCCTCCAGCCTCACTAGCAAAACCATGTTAAGGCCTTGTCTTCACTGCATAAAAAAAAAAGTATGGCCTTACCTGGAGTTTACTAACTCCAGGGGACTGGCTTGGTAACCTTAGGGAAGGCAAGACAGTTTGTTGTTTTCACACCCGTTGTCAGGTCGAGCTAAACCCTAGGGCCCACCGCAGTCTTAACTCAACCAGCTAACTCGTGTGCAGATGACAAACTGCCTTGTCTCCCCAAGGGTTTTCCCTTTGGTTCACACATTCGTAGATCCTACAGCTAGAAGGGATCACTGTGATCAAATGGTCTGACCTCCTGGATAACCCAGGCCAAGGAACTGCCCCCAAAATGATTCCTGCTTAGACTAGAGCAAATCGTTCAAAAAATATCCATCACGAGAAAAGCACCTTTTTTTCAGTGAAGACGAGCTCAGCTGGCTACAAGTTGGGTGCTGAGCGTTCTTGCGTATCTGGCCTTTATTTAGGTGTCTAACTGGGAATAGAGCTTTTATGAAAATCTGGGCCCAGTTGTATGTAGCGGCAGAGTCCATGGCAATCTGGCCTTTGCTCCATCTATATAGGTGCATGTTACCACTCTCAGAACTTTCCAAAGAGGGGTTTATCTGAGCATAAAAATACAAATTGTCTTCAGGTTGTCCAGAAACTGCTTGGGGAAGGTCAGGGGCCTGGAATCCACTATCAAAAGGTGTGCTGTAGAACTGGAAAAGGATTGCAATGTTACATGCATACACATATAGTCACAGCGCACGAGCAAGTGCACACGCACGCACACGCACACACTTTCACAGTATTAACTGCATATGATTGTATCTTCAGTAGCCGCAACTGAATGTCACCAGAGAGTAGCTGGCCGGTGTGTACATTCGTGACTTTTTTAACACTATATAAACACATGTAAGATTGATGGAAAAGAATTAGAACTATGCAAAGAAATCAAATTACAAAAATCTTCACCCAGACTTCTAGCCGGCACGTTTGAAAATGTGACCAAAAGTCTGCAATTCTTCCGGTAATGACAGTAAAATGTTGATGACAGATCACTATTATATAGATTGCAAAAATGGTATATGTGCCCTGTACTTTGGGCTGTTATACACTGTGCATTCAAAAACACCTGAAAAAACACCTGGCTGAGGAACTGTCTAGACAGCTAATGCCGATTTTCAATAGCTCTTGGAACACTGCGGACAAACAAATGTGCCAATATTTGAAAAGGTTAAGCAGGACAACCGGTGTAATTGTAGCCCTGTCAGCCTGCTATCAGTTACAGGTGATATAAAGGAACAGCTGATACAGGACTTGCTTGATAAAAAATTAAGGGAGGAAAATATAATTAATGCCACTCAACATGGATTTATGGGAAATAGATCCTCTCAAACTAACCTGCTATCTTTTTTGACAAGATCACAAGCTGGCAGATAAAGATAATAGTGTTGACGTAAAATACTTAGCATTGTGCAGTGTGTTTGACTTGGTACTGCATGACATTTTGATTAAAAACTAAATTTTGTATTAACCTTAACATTAAACAAAATTAACATGGCACACATTGGATGGATGAAAAATTGTCTAACTGTCACATCTCAGTATGAAATTATAAATGAGGACTATCACTGAGCTGGTGTGTTTCTATGGGGGGGGGTCTCGCCAGGGTCAGGTCTTGGCCCTTTGCTATTTAACATTTTTATCAGAAATTTTAACAGAAAACATAAAATCTTCACGGATGAAGTTTGCAGATGACTCAAAGATTGGCAGGGGGATAAATAATGAAGAGGGCTGGTGACTGGGGGGTAATATAATACATGCCAGTCAACATGATGTCACGCTGGCTGGAATGGAGGAGGAGCATTTATTATATTATTTAACATCAATATGTCAAAATCAAAATAATCCATGTGAGATGTGCTGTGTCAGGTATTGTTAGAAAGGCTGTAATGTGCTAAGTAAGATGATGATGTTTATGTCCATGTGTTATGTGTGCAATGGAAGTTATGGATCTGGTTGATGTATCTGTATTTCAAATTGGGCTGTGTCTGGGCGACACCCCAGACAGGATGGCTGCAGCACTAACCTGCTTAATGTCCCATTAAGGAAATTCACAGGTGCAATGGGCCCAGGGGAAGAAGCCAGGGATATACCTGATGAGTCACCAGGACTTACTCATGTGACTCTGGACTCCATCTTATTCCTGTAAATTTCCACAAGCAGCATGGCACAGGCCAAAGGACATAAAAGGCAGCTGCCCCACATCCCTTTTGTCGTCAGTCTTCTGTCTTCAGCCTACCTCTGGTTCAGCTCATCTACAACTGAACAGAAGCTGTGGAACAAAGGACTGAGACCCATCTAGGTACTGGATGTACCCCAGAGGGACTACACAAGCCTGCAAACGCCACAATTCTACCAGAAACCTGATATATATGGACTTTCCAGTTATTTGTATATATCTGATTGCTTTAATCCTCTAACATTTCTCTTATAGTTTGTTTCTTTCTTTTTATAATAAAACTTTAGTTTTAGTTACTAAAGGATTGGCTGGCAGCGTGGTATTTTGGGTAAGATCTAACCTTAGATTGATCTGGTACTGTGGCTGGCCCTTTGGGGTCAGGAGAAACCTTTTTGGTAAAGAGCATAGAGTTTTAAATAACTGATCTCTTTACTGGCCCTACAGATGGATTGGGAGCCAGAGACTGAAATGCAGTAGAGGGGGCTGTGTATATTTTTATTTTGGCTTCTTGATAACCGGTGTGGGGAATCAGAAACGCTGTTAGTGGCTGGTTGGGAAGTCTGACTTCAGTGTCACCCACCAGTGCTGGGAGAATCTGCTCTCCTTTTACAGCCTGCCCTGACCTTGGCATTTTCAGGTGGCTCCCCTAGGCACGGACGGGTCACACATGGTTTATGAAAAATAACTCCTGATACCAAAAGGAAAGGCATTAAACCAATAGGATTTTGATGTGCTTTCCTTAAACTATTGGCTAAGAAAATATTGCATGACCAGTGTGTGTATGAGGATGTGCCATTCGAAGAGACCTGCTGAGTAAAGATGGAGCTACCTAAAAGACTCTTCAATCTTTCCTTGCCACCACCTATAATCAAGGGACTCATGAAGAGATGTTGCATGGCCAAGCTTGTGGAAACCCAATACACATTATACGGTTGGTGCAACTGATGTCTGAGACCCCAGATCATGTCATGAGTGCCACACAGCCATGGTAATGGAGGGTGAATGTTACTCCAAGGATTAGGCCATTGTTTGAGATTCCAGAACCCAGCCAGGAGACCCCCAAATAATTCCAGTGCCAATGCATAGGGCCAAATCACAGCTAAGTTGCAAGTAAAAATATTTACGGGTTAAAAAAAAAGGGCTGCTGATAGAATTTGTCACAGTCACACAAATGGCTAGGGAATTTGGCACTCAGCCAAATTTGCTGGCTCAAGAGCATCAGCTAAGGAGGCTTCCTGACACACAAAGCAAAGGTTTAAAGCACATTATTCATGGGAGAAGGGTGCCTTATCTGTATTGCTTAATTACATCTGTCAGCCGTTGAATGATGATTCGTCAGAGGCCTTGGAGACTTTACGTACCACCCCAGAAAGTACGCCCCACCCCGTTAACAAACACTAAGCATTTGTTTGTATTTGTGGAACGGGCGTGCTGAGGACCCACAATGCACTCAGTGCTGTTGGCATAGGGCTGTGCTTTGATATGGCTTGCAAGAGGAGGCGTCAAATAGATTTGGGCGGGCCTGGTCATGGACACCGTAGCCCATGATGGGGCGTTCCATAAAAACACACTTCCCCTACTCATTTCTCATTGACATTTTATGTACAGGCACTCAGCTGCCCATGGATTTATAATAAGACATACAAGTAAGGCACCCTTTTAGTTTTTATAACGTGATTTAAACCTTTTCGTGTCAAGAGGCCACATTGGCTCATTTAGGCCCATTGAAATCAGTGAACGTGAGGAAAGCCCCCCACAACGTGTTCAGATAAAGACCACGTTGAAGAGGAAACCAGTTGCTTTGGTCACAAATAATTAAACACTCTATGCCTGGAAAAAGACGTTTACTTTAACAGGGGGTTATGTGGCCAAATGTGTATGGTTGTCTGCACGCCTGTGTGTGCTGTGTATGTAGGTGCTATAAAACCGTGCTGATTAACCTAGCGTAGCTGTGTGTTGTATTTGGGAGGGAGGGTACTTTAGGCATGCATGGTTGTATATTGACTTTGCATGTATAGGTGAGCGATTCATGGTTCTCACGTTTGCTTTTTCAGAAATAATTGTTGTAAAGCCATAGAACCATGGAATCGTAGGACTGGAAGGGACCTCAGTAGGTCGTCTAGCCCAGTACCCTGCATTCAAGGCAGGACCATGTAATAACTAGACCATTCCTGGCAGGTGTTTGTCTAACATATTACAGATGGTTTGTGCCAGATTTCCCCTCACTGGCAACTTTCCAGAGCCCTTGTCAGGCAGGCTTCTTCCTTGCAGGTGGCATGGTCATCCCAGGATCATCGAGTGTTTTGCAAAATTAAATGAATTCTTTGCGCTCCGCCCATTTTGCACAGCCCCGATTTCTCGCAAGAGGTCATTTGGCAGACCGATGCACCGCAGCAAGCCATCGTCGCAGTTCTGCTCCACCAGTTCCACCCCGTCTATGAATAGATGGTTCCTGAAGAAGGAGCCATAGACCACGGCCCTCAAAAAATCAACGTTTGCCTATCCACCGAGCCAGTGACGTGCTCCCTGTGCGGAACACCATTTGTCCTGGTCATCAAATCTGCAGCTCGGAGTTGGCTGCAGACAATGCAGGACTGAAATGCCTGCGTGCATCACTCCACGGTGCTTCCCATTACAGCCTGTCCAGTTCGGGGTAGAACAGATGAAAACATGAATGTTCAGCGAGTGCAGTGATAGGTCCACTCAAAGAGGGAGGCCTGAGAAGATGTATACTACCCCTAAATGGTCAACATGGAGCTCCCGAATAGAACAGCCTGGGTGCAAGGAAGGAGACTCCTTGCTCCACCCTAGCAACTATTCGAACAGCCTGGAAGGGGCACCGATCTCCCTCAAACTCTGGAAGGTTAGGCTGAGCAGGTACAGAAATTGCGTTGGGATTTTCTTTTGTAGGATCCAAATCTGCATCCGGAGCTAAGGGCCTCGGGTTTCTTGTGACATGTGCTCCAGCTCTGGGGCTTTGTTAAGGGAGATACACTCCTCTGGGCTAGATTGCTTCACCTTCTCATTACCCTGACCTCTGTCAGTGTCTTGGGTGACAGCCACTTGGGGGAACACAAGGTGGGGCTCACCCAAAGTCTCCAATCCAGTCAAAACAGGGTTTTTCGGGGGTTGGTCCCTTCCCTCAGAACATCAGCCCAATTACGGTTCACACGTCTGAAACGTGGATCTCAAACGCTTTCTGTTAAACACCACTGGGAGGTCACGGGGAGACACCAGGCTGCTATTTTACCTCAGCAGGATGGAAAGAGAAAGGAGGAACGGTTTAAGCACTGACATTGCCTATCAAGAACATACCAAGCACCTGTTGTTAGGCACTGAACAGTGACTGAAAAGGTCCAGATGTTCTGAATAAGAGAGATGACCTAGCACCCTGTCTGGGCTTTCTTGTGCAAAGAGGGGAACTGTCAGGGCGCTACCTCTCACAATTTACAGACACTTGCCAGACCTGATTCTCTTCACACTACGGGGCACGAGTGGGACCTCACTAGTGCACGGGCCCAGGCTCCCTGCACTGGAGAGACATTTTACCCACAGGGCCAGATTCACAAAAGTGTTTAGGCACCTAACTCACATAGCCTTCAGCAGGACGAACGCACGTAAGTAGCTGTGTGAAGCTGCGCTAAAATGACAGGAAAACAAGGAAAGGAACAGAAAGGAAAACCAAAAGGCTGACATTATGGTGCAGAATCATTTTAATGGGAATAGAAAGAAAAGTACACAGAAAGAGACAGAAAGCATGCAGAATTATAACAACATCTCCAAGGCTTCAAGAAGGTCTATAGTAAATCCTTGGCTCCAAGGTGATGCATTTCATGTCAGATGTTCTTCATTCTTCATCACGGCTGTACGGTTTGACAATCAAGATTGACACTCAGTTTGCAATCCTTTAAAGCTACTAGTTTTATCCCGGTCAGAATCAAAGGAGACAGAACATAGCATAAGCCAAGGATTAAGCTACTTTTCCAGTATACAACTTACACGGCACCGTTGAAACCCGAAGCATATGGTACATATTCGTGACAAGGCTACAATATGTAGGGCTCGATTCTCATTGACACAAAGACCCCTTTACACAGCTCTTTAAGGAGCCGTCAGAGGAACGTAAATGTTTTTTACCCAAGCTTAAGGCCCTGCTTCATTTATTTTATCAGAGCGGCCTAACGGGGACTTCATGGAATTGAGATTCAAGCCTAAACAGATTATTGGAGAAGTAGCAGAGAGTTTGGAAAGGATTAGAGGAAACAGCCATCAATTGTAACCTGGGTAATTTGACTTGGTAGCTTGCTTTACGTTTCCTGGTCTTTCTAATCCTCCTCAGCAAAACATGGCCAACCCTGTCCAGAGCCGTACCCCCATCCCCAACAGCAAGGGTAAGGGTAGCAACATTTGTAGTAAGGGCCCCAACAACACTTGGACGGCTTCTGGTAACACCACGGCTTACAAGGCTTCTGGTAACACCACGGCTTACAAGGCTTCTGGTAACACCATGGCTTACACCAGCCACGACGTCTGGAACCATGCCAGCCTCCATAACAGTAGGGTTTATAATACAATTCGTCACTCATGCTTTCGTCGAAACTCATCTTTCTGTGCTGGAGGTAAATCTGAAACACGCAGCAGATAAAAGAGTCAACGTAATGTACTAGAGCCAGTGGGATAACAGGGTCAAAGCTAAAACTATTGTATTAGGGGCTACGGAGCGAGACAGAAAGAGCACATAAATAACTTAAACCCTGAGTTCTTGGCTATGTGTTGCCTCTCATTTCCTCCTTCTCGTCCTCTTCTTCCACTCACTTTCAACCTCCTCTCAACTAGCCTCTTCAATCCCCTCTCCTTCCCTTCATTTAAAAAAATACCCACGGTATGGTAAATATGTGCTACTGACTGTTTGTATTGCGCACTCGAGGATTTTTATTCCCATTTACAAGTTTTATACAAAGGCTGGCAGGGACAAGTGTGCCAATGTTAGGTTCCTTAAGGGGATTTAACCTCAGCATACAAACCCCTTTTTTTCAGAATCAGAGGACGGCAGTTTGGTGTCTAAAGCTGGCGAGCCAGCAATATTTGACAAGAAATGAATGTTAAATGCCCTTTTTATTCAAAACAAAACTTTAAAAGCCACATCTTCACAGGGGGGATGATTTGAAGGATCTAGGCTAACTTACACTAGCTGTGCATCTGCATCTAACACTGCTACTAGTGCAGATAGGAACATAGAAATGAACATCCTGGATTGGACCAGAGCTCCTCATTGAGAATTCTGTCTGAAATCTTGCCGAGGACTCACTGCTCCTGCTTGCTGCAGAACAACCACGAGCACAGAATTGTCTATTATGAAAGAAACTGGGGAAATGTCTTACTGACAGTCCTTAGTTAAAAGGTGAATAATGCGAGTAAACAGGAACTCCTGTCCCCAATGCCTATGCACCTCTGAAAATTGCAGCCTTTACTTCCAAATCATGAATGCACGAGGGCCTACAACTTAAACACTATTTCACTGGAGAAATCCCTTTACGTAGCCAATAATCACAAAGTCAGGTACAAGATTCAGTCCTAAATTAAAAGCATCACTAACATAACATCATGGTAGCTCTAGAGAGATTGAAAGAAATGGGACTTACCCAGGTCTCCAAGGAGGATGAATCAAGAGAAGTGGTTGAAGAACCTGGAGTCGCGGGTGCTTTTATACAAATCCTTAGACTGCCTAGAGAAAAGAAAACACCCGTTTGATTAAGCTCTTAATTAGTCACAAAACATGTTTTGCTCTGCACGTCATTCCTTCAATTGATATAATTTATTTTCTGTATTATTACCATGTGTTTTCAACTTCACATGGTATGACATGCACGAGACAGCGGATAGGTTTCTTTCATTTGAAAACGTTTCTGAGACACATTCATTCCTGGTGTTATCAGAGTGACTCCGTTGGAGCTACAATGGGAATGAATGGTAAACAGTCAGAGCTCTATTAGTTGCCCAATCAGCTGTGAGGCAAAGGATTCCACTTTGGTCCTGGGTTCCTCTTGGGTTGAAGTGTGGGATGTCGGTGGATGAAAACAAGCAGTGAAGGCTTTTACAAAGGCTTTGAGCTAAACTCTGGATCATTTGGAGCATCATCAGCATGTCTCCATCCAACATCCAGCCAAGATTATTGTGGTCTGACAAGAAAATACAACTTGCAAAGCCCCACATGAAACACAGGAAAGACTAAGATCTGACTTGCATGTCCAATGCTATGGAATAAGCTTAGAGTAACTGAAAATGTGACCAGCCATTCACTTGCAGAAAGCCTGCTTACCATGATGAGAGAGATTCTGAAAGTTCAACATGCACGCTAAAGAATCTTTCCTCTCACCAGACAAGGATGAATAACCTGATTTTGATTGAAAAGTGCTGAACATCTTTGAATTCTAAAGAGATGTGCTAAGTTAGGCTAATAGATGTCCAGCCCTTAAAGCTGAAAAAGGATTTTGTTTAATAAAAAAGAAACGCTAAGTCTCTTTTTAATGGAAATCAAATAGTCCCAAATTCTGAGCTACAAATCATGACCTCATTAGGGGAACAATGGAGGTCACCTTGACATGAATTTGTTAATAAGTGAGTCTATTACTCAATCGAAGGGCGTCTTCCAGTATCAAACGATTAATTTGATAATAATCTACCGCTTTGGATAAGAGATGCCTTAAAGACTGTTTGTAAAGTGTTTAGATACCTGGAGTCCTGAGGAAATAGGACATCCTCTATGAACGTCAGGAGCCCTGGTTTTTTATGCATCGAACCAGAGGGCACAATAAGGTGAAGGACAGACAGAGGGGCAAGTTGCAGAGTCACAGATAAAACCCATCTATGAAGGTGTTGTGCAGATTTCCTTTGAGGATGAGGATTGAGAGGTCAGATATGGGGTGATGACGTTATGGAAAGTGTTATTGGTGGTTTATTAAAAGGATCTATAACCCAAGAAAAGATATTACCTCACCCACCTTGTCTGACGAAGTAGAGAATAATACATAGGGAGATTCCATCTGATTACGTTGTGTATTCTCTGGTGAGCGTCAGGAGCAATCATCTTCCGACTTCAGCAGAAACAATGACCTATTAGATAAAGTTTTGATCCACTTTGCCTTCTTCATTCATGAAGATACTAACTGTCCACCCGAACAGCCAGTGTGTAATTTTGAAACAGCTGGGTGGGTGGCGTACAACTGCTATTCCCAAGGTATCATTAAGAGATGTAAAATGATGTTTCTTATTTTCAGGCTGCCTTCATGTAAATCCCCCCTCCTGACCCAACATTGTAAAAGGAAGGGAATTCAGCGATAAGGAGAAACAACCATCAATAGCTTCTTGCACATTCCTGATATTCTACATCGTCAGTGAAACACTGAAACCCCCATGAGGAAACGTTTCCTTCAAAAGAAGGAAAGAATAACACATGCACAGCACTGCCGGAATGAATCATAGTGCGTGCCATACAGGAAACCGTTGCCAAGTACTCAGCAAAGGTAGCTGGAAGAGGTGCTCCAGAAGTTCGCCAAAGAAAACAAGATGACTGAACCTCTGTAACCATTACAGTCATGGAAGCAATGCTTCTTTTGTGCCTGGACTTGCCACGGCTGAGCCCCGGCATCTTTAGGTTTGGCAGTTCATAGGCCCAGCACCTCTGCTGAAAGATAAAAAATTGCTTGAGCCATGGCACCTTTTTGCTTGAACCAGCACCTTTCATTCTGAATGAAGCACTGCATGTAAGACATGGATTAGGAAGCTAAAAACACAAAACGTTATTAACAAAATACTTGACTGATGTTGTCTTGTAATGCAGTCAAATGACGCTCAACCCACAGAGTAAGATTGGACATGGAGGATCGGATGAAGTAGTTTTACTTCTCTCTCTGCAACTGACTCCTGGTGTGGCCTGCAGGACAATGCACCTCTGCAGATTTGCATAGACAATAAGATTAAATAACACTTGTCTTGGATGTTAAGTGGTACCCTTACAATTCAGGATACCAAAGCACTTCACAAACAGTCATTAAAGTTCTATATATGCAAAGTGTCGTAGGCTGACAATATTTGTTCGCTCTTAGGAGAGACCCGATTTGAGTAATAGGGTCACTTAAAAGATGTACGTCAATTTCTCTAATTTCTAGGCTTCAACCAGGTCATGTTTTCCTGCTTCAGGATTTGCTATTTTAAATTTTCATTAAATAGCCGCTAGCTGTTTCACTTATGTATAAAATTCCATTGTATAGATTATGGGGCAGATCCTGCATTGCTGTAAATCCTTCTGGCTCTTTTGATCTCAAGGGCACGTGAAAATCAAGGACATGCTCTTGCCTTGATTGGCAAAAGCAGTTGTGGAATTAAATCAAGACAGTAGGCCTTGAATTGGACACACCATCTATCCAGCCTGGTGGGAAACGTTGTAAAACATAACCTTATCTCGCTTGGCTGCAGCCGCCCCAGCCCAAGTGTCTGTAACCTTATCGTGCAGCTGCAGCCTCCCCCCACAGCCCCAGGGTCAGGAATTCCGTCAGGCCATCATAAAATGAAGATGCCTCTGGACTTGCCAGTGCCAGGAGAGCCTAATTTATGACCTGACATGTCGTAAGCAATTTGGCACACCCTGAAGAGACCACTATACGATCCTGATTGTAATATGTAACTCTGACAAACCTATCTAAACCTCTTTGTAACTTGAAACCAGTGGAGATCAGTGACCAGCACAAAGTGTTGCCTGGGCTCCCCTATGGCTATAGTCTGTCTGTATGTGTGTCTGTCAAATTAAGGTTCTACTCGATCTTCACCTGGATTGGAGTGGCTGCGTGATTCCTTCCACGACACAGTGTTTGGAGTGTATGTAACAGACCCTTTAAGTGGTACAGCTGGCATTCTTTCTGCAAGAGAAGGATCCAGAAAGAAGACCTCAAACTGGTCAGAGTCTGCATGAACCAAAACTAACTCCACAGACGCCTTCTGCTTCGCCGATGTTGCCTTTTCTTCATCTTTCCTGTGCTTCACGTGGGCTCTCTTCGCTACACTTTCACATTGTGCCTCCAACCTAAACAAAATCAGTGAGCAGCCCAGCAACAAAGAGCACCGTGCACGTCCGCTAGCACGATCACCCAAATCTAACACCATGAGGGACATAACTAGAGCTCCATCGAGAGCTTCTTCTCTCATCTTTATAAGGTCAGCTTCACTCCAGGACAGAGGGCCTATGCAAAGGCCCATGTCAGTGTAATGCTTACGTGGGTATTAAGTGCTTTATAGTCACTCTGCCAGGCGTGCATGCTAGATCATGGGGCCTCATGAACAGCTCACTGAATTCAATGCATAAACTTCCATTCATTTCAGTGTGAAGTTAGTACGCAGATGTCCCGATTTTATAGTGTTATCTGGGATTTTTTTTTTTACATAGAAGCTTACTAACCCCCAGACCCTAGCCCATTTTTTCACAGTTGCTATCTGGTCACCCTATGTGCAGTGGATCAGACGCATTAAGGACGGATGTGCAGAGCATGCAGAACACAGGCGCACTAAAACTGTTGTGGTTAATGTCAGAATATCCCAAACCAATCCTAGCATGGATGTGAAGGACCAGGTGTACATAGAACGGATGCTCAGCACCAGTTTGCATTTCCATCACATTCATCCTCACTGGATCCCCAAGGAAGCCAGGTGAATGACACAATGAATGTCGCATGCCCGTGAAAACTTTCATATGACCGAAACTTGCAGGGTTTAGTTTGCATGTTGTACCATGTGAGGCTGAGAATGCACTAATGAACATAAACCTAGAGGAAATAATTACATCAATTGAAAGAGTCACAACAAAGAGTTCAAGATCATGTGTTTTGCAACTAATAAGGACCTCGTGCACAAATGCTGGCTCCGATCCTCCAGGCGGTTTGAGAAACTGTATAAAAGCTCCTGCCACTCGGGTCCTTCTAACCACTTCTCTTGATCTATTCTCCTCAGTGAACTGGGTAAGTCTGACTTGAATCAAGCTCTTGAGAACTATTGAGGTGTCACCTTAGTAGTCTTTTCAATTCAGGACTGAATCTTCTATGTTGATTCTGATTCTCAGCAATATTGAGGAGTTTTTGGGTAATTGTATAATTGCAGGCAATCCTGGATTAATGTCTTAGAAGCGAAGGGTGGGATTTGCAGAACAACATATGGGTTTCTGACACCCAGTTCCTATGATACCCAACTGGAGATGGGAAACTGGAATCCCTTTGGTGGCCCTGAATAGCCCAGTTTTCCCTGAGGGCTTTTGAGAAGAAAGTCCTGCCCTTTCTACCATAAAGGGCCATTTCAGTGCTCCACTGCATTCGGAAGCGGCTGCTTCTCACTACTGCTTGAGCCAGGATAATGGATTCAATATATCACTGCTCTGATCTAGCATGACAATTTCTATGTTCTTATATGTGCAACTAGCAATCTAAGATGCAGATCTTAGGCGGGGGTGAGGTATAGCTCCATTGAAGTCAGTGCAAGGGAGCCAATTTAACCCAGGTCATGAGCTGGTCCAGACTGTTTTGCACTCAAAAAAGAATGGTCATTTGCCATTGATTCATTAGCCAGTATTGCTGCTTCACAAGCGCGACAACCCGGAGCGTCGCAATCTGCTCAACTGGTGAAGTGGTCAGCAGAGCAAAAGCCACACAAGGAAAGGAAGATTAGGAACTTCGTGCCTGCCAGACTTTGTATTCACATTTTGTAAAAGGGAATAAATATCTCATCCGTGCATGGTAGAAATGGTCTCTCTCATCTGCTTCATCTACCAACAGAGAAAGGGAATTTTCAAAGGAATGGACTGAGAGGGGATCGAAGGGGTTGCTTGAAAGGGAGGTTAAGAATAAGTGGAAGAAGAGCACAAGAAGGAGGAAATGGGAAGCAGCACATAGCCAGGAACTGAGGATCTAGGTCCTCATTTCCCTATTTTCTCTCTGTTTCTCTCCGTGGCCTCCAATACAATAGTTGCTGAGCTTTGACCCTGTTATTCCACCAGCCCTAGTGCAGTATGTTTCTTGACTCTTTTCCCTGCTCTGTGTTTCAGGTTTACCTCCAGCACAGAAAGATGAGTTTCGACGGAAACATGAGTGACGAATTGTATTATAAACCCTACTGTTATGGAGGCTGGCCTGGTTCCAGACGTCGCGGCTGGTGTAAGCCGTGGTGTTACCAGAAGCAGTCCAAGTGTTGTTGGGGCCCTTACTACAAATGTTGCTACCCTTACCCTTGCTGTTGGGGTTGGGGGTACGGCTCTGGACAGGGTTGGCCATGTTTCGCTGAGGAGAATTAGACCGGAAACGTTGAAAGACCAGGAAACGTAAAGCAAGCTACAGAATCACATTGCCCAGCTTACACTTGATGCCTGTTTCCTCTAATGCCTTCCATACTGTCTGCTTCTTCTCCAATAATCTCTTTAGGTCTGAATCTCAATTCCATGAAGTCCCCGATTGGCCGCTCTGATAAAGTAACTGAAGCAGGGCCTTAAGGTTGGGTAAAAAACATTTACATTCATCTGAAGGCTCCGTAAAGAGCTGTGGAAAGGGGTCTTTGGGTCAAGGAGAGTCAAGCCCTACATGTTCTAGCCTTTTCATGAGTATGTACTTTTGGTTTTGGTTTCAATGGTGACATGAAGTTGCACACTGGAGAGCAGCTGAGTCCTTGGCTTTATTTGTGCTTTGTTCCCTTTGATTCTGACTGAGATGAAACAAGTATCTTAAAATGGTTGCAGACAGGACTTGATTGTCAAACTCTACAGCTGTCATGGAGAAAGAAGAACATCTGGGGTGAAATGCATCATCTTGGAGCCAGTGATTCATTGCAGACCTTCTTGGAACCGTTGAAATAGACTCTTTCATCTGTGCATTTATTTGTCTCTTGCTGTATGCTCCTCTTCTTTTTCGCATTAAAGTCATTTTACTTCAGAATTGCACCAGCTTTCTGGTTTTCCTTTCTGCTCCATTTTGATTTACCAAACACTCTGGCCCAAATTCACAGGGCTTCTTCGGCACCTAACGCCTATTGAAATCATTGTGAGCATGGCACCTACATACCTTTGTGAATTTCAGCCTGTGTGTAAACACTGACTCCTCCGCAGGCAGCCAAAACTAGCTGAAGCATCTTCAAATTTCCATACAATTGAAATAGAATGAGACAGTCATTCCTCGGCTTCATTAATAGCACTACATGGAAAAGAGAGCCCTTGCGTATGTCTGTTTTGGAGCTGGAGGTTTAATTTACGGCTTGGCCTCACCTAGTACATTAAAATGAATAAATTGTGATTTTTAAGCAACTCTCATGAATTTTAGATTCCAATTCATGATTTTTGATTAATTGGGTTGAAAATTCTGTAGAGAGTTCAGGCTGTAAAATAGTGCCCATCACTCACGCTCCACTGACGTCAATACTGCTATGTAGGGCTGTGTAACAGTTTTTGGCCAACGTGTTTTTTAATACAATAATTTACTTTAATCAAAATGTTTTGTAAAACAGTTCAATATGAATAAGACGGGCAAGGCAGGGAAGTGTCTCTTGGGGTGTTTTCCCATCCTTTTTATAGTTTCAGTCCTTCTTTGAAAAGCATTGCCAGCTGAGAACCACGAGATGGGAGTCTGGTGGAGGAAGGGGACCACATGCTATTTCTTTGCTAAGAGGCAGATCTCTTTATCCCTGCCCCCCTTCCTTGCCAAAGAATGGCCGCTGGATAGGTGATGGCCCATGAGCTTTGGTGACACCTGGCTAAGTAGTGTTCTTGCCCTTTGTCTTTGATAAAACATGAGTAGAACAATGGTTTTGTTTGAATCATAGAATCACAGAAGATGAGGTTTGCAAGGGCCCTCAGGAGGTCATCTAGTCCAGGACCAACCCCAAGTAATCATGCCAACCAGGGCTTTGTCAAATCCACTGAATCAATGCCTTACTGGTTTTAATACTTAGCAAGTTGAATATTGTTGGTTTTTTAATCCATATATGTAGTTATGTAGTCAGGGGGAGATAAACTATTACAGCCACAAGGAAGGGAGGGGTAAAATCAAATAAGTTTGAAAACCACTGCCCTAAACCATTCTCCCAGGTCCTCATCGTAACCAGCTCTTCCCAGGTTGTCACCCTAAGCTGCGCCCTCAAAGGGTCAGCCTAAAAGCACTGCACACACAGGTGCTGTAGGTTGTTGTTTGAAATGGCTGTTAGGCCATGTTGTGTGGGCTTACATATGGCCTGAATTAGTTAAAATCCAAAGCATGGATACTTGAGATCTCTCGACTGAGCCCAAACTCAACAGCTTCCGTTATTTATATTAAAGAGCAGAAGGAGAAATACAATCTTTGAAACGAAATCTCACCTTGCCTTAACCCAGTAAGCCTGGCCAAGGAGAGAGGCTTTCCCACTCGGACAGTCAGGGCACCTGTTGCATTTCTAGATTCTGCAGCGTATTGGTGACGGCAGTCAGCTGTGCTTCATCCTGGGACCCTGGCGGAGGGGAAAGTTTTTCCTGCATGGAGGTTCAGCAAGCTCTCAGGTCCACATGTGTCCACAGGCTACATCCCCTGTTTCAGGGTCCGTCAGAGGCAACAGTCCTCTTATTGCTATTGGCATTTGGACGGCAGCTCTTAATTTTTCTGATGCTTTCACTGGTATCCAGTAGATGGCCTCAGTGCATGACAAATGTCTTTGATGCTAGTGTTAGTCAGAAGGTTTCATTCATTTCATGGATTGTATTTCAATCGCCTGGACTGCCACATCCCAGCGGTGGGGCGAGAAGACACAGGAGCCGACTAGTGTGAGAAAACAGAGCCCTGAGTTAACAATTGTTAAATGAACAATTGTTGTTACATGTGTCTGGGACAAGGATGCTGGAGACAGGTTCCGAAGGTTCCCGCCTACCTGGGATGGAAAGGAAACCACGTGGAATCTATGCAGAGCTTCCTGTGGCTTCCAAGCCCACAAGAATCCAGCAGGCTGAAATCCGAGGAGCAGGGAAGACGGATAAATTCCATGGTGCAGAATAGAGCTTCTGACCCCGGGAGACCTGAATGGCTACTGGAGTCTGTTGGAATGAGATTCGCTTACTCAGCAGATAGGGCTAACAAATCTTCATCCAGGCAAAATGCTTTGCAAGTAGTGATCATTTACCCCAAGTGGGAATCTCATCGGGACGATCTCATCACAGCCACCCCCAGCGCCAGACAGCACAGCTTCAACCTCCCTTTGTTACCCACACTTACATGCAACTTTCTGTTGTCTTTTCTTATACATATGTATCCAGCTCTCATTTCCATGTTAACTCTCCTCCCCCACCAGCACAGGTTTAGTGTTCATTCAAACTAGCCCTTTCTAGCCTTTTTAGTTACTTCATCTTTTCTTTTTCTCAAAGACGTGCTTCCTCTGCGATTTCGGACACATACAGCATCCTACTTAGGGTTATGCTGTTCAATGTTATCAGGACATGCTCTTAAAATCCACAGCAGGCCTCTGTCTGGCCTCAATCTGCCTTCACTGCCCACACTCCCCACCATGAAATCATAGAATCCTTTCTAAGGCTTCACCGAAGCCTGTATTCCACATACATCGCTTCTCTTTCCCAGCTGCCCAACCACGCTCCTAATCTTCCAAATCAATGCAATTAACACCACTCCGGGTTAGGCTTGTGCAGTAACTAAGCTCTTGATAGCATGAGTAGCTAGGGACATTCCCCACTAGTGTGTGCTAACCCCCTTAATGCTAGCCAGTGTATCTAAGTCGCTCTACTGTCTTAAGGTCAACAAATGTTCTGGATGTCAACTCATTAAGGCCTGCACATTTAAATGCAGGGGTGGTAGGACTCGGATTAGCTGCACCACCAAGTCTAGGAAAGCACCAGTCAGAGGGACATCAGCGACACATTGTGGATCTTACATGCTGGTGAACTGCAAAAATTACCCTGTCCCCTATTCAGGGGAAGTTTCTTGGAACTAAGCAGAACATCAGCCAGTCATAATAACGTGTGTGTCCCAGATTGGACGTGTCCGACCCAAGAAGTCACACAATATTTGCCTTAGGATCATAGACCCATAGGGTAGAAGGAACTGTAAGGGTCATCTCGACTAATGCTCCTTCACCAGCCTTTACAACCTTGGCTTGACCTTGACCCCATTGCCTCAGCTGAATTGTGGCACACCTAGCATGCTACCGGCACCCTGGCAGTTTTGGCATCCTCTGGCACTGAGCAGCCACAAATCACATTTCTTCACTGTGGCCATGAAAAAGCAACGTGGAGGCACAAGGAGGCTGCAGGCCCGTCACCTGCTGATTTCGAATGGGGAAGCAGCCCTGCAAACATTGCAGCGCTGGGAGATCCTACTTAGCTTTGTGCTAGAAACACAAGACCAGCAATGGGACTCTCTTCAGAGGTGCCATGTTTAGGAGAAAGAACATTTTTCAGTGTTCTAGGGGTGAAAGCAAGGATTGCTTTGTGTGTTGGGGTAGTAGCCTTACAAACTACGTTGCAAAGTACATTCAAATTTATGGACAGATAATACAATAGGCAAGGCTTAAAATGTACAAACTGCCTGCAAAGTACAGCGTGCGCAGTACCTAGAGTACTAACCCTGTGACCAAGGCAAGAAATATGGACATTGAGGTCCAGGAATCTCACTGTTCAATTACCTTACTTATCTCATCTCTCTCCAGAGCAGCTGAGTTATTAATTTATTATTGTTAATAATTTGTATGTCACTCGTGTGACCTGTCTGTGCTGAGGGTGGACCACCTGAAAATGCCAAGGTCAGGGCAGGCTGCAAAAGAGAGCAGCTTCTCCCAGGCTGGTGGGTAGCACTGAACTTAATTTCCCCAACCAGTCACAAAAAGCGCTTCTGATTCCCCGCACTGGTTATCAGGAAGCCCCAAAAAAGACTTACACAGCCCCTTTTATTGCATTCCATTTTGGCTCCCAATCAGCAACTAGGTCCAGTAAAGAGAGAAATTATTTAAAACTCTATTCCCTTTGCCAAAATGTTCTCCTGAACCCCAAAAGGTCAGCCACAGAACCACATCAATATAGGTTTGGTTCTTACCCAAAATACCACGCTGCCAGGCAATCCTTTAGTAACTAAAACTAAACGTTTATCATAAAAGGAAAGAAACCAACAAGATGAGAGACGTTAAATGGTCAAAGCAATCAGAGACATACAAATGTCTTCAAAGTCCATATCGATCAGGTTCTTAGCAGAACTGTGGTGTTTGCAGACTTGTACAGTTTCTCTGGAGTACACCCAGTACCTGGATGGGTCTCAGTCATTTGTTTCATAGCTTCAGTTGTAGATTGTTGTAGTTTTTGCCACTCGGCTTGTACTTCTATTGTCCCAAACACAGTCCCACACCACATTGCATGGAAACGCTTCAGAGTCCCTCGTCCATAGGCACATTCTTACATGCCCTGGTGTCTTATAAGGTGTAGGCCCTGGGTTCTTTCACTGGATTCATTGTATCTTTGAGTTCCTTGGATAGGCCATTCAATAGGCTTAGCGCTGCTGCCCTGGAACACCGCACAAGTTGAAATACAAATATACCATCCATATTTAGAACTCATAATACAAAACTGATACATGTAAACGTGCTCATCGATCTTAGCGAATCATGACTTTTCCGTCGGCACCTTGCATGGCATAGCCTATCCAATATTTATTGCCATTTTGTCATATTGGTATTAAATATTATAAAGGATCACCCCAATTCAGACAGTGTCAACAACCAGCACCTAAGGCCCCTCTCCGAAAGCAGGATCCCACTCTACCTATGCTACTTACATGGCCCTCGTCACCACCCCATGGGGCATGGAAGTGCTATTGTCCCCTTTATACAGATGAAGAACTGAGGCATGGAGAAGCTGAGCAACTGGCCCATAGCACAGCAGGGAATTGAACCTGGGTTTCACAGGTCTAGGCTAGTGTCCTGATCACTGGGCCACTCTTTTAGGTATTAGACACACTCAAAGAGTTCACAGTCTATATTGGAAAGCTGGTGGGGAGATTAAGGACCATATTTCCAGGAGATCTCAGCTCCCAATTCGATACCCAAATGAAGGTTTCTCTCAATTTCCAATTCTGACCAGGAAGGTTTAAATTCAGGCAGGGACCACACTGAGATAGCTGAATTAGGGCAAAAATGCAAAGAACAGAGCAGGCAACCCCCCCAAAACTGGTGATTATCTCTAAAGTTAGATTCACCAAGCCAGCAATAAAACAACTTCTAATTACCTAAATGGTTATCCAGAAGCCAAAAAAACACAGTTCCCTTAAAGCCATCGAGTCCTCTGGCTTCCACGCAGACAGCCAAGGCAAATATGATGGAGATTACTGAAAACCTTGTCCATCCTATAAAAACATTCTACCAGTCCCAAAGGACGGAACACGTTACACACCAGGTCAGTGAATATTTCAGATCTGACCCAAATGCACGCTTATAGCCAATTCTTAATAACTAAAGTAATATTTATTTAAAAAGAAAGAGTACAGTACATTTCCAAACACCAGCGTTACAAACTGACCAGTCAACCCCACACCTCGTTTGGAACTGGAAGTACGCAATCTGGCAGCAGCAGAGACCCAAAAAAATAAAATAAAAAAGCCAGTACAACACAGTACTGTGTTAAACGTAAACTTCTTTAAAAGGGGGGGGGAATCAGCATTTTTCTGTTGTATAATGAAGTTTCAAAGCTATATTAAGTCACTGTTCAGTTGTAAACTTTTGAAAGAACAACCTGCATGTTTTGTTCAAAGTTACAAACAACCTCCATTCCCAAGGCGTTCATAACTCTGAGGTTCTACTGTATTGGTTAAAAGATCATTATACACACAACTGAGAATAAAGTCCATAGGTCGGTTTCACGATAGAGATGGCAAGCTGAGTTGCGAAAGTTCTTTTAGAATCCATTTCACAGGTTAGAGTCCAATAGATAATCCATATGCAGAGTCTCTGTAATTTCTTCCATGAGAAATTGCAGGGTGAACCAGGGTACTCCTGGGACCACAATCTTGTGACTTGAACTTCCCCTGATGAAATTCAGGCAGATCTGAGACAGACAGGATCAGCTCCAAAGCTTCCTTTATAGCTCTTTGGCAGGTTATGATGGTCTCTTGGCAGCAGGTGTTTCCTTGAGCGGATACTTGAGTGGTAATTACTTGTGGCTTTGAAGTAACACCTCCTATTTCCTATGTGCACCAGTAACTGGCTACATTAGGGTAAGGTAATCAGCTATCTTCAGCCATTTACAGGATTTTTTTTTAATTTCTTTTTGAAGTTTGAGTAAAAACTATGACTTGACTACATTCAGGTTCCATCTAGTTCAGAAATCGAAAGAAGATATTAACAGGATACAGAGACAGACAGGAACTAGTCAGTGCCGTCGATAATCGCTAACAAGATCATGGGTCAACACGGACCGATATCATTATAGTTACTTCTCATTTCTAACAATAGAGACTTGCATTTCAAACACTTGGGTCTACTAACATGGCTCGGCTTGCTATTTACAATGAATGGCTCTAATTACCCTTTATAGATCCTTGAATAGGTCTCTAAAGGTCCGTTTTGGGTCATTCAGCCTGCTAGAGTTTAAGCCTTTCTGGCTTAGTGTCACACATGGTCTACCCTGAAGAGCTAATAAGCTAGTTAAACGTAGGACACGGAGAGATAAAGCAAGAGAAGAATGATATACCGGATAGCAGGTCATCCAAAACCTCCCTGCACCAAGTCCAAATCACTGAGCATGGTGCAGGAGGTTGATTCCCTGAGCATTGAGGTTGGGGATACGCCACACTGCAATGCAATTAATAATTATTTGCATTATTATTAAGCAGTTATAAACCCCCAGTTATGATCTAAATTACACAGACAGACCAGGAATAGAATATAAACCACTTAATGTCTAAATTAGACTCTTGTATAAACAGAACAGCAGAAAGTATGTCATGCCTCTGATACCCTGGTATGAAAATTGTTGACAAATGTTGCCCCTTTAACGATTTACACTGCACTTGCCAATTCTGCTGACCGGGACAAACCTCCAAACCCCCCCCACCACAGATCTGTAGAAATTCTTAAACTCAACTTCCTAAATAATTTCCCCAGTGTCACCCTTCTATATAGAAAGTGACCGAAACACATGCAAACTACTGGCCTCCCATAGTTAGGAAGCTTCATCTCAGCGCAGTATCATATCCAGAGCCTTGTAGGAGCTGTGGTGTCCTCTGTAAAGCAAAGCCATTCCCTGTGCAGTGTCCTAGAGGGCAGAATGGCGCTCAGTTTCTGGCAATCCTTTTTGTTGTCATTCCATGTTACACAACACCACAAATCAGAAGCTTCCATCACAACAAGGGGTTTGGAATGGATTCAAAAAGAAAAACTCTGTTGGAATGAAGGCATATTTAAACCTGGCAAGACCTGCTGTGAATTTTAGGAGTCTGCTCTGATAATATTTAGCAATGAACTCTGCATGTATAAGAAATTGCAGAGTAATCATGGTTAGTGTTGTGCACGTCTATCAAATTGCAAAGTAATCATGTTTGTGAGAACAAGAAAAGAAAGTAACTGAAAAGCTAGAGAAGCTTGACCTAACACGAAACCTGTACTGACAGGGGAGGAGAGTTAACATCGAAATGAGAGACTAGTACATATGCCTAAGAAAAGCCAAACAAAAGTTATAAATAAGCCTGTGTAACAAAGGGAGGTTGAAGGCATTTGTCCGGTTGAAGAGATTTCATCCCGACAAGCTTCCCACTCGTAAGTAATCGATCACGACTTGCTGAGTGTTTTTCCTGCAATAAAGGTTTGTTACATCCATCTGCTGAATAAGTGAATCTCAATCCAAGAAACGACCAGGTCAATTAACGGCAGTAAGAAATTAACTAGAAGAGCGGCCCATTGCGCCAGTGCCCAGCATGGATGTTTTGGCAGGTTTCCAGGAAGTTATTTCCATGTCCTTTATGTGTAACACAACGTGCAGCTGATCCCCAACTTGGTCACCCCCCAGTGACTCATCCCAGTGCATTCGGACAGGTGCATTTCCCAGATTCCAGTGCTGTTTTCACAGGCTGGAAGAGCACAGCAGCACGGGTCCGATTAAAAAGTCCTTTAAAAATAAATCTTCAGATCTTCTCTCTGCAGCAACCTAAGCTGCTCTTCCACCTCTGGAGAGAAGTCGTTCAAACTCAGTCTAGGAGAAAAACAGAAAACACACCGGGCTGTTGTCTGGGAACTCACAACCCAAATGGACATAACTCTAGTATTGTTACAAAGCAAACCTTGGCCAGTAGTCCTATCATGTTGTTATAGAAATGGACGTTACCAGAGACATGGAATATCTGTCTTCCAGGGTTAGTCTTTGTTTACAGGACTCTATGATCTCTGCCTTCCTGAGAAGTGGCAGTTAATTTCTATGTTATAATTTACAGTAGTTCTGGATCTCAATTTTTATGATGGGATATTTGTCCGCAAGGGACTAAATCAAACCTGCTAATTTCTCTCGCCCAGGTTGCCAACCTGTCTGGAATCAAGTGGTAAAAGGCTTCATATCCCAGTTCTAATCGGAGGCATCCCCTCTTGCATAACCAGCTAATTTAATCATCAGATTTGCATTGACAGGGCAGACATTTAAAAGAAAGAGCTAAAGTCACCGGGTGACTCTGAACGGTGGGGGGAGCTGGACGGCACCTTTTTACCTGATGTCGGTGAGGCCGGGGCAGGTCAGGATAAGAAGTCTCATGTCTTCAGCGCATCTGTCAGTATAAACATTCGCAGTCAGGTTCAGATGCCGGAGGCTGGAGTTTTGCGGGAGAGCAGAGCAGAGCCTCTCACAGGAGTCATCTGATAAACCATTTTCCTGGAGGCTGCGTCAGAGCATCGGACACATACGTTAGAGAAAAGCCTCTGGGCTGCACCGAGAGTTCAGATCTAATGCCTACGCCCCCCTGCTCCTCTCCCCTCCGTCTTCCCTATATTATTGTGGTTATTATTCATATTATGAGAGCACCTTGGAACGTCAATCAAGGATCAGGGTTTTACTGAGCTTAGCTAGGACTGGTCGAAAACTTTCTGTCAAAACTGGTTTTCAGTGGAAGTTTGGGTCTGATCAAAAAGTGAATTTTTTTGCAAAAGAAGTGTATTACTTCCCACAGAGTTCCAGGGTTGGGGGGAGCTAAATATTTCGACCGAAAAGCTGATTCTCTGGAAGATGCTAGTGCCCTAAGGCATAAATATCACCATCAGGTTGATACTTACACTAATTTCTGAATCTTGCACTGTGGGGTCTCAAACACCTCCAGCAGGTCGGAAAGGCCAGTATTCTGCACTTTGGTTTTGGTCAGATCAAGACCGAAGAGAGTCTGGTTCTCCTTGAGGGCAGAGGCCAGGTCTTTACAGCACGCTTCTGTGAGCAGGTTCCTCCCTAGGCTAGAGAGCAGACAGGAAGAGTGAGAAAGTGAGAGAAAGGGAAAGGAAGAACAAGATACAGAGAAGAGGAGGAACGAGAGAATGACAAGTCAGAAAAAGGAGTAAAAATAAAACAATAGAAGAAACATGAGGACAAAGCCAAAAGAAAAAGTTCCCAGGATAACAGAGAGTGGAGCCAGAGGGTGGGTGAAAGGAGTTGTGGACAATGAATGAAAGAAAAAATAGGAGAGAGGGCCCAGGAAGTGCCCAGATGGGAAGGTGCAGAGAAATCATAATGAATGAAAACCAAATCAGGATGGCGTGCAGGAGACACAATGTGGATAGAGAATGGAAGCCGTAGGAGCAGAACAAGGCAGACACAGGAAATGGTTACATTAGCTTTTCATTTCCCACATGTTTGACGCTCCAGCACTACACCGTGTTTTGAGGAGCCAAACCTTTTGCATGTTGGGATGTGATTCTGTCTTTGGGACTCTAGCAGAGGGACCGATAATGTGCAATTAAAAGCCAGCCCCAGGAAGAGTAACATTGAATTGTGATCCAGCCTTAGCCCTGGGGCTTCTGGTCCATGCCCAGGATGCCAGAGGAGGATTGTTCCCAAAAGTCTATTCTCCAGTGCCTTGGCCATGCTGATTGCAAAGTCTTTATCAGCTGTTCCTGCTTGCTAGGTTTCTCCTTCCTATTGGGTATATGCATTTTGAATGATTTCCCCTTGGATGTATTAGCTTCAGTTGTACAAGTTGAACCTGAACTTGTTTCTTCCTGCCCATGGACCTAGGCCCCTTGGGCCTGACTACACACAAATTTGCATTGAAATGACTACATTGATTTTAATTCGCACCTTTCGTTATTTTGATACACGACTGTGTGAACATTGACATTTCCAAATAAAAGGACCCTATTTTGATTTAACTTACATTGTTGTTTTTTAAAAGCCTGTGGCTGAACTGAAATCATGATTTTATTCGGAGACAGTATCTGCACATAGACCGGCACTGAAATAATGTAAATTGAATTTAAAGCTAGAAGGAACCACTTTCAACATCCATTACCCCTTCTGCTTAACAGTCTATATAGCTCAGGCACTCTGCTTAATTCCCCAGACCTGCATAAGAGCTGTGTGTAACTCAGAAGCATGTACCTTTCATCAACAGAAGTTGATCCAATAAAAGATATTACCTTGTATTCTGCGTAGGTACTTATAGACTGATCAGTCATCTCTTACCTGTCTCTTTGCTAAACTAACAGATTGAGCTCCATGCCTTTGTCACTGTAAGGCACGTTTTCCAATCCTTTAAGCATTCTTGAGGCTCCTCTCTGCTCCACCAGCGATTCCATTATTTTGCCCAGAGAATCAAAGTCAGGCTGACAGACCTCTAATTACGTGAATCACCCACTTACCCTTTTTTAAAATGGGCACAACATTAGCTTTCTTCCAGTCCTTTGAAACTCCCCTAGTGTTCCAGGGCTTATTGAAAATCAGTGTTAATAGTCCTGTGAGCTTTAAAACTCTTGGATGCAAGTCATCCCAACCTGCTGATTTAAGAATGTTAACTTTAGTAGCTATGAAGACTGATTCAGTTTTTCCAGTGCAAGTTTATGTAGACAAGCCCTTTGCATAATTTCTGTTCTTAATGCTGTTTGCAACACCTCTCGATTTACTGTGAGCTCTCAATTTAATTCACATGGTCTTTACTCCCTTTTCCAAGTAATTAATTAAAATATTAAATAAAACAGGGGCCTAACCTCAGTGTACATAGTAACCCCCAAAGTACCTCCTCACAACTGTATAATCTGCCGTTTCTTATTATCCTTCAGCCCACTTTCATGCTATAAAACACTTAGACCAGCACTGTTCAGTATATTCCTAAATGATCAGGAAAAAGGGGTAAACAGGGAGGTGGCAAAATTTGCAGAGGATACAAAACTACTCCAGATAGTTAAGTCCAAAGCAGACTGCAAAGAGTAACAAAGAGACCTCGCTAAACTGGGTGACTGGGCAACAAAATGGCAGATGAAATTCAGTATGGATAAGTGCACAGTAATGCACATTGGAAAACAGAATCCCAACTATACATATAAAAATACAGGATCTAAATTAGCTGTTACCACTCTAGAAAGAAATCTTGGAGTCATCATGGATAGTTCTCTGAAAACATCTGCTCAATGTGCAGCGGCCATCAAACGAGCTACCAGAATGTTGGGAATCATTAGGAAAGGGCAAGAGAAGACAAAATATCATATTGTATTCTTTATAAATCCATGGCATGCCCACATCTTGAATACTGCATGCAGATCTGATTGCCCCATCTCAAAAAAGATGTATTGGAATTGGAAAAGGTACAGAAAAGGGCAAAAAAAATTATTAAGGGTATGGAAAAGCTTCCATATGAGGCGAGATTAGTAAAACTGGGACTTCTCAGCTTGGAAATGAGAGAACTAAGGGGGATATATGATAGAGGTCTATAAAATCATGACTGGTATGTAGAAAGTAAATAAGGAAGTGTTATTTACGCCTTCTCATAACATAGGAATTAGAGGGTCACCAAATGAAATTAATAGGCAGCAGGTTTAAACTGAACAAAAGGAAGTATTTCTTCACGCAACACACAGTCAACCTGTGGAACTCCTTGCCAGAGGATGTTGTGAAGGTCAAGACTATAACAGGGATAATAAAAGAACTAGATAAATTCATGGAACATAGGTCCATCAATGGCTATTAGCCAGGATGGGCAGGGATTGCTGTTTATCAGAAGCTGGGAATGGCCGATAGGATGGATCACTTGATGATTCCCTGTTTTGTTCATTCCCTCTGAAGCACCTCGCATTGGCCACTGTCAGAAGACAGGATACTAGGCTAGATGGACCACTGGTCTGACCCAGCATGGCCGTTCTGATGTCATCCAAGCCAATGTAAATTAATTTTTCAAATGAGTTTGAATTACACTATATCAAATGCTTTACTAAAATCCTGATTCATTATATCTACTGCATTCCTTTCGTATAGAAATTTGTGCAACCAGTTTTGAGGATACAGAGAAAATCCAATATGTTATTGCAAATCTAGGAAAACTTATGCTTCCAGCGACAAATGACATGATCCTCAACGTTTTATAGGCCAAGATTCTGAATTTGGACATTCCGAATTAACAGATTTTTTTTTTTTTATTATTCACCAAGTACTGAAATGCAGCCACCTCTGCAGCGGAACACAGAAGTTGCATAACAGCGCACAGCAACATCCCACTACAGCTTAGGGCAGTTAGTGAAGACTTCTTTAACAACCAAACAGAAGAGGGAATTCGTGGAAACAGAGTTCAATCAATCCAATTAGAATTTGACAACGTCATGAAGTTGAATAGTCCTGCTCTTGTAAAGGCTGCCATGGGAACTTTAACGGTCACAAGCAATCAGGAGGGACTTAAGTGTGGTCTCTCAGTAGCTGGGATATTGGGTGAGTAGTGACTGAAAGGGAAAAGTGCTTTTCCACAGAGTATGTAACCGTCCCTGCTTCATGCAGCATACCACCTTCACCTGGGAAGTCACTCATCAGCTCCAATGTCGCTTCGCAAGACCCCAGTATCCCTTATCCATAAATCAGAGACACAGAATTACTCTGGGGACACAGAGGGAAAACAAACATGAAGTTACCTCAGGTCTTCTAGCCTACACTTCGGATGCGTTAGTACAGAGCAAATACTCTTCACTGCATTATCCTTCAAATCGTTGTCTGAGAGACTGGGGGGAAATGAAAAGAAAGAGAAAATTACAGGCTGGAACACAGAGACACTGTGCTGACTATAAAGCTGAAATCCTCGGTTTAGCCTTTTCTACTGTCCCTCAGAGGAGTGCTATTTACTAAGACAGCATGGACCTGTGGATACGGCACGAGACGGACAGTCAGGACTTCTGGAATCCATCCCCAGCTCTACTACAAATGAAAAAGCCCAATTTTCACATGCTCAGCAGGGACTGATAGACCTTAACAGCTAAAATCTCCCAAGATCCCATCCTCGCTGAGCACGCTCCAGCCTCTCTCAGCTCCTCATCAGTGCTGCCCAAACTGCTCCTGTGCCAACCCCACAGAGCAAAACTGAGCATACGTCCCGTTGCTCTGGGCTGGGCTGGAGCTAAAAACCAGAACTCAGAGCAAGGAATCTGCCCCTCCCAAGTCTCAATGTCCCCCTTGTCTCCCCTGCTGGTGCCCAGGTTTCATGGAGGAGGATGTCTGGTTTGAACGCAGAACAGACACAAGCCAGATCAGGGTGAAGTAAAGGAGCAGATTGG
Source organism: Mesoclemmys tuberculata (assembly GCA_007922155.1). Taxonomy (NCBI): domain Eukaryota; kingdom Metazoa; phylum Chordata; order Testudines; family Chelidae; genus Mesoclemmys; species Mesoclemmys tuberculata. The sequence continues at coordinate 726,039 of ML675647.1, forward strand.
GACAAGGTGTATGGTGAGACTGGGAGAGCTCGTGGGGGGAGAACCTGGGAGCCAGCAAGGGAGATGGGGAAGACGGAGCTAGTTGGCTAGGGACAAGGGAGCTCTGAGATCAGATGAGCTGTTGTGGGGGGGACAGGATGAGACTGGGATTGGCTGGCAAAAGAAACTGGGACAAGAAGCTGGGGACGACTGGGGCAGGGCAGTAACTGAGTTGGAATGAGGAGCCCAGAGCGGGAAACTGGGACTGGAAACCAGTGCGGGCAGAGGGGACAAACAGCTCAGACAAGGAGACAGGCATGGGGAACTGGGACTGGGGATAGGGAAAGGGAGAGACTTGGGCTGTGGGGGAGGCTGGGGCTTGAACAGCAAGCCTGGAAGGACTGACGAGGACTGACTGGGCAAGGTGACTGGGACTGAGAGGTGAAGCCTGAGTAGTGGAGACTGGGACCGGGAAGGCCAGGAGAATGGAACTGGAACAAGGAACCACGGGTACAGAAAAGATCTGACTGGGACAGGTTGGAGGAAACCAGCAGAAGAGTCTGTGCCCACTGGACCACACTCCCCTCCAAAGTCTGGAATGGAACCCAAGATTCCAGAGTCTGACCATTCCTCTGCTGCCAGCAAATATCCTTAAAATCTGGTGGCAAAGTGTCCCATCCCCTGTGACAACCTACTACTGCTATCAGTTACTCAACTCGAGTGGCAGAGGTTATGTAGTGGAGTTGGACCTTGCTAAGAACCTATGTGGCTGTCAGGGGGATTGAATTTCTGTTTTTCCCGTTTGCTTTCTCTAAAACCTAGGAAATTGCACACACACAAAACACACCCCTAAGTTTAAAGAACATTATTAAGGTTGCAAAGTTAGGAAATGCCAAAATTTAAAGCTGTCGGTGTAACTTTAATTAGCCCGTTCAGTGTATGCATTATGGGTTTGGTTGTATATTACAGAATGGTGTAACCTCTGTATTGGTAACACTGTTATGTACTTGATAGCGCTGCTGCTGAGGCCACTGACACATCAAGTCCCTGATATTTTAAACTTCACACACGACCTCTTTTCCTACCTCAGTTCTCTGACTTTGTGCAGCTCAGGCCCGAGTCTCTCCAGGCCCTCGTTCTGGATGAGGCAGGAATCTAGGGTTAGGCGCTCTATCTGTTCACAGCAACTCAGCACATAAGCAAGGACGGTGCAATCCACAGGCATGAAGTACAAGTCTGAGAAGTCCAGATGGGCGTCTTCGCCCACCACCTCACACACAAGTTCCTTGTTCCGGGATTCAAACAGCAAATTGAATACATTCATCAGCTTCCTCTTCCCGTCAAGAACGTCTCTATTCTGCAGCTCCCCACAGTTCATCTCAGTGAGCGACCCAATAACCTCACGAGTCGCCTCTGCAGAGAGCTTCCCCACATATTTCTCCAGAGGCGCCCTGGTGGCAGGATGGGAGAGCCCAGCCAAGAAGCGAGAGAAGATCTCATAGTCACCCTCCTCGCAGGACCTGGCTTTAGTCATTGTGTCTCGGAACTTGTCCTCCTTGTAATCTAGGTAATGCACAAGGGCAGCAAAGAACTCCTGGATGGTGAGGTGAAGGAAGGAGTAGGTCTCCTGGGAACAGTCATCAGTTTGAGGGTTCTCCACCAAGAAGCCAGAGAGGAATGGTGAAAACGCCACACTGTGAACCTGTAGCTGGTGCTGATGAAAGACGAGTGTGCGGTCTGCGATGCCACATTCAGCCAGCCACCCGACACGTATCAATATATCTCGCATCCTCGGAGACTCAGGCCGCTCCAGCGTGTGATTGGCCAGAACGTGGGTGACGTAGCTCACAAAGAGCTGGGTCACTGTTCTGGGCGCGGGCTGGGGTTTCCCTGCCTTGGCGAAGCAGGGTTTTAGGGCCGTGCATGTGATCCAGCAGTAAGAGGGGTTGTAGCACAATGTGTACAGAACCTGACTGTCCCTCACGTACGCAAAGGCCTCTCTGGAGACTCTCTCATCTCCAAAGAACTTGGAAAAATATCTTTCCCTTTCTTTGGAGAGAAAACCCACGATACTGGCCACTCTATGGAAAACTCCAGCCTCCAAATTGGTCAACTTGCTGGGGCGGCTGGTCAGCAACACAGAACATCCCTTCAGCAGAGTCTGTTTCAGCAGGCTGGCGACAACCACAGTGACCGGCTTCACGTCCTCTGGATTCATACACAACTCATTGGATCTACCTCTGCTTAATTTCAAATCAGTCTTGCTCTCATCCAAGCCATCAAAGATGAAAAGCAGCTTCTCAGGGTCTTCCAGGATTCTTTGGAGCTTATCCCTGAGGTGCGGATATGTTTGATGGATCAGAAATTCTAGGCTCGTCTCCCGAATAGTGTTCAGCTCCCGGAACTTGAAGAAGAAAACAAAGGCAAATTTCTGGTAGTGCTTCCCAGTTGCCCAGTCAAAGATGAATTTCTGCACCAGGGTTGTCTTGCCCACGCCGGCTACTCCGCTCACCATCACAGACAGCGGGACACAGTGCGTTCGAAAGCACCAGCGGAAGAGCCGGTCAGGGGTGATGCGCTCCAGCTGACTCTTCATTCTCCTCTGGAGGCGATATTCATTCAGCTCCCCGGCTGCTGCCAGGGCCTCGTGCTCTTGGTGCATCTGCTTCTTGAAGTGACGGTCCGAGATCACCTTCAGCTCCACATAGCGGCTGGAGATGGGGAACTTCTGCCCTTCCGATTGCCCTGCGGTCTTGTTTTCCTTCAGCATTTGTGTGAGATCACGAAGGTTGGCTTTGTGCTGTACTTGATAATCTGAAAAGCAAAAATACCGTTATTTCCCCGTTCTCCTCACTGTTTATTTTATGAGGGTTAGTAAGTGGAAGTTTGATAGAAAAGCTTCTCCTCTAAATTGTACTCTGGTCAGACAATGTGGTGAGGGGATTGGTTGGGTGGATGCTCTGGTCTCACTAATTTTTTCATCTGCTCTGTCCTCTGCTAGGCCTGCCCCTGAATATTTCTACTGGAACTTGCACAGAGTCCGGAGAGGACCCCATTGCACTATGGGATCCAGCTCTTGTAATCCAGTAGGGAACAGAAACTTACCAGAATCGTGCACTTGAGTAGAGGGTCAGACCCAGCTCGCAGAGCAAGAGGGTGATGGTGAGGTGAGCAGGAACCTATCGCATTCAAATCTGCACCTACCTGCAAACCCAACCGCTCTGGTGGGTCCAATTTCAGACCAACCAGTCTCCGTAGCTCTGTTAAATTACGATACACAGAAGGCCACAGCAACACTAGCTGAAGGCAAGCAGAGAAGCTGTGACACTCATGTTAACCCGCCCAATGGATTTCAATGCACTTCTGTTCACTTTGGACAAGCGGCTCCACATGCTAGGGGAGTAAGGGGGAAAGAAACCAGGCACACCTCCCAGAGCCCTGCACAACAGCTGGGCTCAGCTGCAGACCCTGCTTTCAGCATAGGGTCTATGATGCTGACAGACCAGATGCCAGCTCATGCCAGAGCCCCAGGCCAATTCCCTTTGTGCAATGTATAGATCCCAGTGATTGTTCAATGCATATGAGAGTATTTGGGGTTTAAACTACATGAAAACTAGTGGGGTTTACATGCATCGTTTTCACTTCTCTGCATCCTGTTAAAGCAAACATTGGTATTGTGTATAACTCACTAAATAACCCATCAAAAGAGGAAGAAGCTGTGTGGAACTTGAACAGAAAAGTGCTAATTTCAAAGCAAGTGGCCAGTGCGTACGATGATCAGACGTCAAAGACTCAGAATGTGTTCCTCACTCTCTGTCATCAAAGGAAGAGCCCTCGTGGGCCGTGACCCTGTCAGTCAGCTTGCTTTCTGGGAGAAGAAGCTACAAGCACGGATTCAGGGAAAGAGCCTTTATCTCTGGACTGTTTGGACCCTCAGGGGAAGTGTACCAGATGCAAAGCGGAGATCCCAGAGACAATCTGGGTATCCTGAAAAGACTTTTGGGAAACTGGCAGTTTATTACATCACTTCCACCATTTGGAATTACAAACTGTGACTCGCCTGTGCATGTACTTTACCTGCTTCAATCTCTCATAACTCTTATTTCCTTTCCTTAGCCGATAAACCTTTAGTTAGTTACTATAGAATTGGCTACCAGCGTTGTCTTTGACATAAGATGTAGAGTACCAGTTGATCTATCTGGGGCAAGGGACTGGTCTCTTAGGACCAGGAACAACCTGATGGTGTGATTTTTGGTTTAAGTGACCTGTCATCACAAAGTCCAATTCGTCTTGGTGGCAAGATAGACGGGAGAGTGTAAGGGGACTGTCCGTGACTCCATAGTAAGACTGGCAGTGATCCAGGAGTTCACATTTGCTACTGGCCGGGTGAAATCTAATTGTAGAACACACCACCAGTTCGGGGTGTCAGTCCTGTTTTCTGATCGTCTGCCCAGAGTTAGGCACTCACAGCTGCGAGCCACGCCAGATATTGTGGCAAGGTTTGCTCCCACCGAGTGCTTCCTGGGATACAAACCCCCAGGGAGCAAGCAGGAGACAGGGCTATGGTCCTGTGCCTTCTACACTGCACACTAGAGCTGGCTGGCACACTGCACCCTTGCTGGGGTGAAGCAGAAGACATGTCCCCCCGGCTGTCCGCCGAGCTCCAAGGGGAATTGTGCCCCACTGAAGCACAATGCCTCTCAGGGCTCCCACTGGAGCCGGCAGCCTCCGCGCTGACCCCGTTGCAGGCCCTGTGATCAAGCCCCTTGTGACTTGACAAGAGGCAAAGCATTGCCAGAGTTCAGGACAGTTCACTTCCCCCACGGTACCTTGCAGTTCTGGGTCGAGGGCGTGTCCCGATTCGTTCAGGAGATTTTCCTGTAGCAGATTGCGACCTAAACAGAGAGAGAGAGACAGACAGACAGACTGCGTGGGTAGCTGGCATGGAAGAGCAGGCCCATTGCTTGGATGGCAGCAACTCCAACAGATCAGGTCCAGTTCTGAAGTCCCCTGGTCGGTTGCCTTTGGATAGCAGGGCCTGCAGTCTAACAAGGTCTCAGTGATGAAATTCTCGTCCTGTGACATCCCCCCAAATAACTGATGTGCTGCCCTCCCTCCCTCCTGCTGGCCTCTCCATCCTGTACCTCCCCCTTCCCCTGTATTCCCCCCTCAATCTACTTCCTGCACCCCTCCCTCCCGTGCCTCCCTGTGACAGAGGCGTGTCTGCTATGGGAGAGGCTGAGCTGCACGTTTGTCAAGGGGAGAATGCTGTAAAAAAAAAAAAAAAAAAAGGGCACACGGCGTTCGAGCAGAGGTCGCTCTCTGAGCATTTGGGGGTAGAGAAGAGACAGGCGCATGATGAAGCCCTGTCACACCCCCTCGGAGTTTCTAATCTGTAGCCCTGACCACACAGCTCCTCCGAGGCCCATCTTTTTTTCCAGTCCCATTGGAAACAAAGGAAACGGCAGCGTAGCGGCAACCTCAATTTCAGAGGCAGAGACAGCAGGGAAATGACGGCCACTCCAACCCAGGGCACCTGTCGTTTCAGTCCCACTGAAAGAAATGGGAAACAGTTGCCATTCTGAACCAAACCAAACATTCCCAAGCATGTTGCCAGCCAGCAGGAGAGCGCCAAAAGCTTTCCAATAACAAAACCAACTTACGAGACGCAGCAACTCCAGTTTTCTCTCCAGCTCTCGCTCTGTCTTGGGGACCAACCCCAATAACCGGGTGAAATTAAAGCTATCGACTTAACCCTAGAAGAGGTGTTTTGGCTAACAAAAAACACATTCAACACCTGGACACTTGAACAACTTGGCTATCACCTACCATCTACAAGAACAATGCAACAATTTGTATGTTTGTGCAGACTATCCCTAACCCTAACCTATTGCTACCCTGAGGTAACTGGAGTGAAGAGAGACAGCCACAGGCATTCACAACAACCAGAGCATGTTGCTCCTCCAGTCCATCAAAAACTGTCCCAAACCGAGGTGTCAATAGACCAGGTTTTAGAACAAATTTGAGAAAACAAACAGAAATGAGTCTCCAAGACCAGAGGGTATTCACCCACGAGTTCTGAAGGAAGAGCTCCGCACAGCTACTAACTCTGGTATGTAACCTATCCCTGCAATCAGCATCTCTACCAGATGACTGGGAGGTAGATAATGCAATGCTGATTTTTAAAAAGGACTCCAGAAGAAATCCTGGCAATTACAGGCTACTGAGCCTAATTTCCGAACCAGGCAAATTGGTAGAAACTATAATAAAGAACAGAATTATCAGACACGTAGATAAACACAATTTGTGAGGGAAGCAATCGGTATTAACAGCTTGCACAAGAGCTGCCCTATTGCTCCGGGAATGGCGGCTACCTTAGCATTGACGGAGGCAGGTGGATTTGTGAATATGGAGCATGTTAAGGGGAAAACCTGGGGTCGAGCCGGAGTTAAGTCAGCGATGAAGACAAGCCCTGCCTTCTCTGAGGTTACTTTTGATTCAGTCCGGTCCTCGAGATAGTCTGCATAAGTGACCCCCGTTGCATGCACTTAGTTGCACTGCCCTTGTAGACAGGAGGGGGCACTATTGTGAGTTAGGCTACCAGAGGTTAAAATACCCCATGCTTAGCATGCGGTGAAGTCCTGGCTGAAGCCTCACGAACTAACCTCATGAGCTCAGGGCTGGACAAGGCAAGAGCCTATGGTGAAGATCTGTTTACATGATTCCTGTGGATTCCCCCCGTTCATTTGTTCCCCACCTTGTGCAATGGGACCATTACCATTGTAAATGATTTCATCCAGCATCCCATCGAGATTGGGGTGAGCCCACCTGCGCTGCAGAGCAGACAGACACGTCCAGAGTCCCAGCCCTGCGGCCTGGTCCACATCCAAAACGTCACCCACCAGCTTCTCTGCGGCGCTGGTTGAGTCGTGGTTCTTCTCCCAGTCCTTGTAACCCTAAAACACAGAGGGACACAAGAGGAGGAAGAATCCGAAGCAGCCTGCCAGGGCGGGGTGGGGTGTCGCTTCTGCAAAGTCATCAGAAGGAATCATAGAGCTGTAGGACCAGAAGGGACGCAGGCAGATCCATCTAGTCCAGTCCCCAGCACGGGGGCAGGGCTAAGTATGATCAAAACCATCCCCAGCAGCGTTTGTCAAACCTGGTGTAAAAAACCTCCAATGATGGAAACTCTACTTCCTAGGCAATTTGTTCCAGTGCTTAACTTATTCTCGAGTCCACAGACTTGAGGTAGACACCCCCAGGCTTCCCATACAGGGCAGGGAGTGAGACAAGCACTGAAGAACGGGATTTATAAAAGCCAGCAAACTGAGTGGGACCCGCCTAAGGTAGCCAGTCGTGGGTGTGGAGGAGATTTAGGCACCTAGATTTAGGTATCTAAATCCAAGCCAGCAGGAGCAGCCTCTCTCTGCTTGGAATTCCCGGTCACAAACCCTCTCCTGGATGTAGGCACTGAAGCTGTTTCTTGCAAGAAAGGCCGTGGGACACAGCTATCTGCACGCCGGGTGGCAGGGGGAAGCCAGCCTTTAGCCCAGTGGCTCGTCTACTCCCCCAGCTGTAGGACTTCCTGGGCCAGGGTCAATGCCCCCCGCTTCCAGATGCAAGGAAGGGATTTGAACAGGGCTTTCTTCCCTCTCAGGAAAGTGCTGTAGCAACTGAACAATGGGGTATTTCGAGGTGGGTCTCTCTCCATCACTCCTGCTGAAACTATTCCACTCTGTATAAATAATTTAACGTGCCCTGGGCCAGAGAGAGCACGAGAACGACTCTGTATCTCTCCCTCTGCCCCCATCTGTTGTGTGTGGACCTAGGCGTGTTCTGAGAATGCCTATTGGAACAGGCCCCGCTCGAGCAGTTGGATCCTGCTGGGGTTTGAGATAGGCACCAGCTGTCAGACAGAGATGGCTGTGTGCATGGCCAGCATCAGAGATTTAGGACCCTTGGGAGCGTCAGTGGTGGAAAATTAGACACCAAGGGACTCGGTGCCTGCAGAGCTGGGGGGTGGCCGAGAGCGGGGGTTCGAGAATCTCAGAGGTGCTTAAATATTGGATTTAGGCACCTAAAGTGACAGGTAAGTGCCTGTCTCTTTGTGGATCTTGGCCTTTGTCTGGATCCTGATCTACACCCCACACTGACCACCAGCAAGGTAACAGATCTGAGCCCAGAGGGTCAGCGCACACCAGTCAGGTACCAGCCCAGAGCGTGGAGATATAACAAACAAACTGGGGCCTTTGCGTGAGTGCTTTTTAGGGGGAAGAGGGAAGAAGGGTATGAAATATTGAGCAGTTTCAGATTTCTCTAGCTTCAAGGCTTGCTTCTATATAATCTAATCTTTCCATAGTTCCTGGAGCAGGTTATCGTCGCTGCATGTCATGGCTCGTCTGCCTAACAGAAGCCCTAGACACTCTCCTACCCTGGAAAAAGACAAGCCTGTGCACACGAACCCCCTCTGCCCTGAGAGCGGAAGACAAGGCTTCTCTAGGGAAATTAGAACGTCGCCACGTGCAGCTGTAGCCTAGGGTCTTGTCGTTATACGAAGGGAGCCGTACCTGGGCCTGCTGATCAGTGATGACGCGTCTGCTGGTGAGCTCCCACAGCACGGTGAGAAGGTCGTTCTCGATGACATAGACCAAGTCTGGGCGGAAGTGCTCGCTCAGCCTCCGCAGCTCCCCGGGTGTAAAATTATCCATGCGTTTGCAGAAGGCTTCGATGTCATCTGTGGAGATGACCAGCGCTTAGGCAACATGGCACTTACAGACTGGCGTGGACTCCGGGCCATTCTTTGATCTCGAATCCCAAACCTCAGGTGCTCTGACTGGGGGGGGCTGAGTTCTAGTGCAGGCCAAATGATGCTTTGTCCATAGCAAGAGGAGCCTGTCAGCCACACCCCGCTGTGGTCCCCACAGCAGGAGATGCAATAGGGAGTTGGGTAGGCGCAGCAGCGGTGGGGGATACCTTGCTCCCTGCCTGGGCCAGAATGAGACTATTGGATTTATAAAAAAAAAACTGAAAAAAGGAGGCACTTATCCAAGGCTCTGGTTTGTACAGCACCTAGCACAACAGGCTGCTGATCCATGCCTGGGGCAATACTCATTGGTGCTCCCTGCCAGATATTCTGCAAACAATAGGAAGTTGCCCCCAGTGCACCCAACTCCCTTCAGCCCGTTTTTTCACAACAATGTCCCTTCCCCACGCCCCACGTAAACATGCATCTGGCAGCGTGGTCGGAAAGTCAATAGACCTGGGCTATTTCGGGCTGGTGGGAAAGCTGTTCCAGAGCGGAGGGGCCCACACAGGCAGTGCTCGCTTCTAGCCCTCCCACCCACCCACCCTTCTTTTAAACCCAGTGTCTGCTACAGACTGAAGAAAGGTGGTCGCTTAAGCAGCGAAGTCCCAACCCCACCTAGGACTTCACAGATCAAACTCAGCACTTTCCGTTCAACTCACAACGGGTGATGCATCCCAGGACCACATTAGTCATTTTGGCCACAGCGTCCCACCAGGAGTTCATGTTTAGCTGATTATCCACCATGATCCCCCAAATCCTTTTCACAGTCACTGCTCCCCAGGGAATGAGGCCCCGTCCTGTAAGTACAGCCTACATTCTTTGTTCCTAAATGTATACATTTAGCCATATTAAAATGCATATTGTTTGCCTGGGCCAACCTTACCACACTCTGTATCAACAACCTGTCCTCTTCATTATTTACCACTCCCGCAGTTTTTGTGCTGTCTGCAAACTTTACCAATGATGATTTTATATTTCCTTCCAGGGCACTCGTAAAAATGTCAGAGAGCATAGGGCCAAGAACTGATCCCCGCAGGACCCCATTAGAAACACAGCAGCTCGTTGATTCCCCATTTACAATCACACGTTGAGATCTATCAGTTAGCCAGCTTTTAATCCATTTACCGTGCGCCATGTTAATTTTACATCTTTCTCATCTCATAATCAAAATATCACAAAGTGCCAACTCAAACCCCTTGCAGAAGTTTAATGATATTACCTCAGCACTATTACCTTTATCAACCAAACATGTAATCTCAATCAAAAAAATATCCAGTTAGGTTGACGGGATCTAATTTCATAAACCCGTGTTGATTGGTATTAATTATAGTACTCTCCTTTAATTCATACTGAGATCAGCACATCGGCCACACGCACCTTCGTTCGCTGCAGGCCTTGGTTTGGAAGCCATTTTATTCCCTCCGCGCCGTGTGTCTCTGGGAAATTTACAAAGAGGAAAATGTATGTCATACAGAGGCAGGGAGATCATGTGGGTCTACAGCTGATGCAGTCTCACACTTTGTTCTTAGTGTTTTACATCTCGAGAGAGATCTATGAAGGCAAGACAACTGGTGCCCTCCGTAAAGGGATCCTGTCTCTGCATTAACACCACGCAGCATCAATACAGCGATTCTCACCCCACCTCTCGCAGGGAGGCAGTTTGAACCCCAGGTGTGATGGAGCCAGAATGGCACCCTGGCACTTTTGCCACCTGGGGGACATCCTATCGCTCTCACAATGGCATCTTCCACAAAACATGCCCTAGCACTCATCACACGTGTGAGGTCACACCGCATGGAGGATGCCATTTGGTAGAGCAAAATGGCATCTTCCACACAGTGTGTCCTCACACACGTGTGCAAGGGTGCCACGGGGGGGCTGTTCGGGTCACGTGCAGTTCATTCGGGACATTGCACAAACTTTCAGCCCGTGCTGCAGGACCCTTGTTAAAGAGCCTCCCAGAATTTGGGACCCCACTGGGCTGGGCCCAGTACAAACACACAGTAAGATCCAGGGCGGGCCAGCGCTGCAGCTGGAGGTTTAATGTCCAGCTTGGTTAGACATAAGGTGCTAATCTTGAGCGAGGTCGTGCAGTAACATGAGAAGTGCCGCTGGGTGGTAACACAGGCTGGCCAGCTTTGTTCCTGGGTGGCTAGCCTCTGCCAATGCAGCTACATTGCTGCTTTTAGCTGATCAGAGCTAGGCCAGGCGCACCTCACAATCTAGTGCTAAGCCCCACTGATGTGTTTGTGAGGTGGGAGCTGGACTTTGTTCCCACCAAACTCGTCTCCGGGCACCCAGTCAGCCGTTAGAGGGGAATGACTTTTAATCCCGGTTGTGCTGGGTAGGAATCAAAGTGAAAACCTGCCGGTAAAAGGCTCCCTAGTGCCTGAGCAGCTGAAGCATTACAAGTCTGCCGCCGCGCTGATCAGCAAAGGATATGAGGGGTTACGAGTTGGGAGGATTTGCACTCATTGTGCAGGGGTGTAAGAGAGCTACAAGGAACAAGGCAAAGGAGAATCAGGTTTATTGAGCCCAGTTCATGGGCAGTTGCCCTGTAGCAGGAGGCCCCAGCTCTAGGGATGCTCCCGGGCAGGCCAGGACAGAATGGGACATGGGCAGCACGTGGAGGAGAAGGCACACAGGGGCCATTGCAGCCAACGTGCAATTTAAGGCTACATCTCAGGGCTGCCTTAACATTTGCTGGGGCCACCCCAGCTCCTGCTCGCCTGAAAACCACCTGCTCCTCCACTCTGTCCCAGTGCCAAGGTTAGCAGCAGCAGCAGGATGCACCTTGTTATCCAACATTTCTTTCTAGCCCACACCCTCACAGGGCTGGAGTCCTCTCTCCCTTTAGTTTTACCCCTGTTTCCCTCTATTGCCCCCAATGATATTACTCCTGATTCACATCTGTGGGATAGCAAGCCCTGCATGTTGTTCCCTTCCCACCATTTCTGCTTTTCCCGCAGTTTCTCCCTCTGCATTTGGACCTTGCACAGCCCCTTTTCTATCTCCTCCTGCACTGCTCCTCTGCAGTGCCAGGGCTAAATCCCTGTGTCTGAGAAAACATCCGGAGCTCAGGACTTTGGAGGGCATCCTGTTTCGTCTTCCAAACACAAGCAAACAATAAAAAATAAAAAAGCCACCACCAACCACCGGGGCTAGGTCATCCCAGGCTGTGCAGGGCGACACGGAAAGATGATTTGCATTGGAAACGTGGCTGTAACCTGCCCGCCCCATGTAGATCTTCGCGCCTCAGGAACCAGGTCCCCACGTGCACGGGAGCTGCCTCAGCAGATGAGAACCCCCTCCGTGCGGGACAACTCGGAGCAACCAAAATGAAGAACACTCGCCGGGTTATTCACGCAGCTCTCGTCCTCAGACCTCATGGGCCAAGGGCAAAGTCAGGCGCGCCCTGGCAGCAACAGATGCAATTGATCTGGATATCGGTGAAGTGCCTGTTTACATCAGGCCTGCGTGTAGTCCTGGTCTCCCATCCCCTTTAAAGAGCCCTCGGGGGGCTGTATCAGGCCTGTTTTGGGGAGCGACTCTTTGCCGAGTTCATGTAAATATCTCAGACCCCTTCACCTAGAAAGGGCAAGCCCTGGTGCGGAATCACATACGGCATTGCTTCCTCCCGACTTTCCCCCCGCTTTCACTTTCAATCTGCTTCCCACCCAGAAAGCTGCCATTCGGGGAGATTCTGTTCCCCACCCTGATCCCAGCTCTCCTCTGGCAGGGGGAGAGAGGTGGAAAGAGCCCGGAGAAACCCTGCCACTTACCTTGCACGTTGTGGGACGAAGCACCATCGGCAGATCGCTCCCAGATGCCTCGTATGGTTCCGTATGGGCTAGAGGCCCCTCCGTGCGGAAGTGAAGCACCGCTTCTGATTTCTTATCTGCGCGCCGCTCCCTAGGTCCAAGGGTCACCATGCAATTCAGATGGGCTGCGAGGCCGGGAGGAGATTTGTCTCAGTTGTTCCTTTAGGATTAAATGATCAAACAAACGCAGTAATTCACGTAACTGGAGAGCTCAGCTTGTCATCGTAGCGAAGGGGGAGGCGCTTGCCAGAGTGACACAACTTTGGGCACCGGAGTCTTCTCATCACAGAAACGGGACTGCAACCAGGCAGGCTGTCCCCAGGCTGCCCTCTGAATGTGTCTCAGCCGTGACCAGAAGGGACCTGGTGAAGGGATGTTTAGTCCCTTGACATATGCAGTCCACAGCTCTCTGCTGACACCAGCCACAAGGGGTAGTTTGTGTGATGTAGACACCTGGCCCACTAGGAACTGGACTGAGTTCCCACCCAACTCGTTACACGATGGAGGTCCCAAACAAACAATCATCAGTGCAACTGAATTTAGGCAGCTTTAGGAAGCTTTGGGAAGGAGCCAGACGTCAGAGGTTTGTTAGACTCCTTTTAATAAACACTCTTCCCAGGACAAAATGTGCTAAATAGGGGAGAAGTAAGAAGGAGGCAGCTGGAGGCTGGATGTGTCCAGGCTTTTTTGGCCAGTTTATGGGCTAAAATAATAACCCAGCTGCTTTTTCCTGCCAGGGCAACACAAAGAGGCTAGATCGAGGCCATAACTGCTGTCACCACAGAAGTGGTGCTGCACCCCAGCTTTTAATCAGTCTCTTGGAGAAAGCTGTTCAGTGCGGCAGACCCCGAAGCATACCACTCTTTCTTCACGGCAGGCCCTGCAGCCCTGCCACCTCTGAGACTGGAAGACGCCAGCACACCTGCTTCACACCATGAGCTCCGCCCAGCAAGCAGGGACGGACACGTCCCAGGGACCGCACCTCAGCAGGCTGCCTTCTCAGAGCCGAGGGGGGTTTATTAGTCTAGTGGAACATGGCATTGGAAGTCCTTAGGTTAGCCCAGAGAAATAAAGATTAAGACATAGTCCAGCCAGCCAAGCCAGTGCCAGCCAAGCTGCTAACAACTCCATGTCTAAGTCTGTTTCTCTGGCCCTTTGTCAGTCCCAGGAGGGAGCAGTTGAGCCCCTCCCAAAAGCCAACTCTTTGTCCCCTTCCCATCACTTTTCACTACTTTGTGTCCAGGCAGAGCCACACTGAGTTCACTTACCTGCCTGCTGGAACTTCCCACGGCTGTGTTGATTGTTCACTCACTGGGGTTTCCATCATCTCGCCAAAGCTTTTGTTGATTTGAGTCCGTTTCAACCACTCCTTTAATGACCCATTTATTCCCCCCAGACAGTGAAGTGACACACACACTTCATGTCCCCTGCGCTACCGCAAGAGCAGACTTAACACTTTTGCATCTAGTGGGTAGCAATGCAAATTACAACAGGAAACCGAGGCACCCATAAGATTCATAAAAATGTTAGCAAAAAATCCCCCTTTGTCACAGTGGGTCAGCCGAGAATTCTTCAAAGAAAAGGCCCAATTCAGACTGGGTAGATGGCAGGCACTTCACGACAGTCACTAACTCCAATCACGTGTTGCAATCCAGCGCCTAACAAAAAGGATCATTTGGGCAAAGCAGCTCCATGAAGTTGCTCAGCTAGGCAGAGTGAGTGTGTCCGTGCAAACAAGGTCAGGAACTATTTCCCAGGCCATCGCTAGATATCAAGGGAGAGCTCATTCAGATCCTGCTTACGTAGGATTATGTGTTTGTAGTCAACCAGGGAAAACAGAACTAGTGGAGTCCCGTAGGGATCTGTCCTGGGTCTGGTGCTGTTCAATATTTTCATTGATATCTTGGATAGCAGAATGGAGAGCGAGCTTATAAAATTTGATGACGACACCATGCTGGAACGGATAGCAAGGACAGGTTTATAATTTAAAATGACCTTGATTAGTTGGAGAAATGGTTTGACAGAAACTGCTTTAACAATGAAACCTGGAGTTACACACAGCTGAGAGAGCCATAACTGAGAGACTGTACCTCATTGCCATGGCCTGTTTGACCAAAAATGTGTGTTTTGTTCTGTTATTAAACTTGAGTCTTTGAAATAAAATGAGTCTTTATTTGTGTCATACACACGTTAGTCAGTGCAAACATTCGAACAACATTTTGCTCAGTACAATTAACACTCAGGAAGCGAGCATTACAGGGGTCATTCAGGGTGGCAAGTAAACATGCCTGGCCAAGTGCATCACACAGAAACATTACTGGGAATCATTGTCCTAATGTACCTTCAATGCCTCCCTGATTCCAGTAGCCACCCACTGTGTCCCTCTAACAGCCCTGGTATCTGGCTGCTCAAAATTAGCAGCCAGCCAATCATCCTCAGCACTTCACCACTGGAGAAACTTTTCTCCCTTCGCTTCGCAAATATTGTGCAGAGTACAGCAGGCCACAATGACCATCTGAATATTTTCCTTTCTGAGGTCTAGCCAGTCAAAAAGGCAGCGCCAGCGACCTTTTAATCAACCAAAGGCCCATTCAACAGTCATTCTGCACCGGCTGAGCTTGTTGTTGAAGCGCTCCTTGCTGCTGTCTTGGTTCCTGGTGTAAGGCTTCATGAGCCATGGGAGAGAGGGATAGATGAGGTCTTGAAGGATCACTATGGGGATTTCCAAATCCCCCATTGGAATCTTCTGGTGTGGAGTGAAAATCTCAACGTGCAGCTTTCTACGTAGTCCAGTGTTTCAAGAGGAGCGTGCATCTTGCACCTTCCCTAACCATCCTTCATTGATGTTAGTGAAATGGCCCCAGTGATCCACCAGTGCCTGCAAGACCATGGAGAAGTAGCCCTGTCAGTTGATGTGCTCCATCGCAAGATGGTCTGGGGCCAAAACTGGGATATGCGTTCCATCCATCGCCCCGCCACAGTCAGGGAATCCCATTGCCTCAAAGTCAACGATTATTTCCCGCATATTTCCAAGTCACAGTCCTTCGTAGCAGGAAGCAATTAATACCCCTGCACACTTGCATCACCACAACTCCCATGATGGACTTTCCAATTCCAGACTGGTTTGCGACTGACCGGTAGCAGTCTGGAGTTGGGCTATTTGTAGAAAGCGGGGACAAGAATTTTCATCGGAAGAACAGAAATGCTTTAGAAAAGCTGGCAGGAAAGGGCAAGTTTGTAGATAGCCTAGGTACAGAGGCTTAAACAATTACAGTTCAAAGGGAACGACAGCAGTAAATATTTGAGCCCCTGGGGCCATCCAATCCAGAGACAGGGCTCTTCCAGCCTTGCGCATGGCGATGCCCTTTCCAGTCCTTATGCCAAGCAAATAGGAACTTGTAGATTTCCAGTCCAGGCTCAGTTAGCATCGGTCATTGGGGACACTGTACTGGGTTCCTGCCCAGCCGCTGCTGCTCCCCCATAAATCCCATACAGACCTGCACCCACGTTACATCGGGCCTGTTTCACCCATGGCTCTGCACATACGGTTCCTGGGAATTCCACTCTGAATTCAGCTTCTCTCCAACTCCCTATTTGCCACGCGGCTGCTGTTTCAGTTTCCCTGCAGCCCCTTGCTCTCCGTGTGGCTGCTGCTTCCTTACCTGGCCAGGAGGAAGGAGATGTGCAGCAGGAAGGGGGCTGATGGGTGTTGTAGTGCCTGCTCAACAGATCCATCATGGGAGTTTGGTCGGAGGTTCGTTACAATGTGCCCCAATTTTTTTTACGGGTTGTGCAAGGTGCTTTTAGTCTCCAGCTGCGTCACCCCTCGCCCTGAATCACACGCAGTAGGCACTGCACCAGGCAGCGCATCGCTAAGAGCCCAGGTGCTGCTTTCTTGGGACGGAACAGCACAGCTGAGTTCGTTAAAAATGAATGTCCAGCCCTTCTCTCTGCAGGCTCTTCAGCTGCTTTTCCACTGCTGGAGAGAAGTCGTTCAAGCCCAGCCTAGAAGACGAACAGAAAACACACGGGGCTACTGTCCGGTAACTCGTATCACAAACGAACATGACTGCTATTGTTCGCTCTGTTAGGTGCTCATACGGCTCCATTCTCAGTCCTAGTGTCTCTCTCCATGCAGCAACCCTAGGAGGCAGGGAAGTGTTATCCCCATTTCACGGGGGGGGAAGTCAGAGACTAATAGCTTGTCTAAATGAACAGTTAGCGCACAGCAAGCTTGGTGTAACCTACAGTGCACTAGCCTGCTGTGCATTGACTGTCCATGTGAACCTTCCTACTGCATGCTAAGAGTTCCCTAATGCAACATTTCTCAATCTTTTTGATACCAAGGACCGGATTGCTGCCTCCTTAAACTGTGTCAGGGAGATCTCAGGGACCGATGTTTTGTAGTGAAATAAAAGTTTTTCTTTTCTAACTTGTTAAAGGTTATTAAAGTTTTAACAGTCTTTAAAGTTCTGCCTAAACACTTATTTATAAATCTTTTTAGCGGTTTAAATGGACTTAATATAGACCAGTTTTACAATTTTACATAAGAAAGCCATTGACCCATCCTTATGTAAAGAAAGAGACCCGCTCCCCCCAAAAATACTGACCCTGGCTGTAAGCTGTGTGAAGAGAAGCATGTTATAGCCACAAGGCCTGCACGAAGCCGTGAAATAAACATTCCCACATTCAGGAATATTTTGCTAGCATGAAATAATATAATTGCTAAGGGTGAATGGTATTTACGATATAACAAATTAGAAATAATACTAAGATGGTATGTAAAATACAACAGACTTGTATAGTTGCTTTATATATTATTCTGATTAAAAGGAACAGACGTGTACATTTTAAAACCCCTATTAAAAGTCCACAAGAGCATGCTTTTTAAAGTATTGCCAAAGGAACAAATGAGGCACCTTTCCTAAATGTAAAAGAAATTTGAAGTGATAAGAAAACATTTCTTCCCTACATTTTAGGCTTTTTTTTTTTTCTTCTTAATTCTTTTGCTAATGTGAAAAAACAGCACTGGTGGGTTTTTAATAAAATGTAAGGACGCCTTTCTGTGCAGTGAGACCTATTTGAAGCCACATACTTTTTTAAAAGCTGTTAACTTTCGCAGCAAAACCCCAGTTACCATTTACAATAAAAATAAAGGGTATTTAACACTTTTTAAAACGATTTTAACATGTTTGCTATCACATTAAATAAAGATTAACATGAAAAACCGCAATGGTCATTTCTGAATGAGATGTAACAAAGCCTTTTATGTATGCAGCGAGGCCTATTTGAAACCACAAGATTTTTTAAAAGCTGTTACATTTTATACCAAAAGCCCAGGCTTAAAATTAAATAATGTGAGCCTAAAGAGATGTTAAGTTGCCTTAATTTTCATAACCAAATAATTACACAAAGATTTTTGTCTAAATAACTTACCTAGCAAAACCAAAACCTGTTTATAGGAGTGTAAAGGAAGTTTTAAAAGTTCAAGGTACAGTTAAAATACCCCCAAGTGATAGATTTTACAGTAAAATATTAAAAAAAAAGAAAAGCCACAGACCTAGAGATCAGGACACTGGGGCGAGAGTGCTATGCTGAGTTAGGGGAATATTGATAACTGTTGGAAATCTTTTTTAGTGAAACAGTTTTGTAGGCAGTCTTTGTTCATTAGCAGCTATGCTTTCGCACGGGCAAGGATAGGGTTTTACAATAATAAAATAAGACATAACAGACATGTTTAAAGGAACTCTAAAAAATGTTAGTTTGCTTTTCAGATGCTAGATAAACGCACACACTGGGTTATCGGAAGAAACGGCCCCCTACCTCTTTCCTGACATTTTTCCCCTCAATTAAAACTTTTATATTCTTTTTTGCTAAATTGGCCATGTTTAATCACACCGAATAAAGTTTAACATGAAGAACAACGGTGACAAAATGTGCTTTGTAGTAGCCCTCTCTCAACAAAAGGTGTTCAACTTATTTTACAATAAAAAAATGTAAAAAGACAAAAGCCACAGACCTAGGGAACAAGACAGTGGGGATGAGAGCACCGCCCTCAGTTTCAGGGAATATTGCTGAGGTGGGGAGGGGGCTGGATGGAGTGGGGGTGACTGAGGGCAGGGCCATGGGGGAAGAGGCAGAGCGGGGAGCTGGCCTCCCGAAGGGGAAGTTTCATCTGCTGTCCATGGTGGTAAACCTCAGTCCTACTTTTCTAGGAGGGCCATTGGGGCCATGGGCCATTGGGGCCCTGACTGACATCCCTTGGGTATGAATCCTGGGGAGGTTCCCAGAACAAGGACGCTCTCATGCCCCTGCCATGCACATGGGCACCAGCCAGTGTCTCAGCCCTTACCCGGAAGGACTCTTAGCGCTGAAAGCACAGGCCAGGCTCCACAGTCCGTGATGCCAGTTTGAGCACCGACTGTTGTGATGGGACACTTGGCCACCAGGGAGTGGTTAAAGAGCGCCAAAATTGTGTGCCATGGGTCACCAGCCAGCCACGGGACAGCAGCGACCCTTGGTCCCCACCAACCAGGATAGGATCCATTCCCAGTCCCCCTCCCGCATCAACCTCGCCACAACCAAGACTAAAGAAATCAGGCAGCAGGGTTCGCAAGACGTGCAGAACGAGAGGAGAAAAGAAAACGAATTGGCTGTGTGTATGCCCTGTGGGAGGAGGTGGGGGCACCGCCTTACCTGATCTCAGTGAGGTTGGGGCACGTCAGGATAAGGAAATGCACGTGTTCGGCACTCCGATCAGTGAACATATTTGCACTCAAGTTCAGATGCCGAAGGCTGGAGGTCTTGGAAAGAGTAGAGCAGAGTCTCTCACAGGAGTCATCTGACAAACTAGCGTCCTGGAGGCTGCAGCAAAGCATGGGACACACACTTTAGAAAAAAGCTGCAGTACGGAGAGGGCTTCCTCCATGTCTGGCTGTCTGCGTCTGTGCATCTCCCCACCATCCTCCTCGTCCTGGTCTGTGGCACTTTGCCTCTCCCCCTCTTTCTGCTAATCTCACCGTGTATGGCAGAGTCACGCAGGTTTAACAAATCCAAATTTGGTACAGGGGGCTGCATCCGTCTGAGCACAGACTCTTCACCTTGCCAAATCCTAATCAACAATCCACTAGATGCCTAGATTCTCAGACCAGAAGGGACCACTATGATCTGGTTTGCCCTCCTGCACACCATGGGCCATATAAACCTCCCAGAAATAATTCCTGCTAGTGCTATAACTGACGGATCTTCTGAGTACCTAGAAACGCCCTCCATTTCCACTCCCTGCCATGTTCACACCCACACAAGATCAGGACAGCCCCAGCCACTTTTTTCTGGAAAGCGTGTTGC
The DNA here is from genome assembly GCA_007922155.1 of Mesoclemmys tuberculata. Lineage (NCBI taxonomy): Eukaryota > Metazoa > Chordata > Testudines > Chelidae > Mesoclemmys > Mesoclemmys tuberculata. The sequence goes on from ML675647.1 coordinate 745,992, forward strand.
TTCTCGGGCCAAGATTGGAATCTTGAGATCCTTTGGGCAGGGATTTCAAAGCAGTGCAAATTTAACTGGCCTCTCTCCTGTGCCAGCAACTGGCTGATCAAGGCAGGGCTGGCCATTCCTTTCAAGGGGAGGGGAAGAAATGTTTCATCTCCCCTTCCCCTGCGTGGTTTGCTTCACGGGAGATGGGACCAGCACGTGCTGTGAACCTGACAAGATTATTTGTGCTCTTGTGAATCCTCATTTCTGTGTCACCCTCCCAGGCATGATCTGAAATGAAGCATATGCCAGGAAACGGGTGAAGGGTTTTGACAGTCAAACACAAACATCTAAATGGGAAGAGCCAACAGCCAGAAAACCTTTAGTGCCCTACAGCAGAAGCGTCACTGGTACTTACACTAATTTCTGAATCTTGCACTCTGGGGACTCAAACGCCTTTAATAGGTTGAAAAGGCCAATATTCTGCAGTTTATTCTTCTTAAGGTCAAGACTCAGGAGGGTCCGGTTTTCCTTGAGGGCTAAGGCCAGGGTTTCACAGCAGACGTCAGTGAATGTGTTCTTCCCTAGGCTGGATAGCAGGTAGAGAGAGAAGGAGCCACATGAATGAGAGCAAAAAAACAAGGAGAGAGAGAGAGAGGCGAGAGAGAGAAAATGTCAGAGCCAAGAGGAGGATGAGAAGAAATAGGAGAACAGAACAAAGGGATGAGGAGCTGACAGATCATAGAGGGAGAGGAAGGAAATGAGTGAGGACACAACGGGAGAGGCGCCCAGAGAACCAATAACCAGCCATGAAGGAGGAGACTCGTCAGCATGAACGGCACATGGGTGGGGATGGGATGAAGGGGCCAACACGTGCAGACAGGGCAGACGGCTCCAGGGGAAGAATGAGACAGAAGAAGGACGAGGCTTTTCGCTTAACACGTGATCTGCACTGCAGACTGCAACAGGGAGCCGAAGGGTTTGCATGCTGGGACGTGATTCTGCCTTGGGGGCTGTAGCAGAGCGACTGCTAAAAAGCAACCAAACGCAGCCCCAGGGGAGCGTGACATTGCACTAGAACACGCGCACAGCGCCAGCTCCACAGCCAGGGAGCAGCAGCGCGGGACAGGTGCAGTGAACGAGGGCCTGAGCTCCATCCGGCCAAGTAAGAGCTAGTTCTCAGATTCACCCTCTCGCTCCCTGGCCCTGCAAGCCCTGGGGGGGGGGGGAGCAGCACACCTGCACTGAGAGGTGGAGTGGGATAAAGCACAAACCATGCAGCGAGGGGCCAGCCTGGCAGGGAGGGGACTCAGAGCCAGAAAGTCTCCAGGGGGATGGGTCACAGCAGGCAGAGTGGGCAGCCAACGGACCATTAGAGACCTCAGGAGGACCTGGATTTCACATCTCTGCCGCACGGCCACTGCTGGGACACTGGTTCAGTCCTGACTTCATTTTCCCTGGAGATCTCCCATCCCAGTACTGAAGGGACCCATTGCTGCTTAGCTTTAACACAAAACAAAGCCACCAGACAATGGGCAAGGACAACAGGGCATAGCCCCAGGGTTATCATGACACCTGACCTAACATCCCCATGGACACTGGTTGCAGGCCCGCAGACAAAATACATTTGAAAAGGAGAGAGACTGAATTGCTCGTAAGACACCGGCCACGCAGTTACCTCAGAGCCTCCAGTTTACAGTCTGGGTGCTTTAGGGCGTTGCAAATATCCTCCATAGCAGGATCTTTCAGATCATTGTCCAGGAGACTGGGGGGGGGAATGAAAGAACAAAGTATTTCAGGCTGGATACAGACAAATCGGGGGAGCCCGGCACACACACAAAATCTGTATCTGCATCCGAGCCGCAAAACCAGTCTGTGGATTTGCAGGGCTCTACAAATCTGTAGAGGCTGCGGGTTCAGAAAGCTGGAGACTTGATGCAAATTACATAATGGATGATTTGCATGTTTGCTGAATATGAATGACCTTATTTACATCAATTCCAAACCCATCAAATCCTTCCACTCCTGGCTCCTCCTCCCTGTCCAATCCGTAAATCCTCCCTGCTCTTCAGAAGCAACTTTGAGCCTCCTCCCCATCTCACGGCTCTCCCCAGCACCCCAATGGCACGTCCCCTAATCCCCCTGCTGGCTCCCCACTCTCCTCTCTCCGGCTGGAGCTGGCTGTGCTCTACCTCGCTCAAATAACTCCAGGAAAGCCGAGGCAACATAGACTGTACAAGCCTCGCCCGTCGCTGCTGTCACTTGAGCGAGATCAAAGCTCGCTCGGGCACATCTACACGTGCTGCAATCACACCCCTGATCGCAGTGTAGACAGACCCTGTGTGCACCCCAAACCTGCTCTGACTGCCTCCTCACGTCCCCCCCACCACCACACCCAGTGGCCCCTGCCCTGAGCTACCTCTGCCCAAAGCATGGCCTCCAACGTGCCCACAGTAACATACAGCTCCAGCTAGAGCGATGCCGTACGACACGCGGCACAGTGTCCCCTAGCCACAGCTCTGTGCCTGCACCCAAGCTGGGGGCTATGCTCCACGCAGGGTCTCTCTGCTTAGAGTCCTCCCTCGGTGGGGTCGCTTCGCTACCGTCCCAGGGGGTTCCCACCATAGAGACGCAGCCTGGAGTGCCTCCCCACAGCTCTGTGACTCGCCTAATTGGGAGACGGAACCAGCTGCTCCGGAGCAAGGCTCCCGGGAGCGTCCAAGCCAGTTTGTGCAGGGCTGGATTCACTGCTGCACGCCTGGGCTGAGCTCTCTGTGCGTTCCCGAGGGACGGCATGATACAGGGAGGCGCTCAGGACTGCTGGGTTCTACCAGGACCGGCTGCAGGCGTTTGCTCAAAGACCATCCCCAGCCCAGAGATTCTGACAGAGCTACGAGAGACTGAAACCACGTCCATCCGAAGGGCACCGTGCATTTCACCAGCTCCTGTCAGTGAACCCTCCCGGCCGCCAGCCCTCCCACCACGCGCTACCTCAGTGCTGCTATTTTGAGAAGGGGAAACTGAGGCTCGGAGAGGGGAAGCGACTTGCCCAGGGTCACACAGCGAGCCAGGGGCAGAGCCAGGAACCGAACCCAGGTCCCCTTGTGCTTTAACCACAAACCCATCCTTCCTTGCAAGAGCACAGCAGCGGGTGAGCTGCATCTGAACCGTCGCGTGCATCGCAGCCAGCGCTAGGGGCCTTTTCATCCTGATGGCTCACAAAGTGAAAGGCCTGACCCTGCAGTGCTTGCCCAGCCAAAGCTCCAGCTGAATCCAGGGGGAGCACCGGGGCACGAGACAAGAAGACCTGGGTCCCATGGACACTGTGGCCTGGTCTACACTTACCTTCAACTCGTCCACAAGTGAAATAGACGAAGGACAGCTACAACATGGGCTTGGATCTTGTATGTTACAGAACGGTGTAATGTCCATATTTGTAACACCACTGGGAATCATCTGCCTGAGAGCGCTCCCGATTTCAGAACTCAATTCTGGAACACTTTACACACAGCCTCTTTTCCTACCTCAGTTTCCTGACGTTGTGTAATTCACGCTGGAGTCTCCCCAGGCCCTCGTCCTGGATGAAGCAGGAATCTAGGGTTAGGCGCTCTATCTGTTCACAGCATTTCAACACGTAAGCAAGGACAGTGCAATCCACAGGCATGAGGTACAGGTGTGAGAAGTCCAGATGGACATCTTTGCCCACCACCTCACGCACGAGTTGGCTGTTCTGGGATTCAAAGAGCAAATTGAACACATTCATCAGCTTCCTCTTCTCCTCAGGCTCTTCCGGGTTCTTCATCTCCCCACAGTTCATCTTAGTGAGCGACTCGATCACCTTGCGAGTCGCCTCTGCAGAGAGCTTCCCCATGTATTCCTCCAGAAGCACCCTGGTGGCAGGACGGGAGAACCCAGCCAGGAAGCGAGAGAAGATCTCATAGTCACCTTCCTTGCAGGACCTGGCTTTAGCCATTGTGTCTCTGAACTTGTCCTCCTTATAATCTAGGTAATGCACAAGGGCAGCAAAGAACTCCTGGATGGTGAGGTGAAGGAAGGAGTAGGTCTCCTGGGAACAGCCATCAGTTTGAGGGTTCTCCACCAAGAAGCCAGAGAGGAATGGAGAAAACGCCACATTGAAAGCCTGTAAACAGTTCAGATCAAAGACTAGAGTGTGGTTTCTTATGCCGTATTCAGCCAGCCACCCGACACGTATCAATATATCTCGCATGCTCCGAGACTCAGGCCGCTCCAGCGTGTGCTTGACCAGAACGTGGGTGACGTAGCTCACAAAGAGCTGGGTCACTGTTCTGGGCGCGGGCTGGGGTTTCCCTGCCTTGGCGAAGCAGGGTTTTAGGGCCGTGCATGTGATCCAGCAGTAAGAGGGGTTGTAGCACAACGTGTACAGAACCTGACTGTCCCTCACGTACGCAAAGGCCTTTCTGGAGACTCTCTTATCTCCAAAGAACATAGAAAAATATCTTTCCCTTTCTTTGGAGAGAAAACCCACGATACTGGCCACTCTATGGAAAACTCCAGCCTCCAAATTGGTCAACTTGCTGGGGCGGCTGGTCAGCAACACAGAACATCCCTTCAGCAGAGTCTGTTTCAGCAGGCTGGCGACAACCACAGTGACTGGCTTCACGTCCCCTGGATTCATACACAACTCATTGGATCCACCTCTGCTTAATTTCAAATCAGTCTTGCTCTCATCCAAGCCATCAAAGATGAAAAGCAGCTTCTCAGGGTCTTCCAGGATTCTTTGGAGCTTGTCCCTGAGGTGCGGATATGTTCGACGGATCAGAAATTCTAGGCTCATCGTCCCCCGAATAGTGTTCAGCTCCCGGAACTTGAAGAAGAAAACAAAGGCAAATTTCTGGTAGTGCTTCCCAGTTGCCCAGTCAAAGATGAATTTCTGCACCAGGGTTGTCTTGCCCACGCCGGCTACTCCGCTCACCATCACAGAGAGCGGGACACGGCGGGATCGAAAGCACCAGCGGAAGAGCCGGTTAGGGGTGATGCGCTCCAGCTGACTCTTCATTCTCCTCTGGAGGCGATATTCATTCAGCTCCCCGGCTGCTGCCAGGGCCTCGTGCTCATGATGGGTCTGCTTCTTGAAGTGACGGTCCGAGACCACCTTCAGCTCCACATAGCGGCTGGAGATGGGGAAATTCTGCCCTTCCGATTGCCCTGGGTTCTTGTTTTCATTCAGCAGCCGTGTGAGATCATGGAGTTTGGCTTTGTGCTTTTCCTGGAAATCTGGAAGGAAGAAATGTGGTGAGACAGGCACTGCGCGAGCCCAGCCAACTTTCTTTTACCCCCCCCGGTCATATTTCCGTCTTTCTTTCCTATTTCTGACCTCACCCTTGGCTGCTCACCACCATTTGCACCTTGAGAGATACAAGCAACGGCCTGATAGAAACACGTCTCTTCTAATTTGTATTCAAATCAGACACCAGGCTGTGGCCTGGACAGATAAGCACCTGCTCTGATCTCACTCTCTGTCTTCCCTCTGCGGAGCCAGACCGCGAATATTTTCTGGTTTGCACCGGACCTTGCACTGCGCTACAGCAGGACGGCATCTCGTGTCCTGTTCCAGCTTGTGTGATTCGGTACCAGCAAACCCAAAAACTCTGGCAGGGGGAATTTTGACCCCAGCTGGTTCAGCGTACCTATAAAATAAGGACCCGCTTCCGCAGGTGCGGCAGAGAAGCCTTAGCGCTCATGCTGCGGTGCCCACGGCGTTCCAGCGCGGCTCAGTACAGGCTGGGCCAGTATGAGCCTAGGTGTTCTGCACGGGCACGAGGGGAAAGGGTGTAAGAAGCCTTCCTACCTCTGGACACAATTGCATTCCCTGTGCACCCCAAAGCAGGAATCCTGCTTCCTCCTCCTGCTGTCTGCACCTCCCTAGCACCCTTTGGGACACAGGACACCCCTCTCGGGGGTGAGGAAGGAGCAGGGCTGTGGTCCTGTTCTGCGCACCCTGGCTAGCAGAGATGGCTGAGCTCACAGCGGGAGTCAGCTGCGTGCTTTGCAGGCATGTTTCCTCAGACCACTGTACCCCACTGAAGCGGAATCTGAATTGCACAGCTCTGTCCCAGCCCCAGTACGGATCAACGCCTCTAAGGCAGGATGGGACCGTTCATCAGCAAGACCAGGGATGAGACGTTGCTACAGTTACGTACAGCTTAATTCCATCACGGTACCTTTCAGTTCGTCATCAAGAGCGTGCCCATGCTTGTTCAGGTGATCTTCCTTTAACAGATTTTGACCTAAACAGAAAGCAAGAGTGTGCAGATAGTGCTGTTAGCCGCTATGGGTTATTGTTACAAATACGACCTTAATATCACCTTTCGCTGCTCTGGGATCTGCATTTTACCTCTGTATTTAACATCAGTGATGCAACACTGAGTTTTCCTTTTTTATTTACTACAACTCAATCTTGTTTCATCTCTACCATGAGAGAGGCACATCAGGTACGTCACCACATAGCTGGTAAAACCAGCTCCTAGCTTGGTGCAGACATGAAGCCGGGTGTCTGAGATCAGGACCCTCTCCAGACCATTTCTTCGCCGTTCTCTTTTCATGCTCATCGCTGCACTGTCAGAGCTGCTCTCTGCTCAGCTCTCTCTCTCTACAGGCACCTTATCCATCCAAAAGGGATCCCCTCTTCTGTACGGATCCTTCTCTCTCCCTGCTTGTGCCCAACTCTCTGCTCTCTCCTTCATACGATTCCCGTGGGTCCCCACCAGTTCAGGTATCCCCCGCGCTGTGCGATGGGTACGTTACCGTTCTGAACAATTTCATCCAGCATCCCATGGAGATTGGGGTGAGCCCACCTGCTCTGCAAAGCAAACAGACACGTCCAGAGACCCAGCCCTGTGGCCTGGCTCGTAACCAAAATGTCATCCACCAGCTTCTCTGCGGCACTGGTTGAGTCGTGGTTCCTCTCCCAGGCACAGTAATCCTAAAGCACAGAGGGACACAAGAGGAGGAAGCTGCTTGCAGTGGCAGGGTGGGGTGTAGCTGCTAGAATAGACTCAAAAGGGTGACCTAACACCCCAAGGCCAAGGGCCACTTCTTAAAAGTGACCCACACAGTAACTGGCCCAAGGGCAGCAAAAGGCTCTGCCAGGGCGAGTGGACTGGTGAGGAAGTAAAAGGGCAGGAAGGGAATGAAAGGGAGTTTCATTATTGTGGCAGAGATCTGGGGTCACACAGGACTCCCCGTTGCTTTTAGGGCCCAGGTCAGTGAAGACTGGGGGACTCTGCTGCATTTTCATTCCCAGAGGAGCTCAGAGGTAAGCATCGCTCTTACAATGCCACCTGGAAGTGTCATTAAGGGTTAACTTTGAGGAGGCGTGTTCCCGGCACACCTGGATGTAGAGACACATGACGGATGGCTGCCAAGGGGCTAAGAATGGAAGGTCAGACAGAGCCCTTAGAGATTACAGTTAATCATGAATTACAATGAGTGTATGAACTAGGGGGCAGATCTATGTCACTCAGCTTTGGTGCTCACTCCTGCACTGTATTTATCTTTGTTCATGCTTTACAGTTATGGTATTTGTTGTATCTCCCTGGATTTAGAATTATAGAGTCATAGAAGATGAGAGGTGGAAGGGACCTCAGGAGGTATCTCGTTCAACCCCCTGCTCAAAGCAGGACCAACCCCAACTAAATCATCTCAGCCAGGGCTTTGTCAAGCTAGGCCTTAAAAACATCTAAGGATGGAGATTCCACCACCTCCCTAGGTAGCCCATTCCAGTGCTTCACCACTTACCTAGTGAAAAATTCCTCGTAGGCTGTTCTCAGTGGTGGTAGATGACAGAATTAGGAGCAATGGTCTCAAGTTGCAGTGGGGGAGGTCTAGGTTAGACATTAGGAAAAGCTTTTTCACTAGGAGGGTGGTGAAGCACGGGAATGGGTTACCTAGGGAAGTGGTGGAATCACCATTCTCAGAAGCGTTTAAGGTGCAGCTGGACAAAGCCCTGGTTGGGATGATTTAGTTGAAGTTGGTCCTGCTTTGAACAGGCCTCCTGAGGTCCCATCCAACCCTCATCTTCTATGGACTGTACACACAAACCCCATTGGCCTGACACCAGAGGAGGTCTCCATGGGGAGAGCTCTAAGGTCTGAGAATGCCTTGGGCCTTTAGAATTCAGCCCAGGCAGCACGAGCCTAGCCTCCCGCTGTTCAGTGAGCCGAGCCGTACCTGGGCCAGCTGAGCAGTGATGACGCGTCTGCTGGTGAGTTCCTGCAGCACGGTGAGAAGGTCGTTCTCGATGACATAGACCAAGTCCGGGCGGAAGTGCTCGCTCAGCCTCCGCAGCTCCCCAGATGTAAAATTATCCATGTGGTTCCTGAAGGCTTCAACGTCATCTGCGGAGAAGACCAGAACTTAGACATTATGGCACTTATAGCTTGGGATGGCTCATAGCCATTCATTGATGACTTGCACCCTGATCCGAGACATCACAACTCCTCCACAGACAGCCTTTTAAGGACGCGTACAGGAGCCATGGCTGGGAGGGAGCTCACGGCATCTGCAATCCCAGCCTCTCCCTGCAGGAGGCGCTGCACGAAGGGTGCGCTAGCACAGCTGTTAGAACTTCCAGCAGGATTCCAGCCCTGGCCTCTCCCAGGTGGTGCTGGCAGGAAAGGGCAGTGCTCTAGGGCTGGTGCTGCGCTCTACCGCAGCAGCAGCGCGGCTTCGTCCACGATGAGAGGAACCCATCAGTCACACTCACCGTTGCTCACTGCAGGCCATTGGCTGGAAGCCATGTCATTCACGCTGTGCCGTGGCGTCTCCGGGAAGGCTAGGGAGAGGGAAATGTCCGTCATACAGAGGCAGGGAAAGTCGCTTCCGTCTCCAGCGGATACATTCTCAGCATTCGTTCTTAGCCCCTTACGAGTGACATCCTGACCCCTGTGAAGTCCTTGGGAGTTTTGCCATTGACTTCCCTGGGGCCATCAGGAGACAAGAGGCCTCCTAATCCTGATGCTCAGTGAGCTTGAGAGAGAATCAGAGACTGCGGGAAGAGCCCTTGCAAACCCTGAGAAGAAGAGGGGGTCCCCAGACTGGGCGGGTGATGGTATGAACTGTAAGCTGAGAAACTGGCTTGTTTAAGTTTGGGAACAAAACAGCCTCAGAGAAACCGTGGGCACGGTGGAGAGCCATTCGGAAGCAGAGGAGAAGAAGCTCTGTCTTGTCACAGATTTCAGTTTAGAAGACATGCACTGGAGGTCCCAGGCAGCCAGCAGTAAAACAGCATTAAAGATTCTACAAATTATAGAGGGGGTGTTCTTTTAACCCAAAAGGTACCTAAACTGAGCGAGTGGTATTTTGGACCTGGTTGTGACAGATAAAGATGAATGTATGACTGGACTGGAAGTTGGCGGTTGCTTATGGACTAGTAATCATGACATGATTATATTCAACATGGGCAGAAAGCAGCCCCATTCAGGACTATATACCCTTGGTGGTTCAAAAGGACTAATCTTCCAAAGCTAAGGAAAATTATCAGAGGAATTGAATGGGCAAATCACCTTTCAATAGTTCAGAAAAACAGAATTCGTCCAAATGACGACAGAGTAGAACCTTCCAATGGTTGACTGAGAACAGGATCCATGGGACCCTGCCCCAGACTCCGTCTCAGGTGAGCAGGACAGAAAAGCCCTCTCCACCAGGGGTCAGATCCTTGGGGCAGTAATATTTCACGGTTGCCAACTATCACAATTTTGTCACAAGTCTTGCAATGTTGTTGTTAAAGCCCCAGCGCCAGAAAGCTGGTTGTTACCGGGGGCTCCCAGCCTTCCTTGTTTTTAGAACAGTCAAACAAAAGGGTAGAGAAAAGCTTGAAAATTTGACCCCTGAATAGCATAGTGCCAAAAAGCAAAGAAAAAACCCCAGCGCTATCATTTAGTCAGCCTTGTGATTTTTGAATGGTTGGGGTTGGCAAAACTATACACACACATGTACATGCATCTCTTCCCACCCCCAACCTCCATTTCTATACACACACTTCTCCACCCTGCTCTTTCTGTTCCTCTCCCCGAGCATCACTTCCAAGGTCCATGGCACCTTCAGGCCCCACGTTCTGCCTGCCCCATAAGGCCTGACAGTCCAGCTGTTTCAGCCTGCCTGGCGGCAGAGAAGGCTCCGTAAAAGAGGGCTGGCCAGTGAGCGGCTGCTCTGAGGGCATAGCAGAGCTCGGTGATTCTCCCAGACTTTGCTAGTGTGTAGCCACCCCGGTGCATTGTTTATCTTGCATTTACCTAGGCGTCCTTTTAGCAATAGAATAACTGCTGCCCCAAAGGACTCTGTGAAAGCAGCTTCCTGTGGAGCAGGGATAAACCTAGGCCCAGACTGTGGTCAGGAGGCAGCAGTTTTTACAGATATAATTTTCTCTTCAGCCTGGAAGCCTCCCCATCTCCCCCAGCCGATGCTGCCAGCTCCTGACCTGAGCTCTTCATTAGAGCCTTGCACATCCACCGAGATCCGCTTTATATCCATGGACCATTTTTGCAGATCAGGTACGGATGCAAATTTTGTATCTGCGCAGGGCTCGGCCCTTCACATTTCTGGGTTTGAGGCCAGGCAAGTTGTACAGGGGTCTCCCTTTTAACCTGCTCTCGTGATGTGGGTTGGCCCCACAGGCTTGAGAACCAGCTCAGGTGGGGACAGCCTCCCCCTCATGGCTCAGAACCCTGAAAACAGCTGGTCACTCACAGGGGTTATTCAACCAGCTGTGGAGAAACAGCAGCCTTCCTGTTCCAAGGCCAAAGCCAGACCTGGCACAAACGGTTTATGTCCAGGCCGGATATAATCTGGCCCCTGCAGAGAACCCTCCGGGGGCTGAATCGGGCACGTTCTGGGGAAAGAGGCTCCTGGGCTGAGCCCTTCCAAAACCTCAGATTGCTGCAAGTAGAAGGGAAAAGCCTAAAACCCAGGGGGACTGGAACCATTTGTACAGGGGGAGGTGGGGGAACAGCTGAGAGTCCTGGAACCAAACTGCAAACCCTGGATACCACTTCAAGCCAGGGGGCGGCCAACCCTAGCACCCCCCGTTCCTGCACCTCTGCCAGAGACCCCCTCAGACTCTGGGCTGCACCCTCCGCCCGCCTGGCTCTCACTTTCACTTTCCATCTGCCGCTCCCACCCCCAAAGCTGCGGGCCGGGGGGATTCTGTCCCCCCCTTGGGAAGGGCCCTGGGCCATCCCCTCACTTACCTTGCAGGGGCAATGGGGGGGGATCTGCACTTGAACCTGGGCTGGGCGGCGCTTCCCAGCCGAGCGGGAGGCCCTAGGAAGCCCTGGAGGAAGCGGAGAATTGCACGAGCCCCGGCCAAGCTCCAGGGCTGCTAAAGCCGGAGAGGCGGAGTTGGGAGGTCCCCCCTGCGCTGGAGCGGGGCGTCCCACCCAGGCCCCCGCCGTGCGGGGCTGCAGCGGGCGGGCAGCGCGGGTCAGAGGAGGGCGAGCGTGGGAACTGCTGGCGCGTCCCCGGCCCGGGCGCAAGGCGAGTCCCCGCAGCTGCAGCAGCCCCCGGGCGGGGCGCGGGGGGGACGCTCGCAGCGGCCCGAGGGGGGGGGTCCGTGCAAGCGAGCTAAGCTGAGCGTTATTACCCCCCCCCCGGGGCAGCAAGCCATGGGGGGATGGCCCCAGCCCCGTCGCTGGCTGTCACTGGGACAATGTCACATCCCCAGAGGCAGGGAAAGGGGGATCCCCTCATCTGACACCTAAGGGACCCCAGCATCTAGAATAGCGGGGTCCCGCGCCCACGGGGGGGGTCCTTTCCAGGCTCCTCTTCGCCTCTCTGCAGCTTGTGTGTGAAGGGACCCGCCGGCCCGGGCTGGCCGAGGACCCACCTTTCCCAAGATGTTGGCCAGTGACTCCCCCAGGGACTGGCTGATCCCTGCTGGGGGGGGGGGGGCAGAGAGGGGATGGGGGGGCTGAATCCTCCTGCGCTGATGGCCTCGGGTCTGGGTGGAGCAGCAGCTCCCGGGAGGTTTGATGCTGTAAAAATGCCATCACAAGGGCACCTGGGACAACCGACATTTCCATACACCTGGAGTCCCAGGTGTACTTTGGCCAGGACGGCTGGAGCCATGCAAGATCGTGGCAGCAGCATGGAGGCCAGGCCCAGGTGTAAGGGGGGAGTGGTTCCCAACCTTCCAGTGAAAGCAACACTAGGTAAAACAGGTGCTCCCCCCTCCCCAACACCCCGCCCCCTTAGCAGCCATAAACACACCACCCCTATCACACAGAATAACACTAAACCACATAAATAATAGTAAATCACTCTTACCTGAATAAGAAGCTAAACCTTCCCCGTGCAGCACCCACGCACACCCTGTGTGGCTCCACCTCTTTCCATGCCTCATGAACTGAATGTAATGGAGGTGGGCCCTGGCTCCAGGCCCCCACCAGCTGGGGCTGCTCCTCTCCAGCTAGGGGTCTGATCAGTGCAGATCTGAGGGGGCTGCTCCCCCGCTCCAGCCAGCACAAAGCTGCTGCACCCAGCAGAGAGCTTGGGGGGGGGCTAAATGACCTCAATATCACTGAAGGTGCATGGACCCCCTTGTAATCTTTGGTGCCCCCCCCAGGGGGTCCCACCTCCCCCAGGTTGGGAACCATTGAAGAGGACTATAAAATCATGGCTGGTGTGAAGAAAGTAAATAAGGAGGTGTTATTTACGCCTTCTCCTAACAAGATCTGGGGTCACCCAGTGAAATTAATAGGCAGCAGGATTAAAACAAACAAAAAGCATTTCTTCCCCCAACGCACAGTCAACCTGTGGAACTCTTTGCCAGAGGATGTTGCGAAGGCCAAGAGGATAGCAGGGGTCCAAAAAGAACTAGATAAGCTCACGGAGGATAGGTCCAGCAATGGCTATTAGGGATGCAAAGCACCCCAACCTCTGTTTGCCAGAAGCTGGGAATAGGCAACAGGGTTGGTCACTGGATGATCACCTGTTCTGATCACTCCCTCCGAAGCACCTGGCATTGGCCACTGTTGGAAGGACCCTGTGCTAGATGGACCATGGGTCTGACCCAATCTGGCCTTTCCTGTGTAATAACACAGCACTGAGGCACGGCTGCAAGGACAGGGGCTGCCCTGAGCCAAGTGATAATCTAGGAAGTTCAGCTTCAGACATTAGAAGCCCCTTGGGAGCCAATCCTGCCCCTTTGGAACATGCCCCGCAGACGCAGACAGCTGGGACAGGGGAGGCAGAAATTCAGCAGCTGTGGTGAGCTCCAAAGAGCCACAGGGTGTCACTGTTGCTCTGCATCCAAAAATGCTGCTCTCCTGCGCCAGCCGTCCCGCCCCTTGCACTCTCCTGCTGCTGTTTGGGCTGGAGGGGCAGCGGTTCTCGGGCTGGACGCCAGCCTTTCCCGGCGGGGCACGGCCAGCTGGCTCTGACACCAGCCACGCAGGGTGGCAGCTGCTGGCAGACAAAATGCTGGCACCAAGGAGCTGCAGACGAACGGGCCGTTTGGTGCGATGAGCGCTCTTGGTCTCTGGTAACAGCCCAGCAGGGTCCTCCCCCCACCAGCCTGGCCTTTTGCCTGGCTACGGGCCCCGGTTTCCTGTTCCTCTGAAGCAGGCAGGGGAGCAGACAGACCCTCGCCGTCCACCCAGCCCATGCTCCGCGGCGGGTGTGCAATGCCCCCGCGGGGGCAGCCCCGCGCCAGGGGCCGGGCGTGGTGCAGGCTTGGGGGGCGCCGCTAGCAAGTGAGAAAAATCAGGGGGGCGGGAGGCACTGGGCCCCTCCAGGAAGCAAAGCCCCATATGGGGGGCCCCTGCCTAGCAAATGGGGCCAGCTGGCCCTCGCCTGCAGAGGAGCGCAGCCAGGCCAGGGCTGCTCACGCCAGCGGGGCCCGCTTTAATTAGCCCCTTTCCGCCCCGGCCGGAACCGGCTCTGCACCGGGGGGGGGGAAGGGCGAGCCCCAGCCCGCGCGGCCCCAGCTGGGGCTGGCGGCTCCGCACGCGCCGCTCCCCGGGCGAGGACCCCGAACGCCCGGCCGCGAGAGGGGCGGGGTCTCGGCTGGAGGGGGCGGGGCCGGCCGTGGGGAGCCAATGCGGGGAGGTGGGCGGGGCCCGGGGGAGGGCTCCGCCCTCGGAAGGGTTTAAGGCGAGGCGTTGCGGGATCCGGAAGGGGGCGGGGCCTGACCGCGGCGCCGCTTCCCCATTGGCTGGGGTCTGTCCGCCCTCCCCCTTCCCCCCGCCCTCCCCGCGGTTGCTAGGAGACGGGGGTAAACAGAGCGGGCCGCGGCCGCGAGGCGGCATGGCAACGAACTACAGCGCGGGGCAGGTGAGAGCCGGGCCCCCCCCGGGCCCCCGCCCCCATCCCGGCCCCGCCCTACCCCCCCGCCCCCATCCCGGCCCCCCCGGGCCCCCGCCCCCATCCCGGCCCCCCGGGCCTGCCCTCCCCCCCGCAGCCCCCTCCCCCCCCCGGGCCCCCCTCCACGGGCCCCCCCAGACCTGGCCCCCTGCGCTACCCCTCCAGGCCCCCCCGCTCCGGACCCTGCCCCACCCCCTCCCTCTAGCCCCCCCACCCCCCTCAGACCCGACACTGCCTGGGGCCCCCCAACACCCGCCCAGGCCCCGCCTCTCCCCCAGCTCCCCCAAGACAGGTCCCTGCACAGACCCCCCCACACACCCTCCCCCCTCCTCCACCCCCCCCCAGCTGCCCCCTTCCCATGGCAGGTCCAGCTGGGGCCCCGCCCCCAGGGCTTGGGGGGGCTCATCCCCAGGCCTCCCCCTTCCCCCCGTGGCCGGGAAGTTGGCATCCGGCCCACTCCCCTTACAGCAGGGGAAACCGAGGCTCAGGGTGGGACGCGGCTGGCCCAAGGTTGCAGGGCAGGCGCGTGGTCGGGGCCCCTGGCCCCCAGCTAGCCCTCGCCCCGCTCCCACCCTGAGCTGCGTCCCACCCTCCAGGCTGCCTGGCCGTGCGGGAAGCTCCTGGCCTTGGTGTTCCTGGGTTGATGCGTGGGGCCCAGGGTGGCTTGCATGCATCCCAAGCAGCAATAAGGTCGTGAGCCCTCCTCCCCCCCCTTCCCCTGCTGCTAAGGGCGCAAGGGTATCAGGCAACAGGATGGGCTGGAGAGACCTCTGGCAGGGGAGAAGGTGGGGGTGCGGCATGGGTCAAAGCAGGGCCAGGCTGCCCTGGGTATCTGCAGGGGGTGGGGGAGTGCTCTGGCACAGCTGCCTCTGTTTAATGGCCTGGCCTCTCTCTCTTGCAGTATGAGGATGCCTTCATTGCACAGAATTTGCAAAACTGGACCCTACCCAAGCTCTCCAAGGAGGTAGGGCTCCTCTGCCCTCACCCTGAATTTCTTACACTCTCCTTTCCTGGGGATGGGGCCCAAGGCTCTCTGCAGACCTCGCCGTGCAGCATGCATATTTCACCTGAAGTGAAGGGTGGCTGCTCCATCTTACAACAGGGCCTTGGCCTAGGAGTGCCTGAGCCCACAGTCCCCTGGAGCAGCCAGGAACCGTTAGCCTCCAACATGAGTGGGACCCCAGTGGAGGGGCATGGCAATAAGATAATGTCAATGGAGCCAGAGTAACCTACAGAAAGACCCCTGTGTCCCGCTGCCTGTGTGCTGGGATCAGACCAGGGGAGCCAGGTGGCCAGTTTGGGGTCCTATAGGTCTGGATCACACGCAGCTGGGAAACCCTGTTTGCAAAGGGCACCAATACTGACAGCCTAGGTTGATGGACTCTGGCTGCCCACAGCCCCTCCCGGGCATGCCCCCAACTGCTCCTTCATAGCCCAGCCGTAGGCTGGCTGTGTTCTACTCCTCTCCCCCTTCCTGTTTCTGTTCTTCTTGTACATGGACAGCTTAACCACTATTGATTCCCTTCCACCCTCAGCGCCCCTCTGCCCGGGAAGGCTACACCCAATTTGTAGCCAATGACCGAGGGCACCTGCTCCCCTCAGTGCCACGCTCAAAGGTGAGTGGGCTGGTTTGGCTCCTGTTTCCTAAGCAGTTTTTGGAGTTAGGAGCCCGAGCAAGTGGGGTAACTATCTGCCTTGTCTCTGGTGCCCATCTCTGTGGTATCTAAGCCCTGCCAGGTACATCAGACCTGCACTGTGTGGGCTATAGGGAACTCTATTAAGCAGCAGTGCCCAGGCCCTGGCTGATCAGACAGGCATGACGACTCTTCCTGCTGAATCACGTTAAGAGAAGTTAACCCTGATGTCCCCTGCCCCTGTGAGCACTCGCTGCTGGCTCGGGGAGGGGCGTGATCACGAACTGGAGGAGATGTGCCCATGAACCCCCACCACAGAGGAGAATGCTTTTTGCCCTTCCTGGCCTGGGTTTGAGAGAGCTTTGTGGGGGGAAGATACTTTCTACCCATGAGTTGGGAGACTGGATGGCTTTATATAGGGCCTATCTTTCCCAGGGCACCCAACCCAGTGTGCAGGGCCCTCTCCTGGGAAATGCTACCACAGCTGGGGTGGGGGGAGAGCCTAGGCTGTGCTTCCCCTTACAGAAGGTACAGCTAGCCAGTGCTAGTATTTAGTCTGGGAACTAGTGCAGAGGAGCTGGAGGCAGCAGCTGGGTTCCTGGATTGCTCGTACCCCCCCTCAGAACCAAGCTCGATGAGCTACAATTGTGTGTAAACATGGTTGCTGCTGGCTGGGTTTTTCCTCAGTGGGTGAAGGAAACTTTGGGTAGTGGGGTCTCACTGCCTGCTGGCTAGGGACAGCCCCCTTCAAACTTGGCTATAGCAGACCTTTGATGCCAGTGCAGGCAGGGCTGCTCTGTCTCAGAGAGACGTTCCCAGAGCGCTGCTGCCCCAGATCAAAGCCATTTCCCCCTGCCCTGCAGGCTTCCCCCTGGGGCACATTTATGGGAACCTGGGATATGCCACTGAAGATTCCACCAGTCAAACTGAACCTGACCTCCCGCTCGGCTGCCGCAGCCTCCCGCCTCACCGACTGGATCCACAAGTCTACTGCACTGACCAGAGCCTGCAACGGCCTCCGCCCGCAGATCACCGGCAAGGTAGGGAGCCCTGTGCACAGAGGTTGTGCCTTCCTCCGGGAAGCAGATGCGCGGCGCCAGGAATCTGTTTGCTGAGGCTTGGGTTGAACCCTTGCAGACCACAGGGGAGGTCTGGCCTGTGGGCTTCCCCATGGGCACCAGGAAATTGCAAGTGCATTAACAATTGATGCAATTTTGTGTCTGCCCTAGGGATGTCTGGGTCTCGGTGTTGAGCGAGTGATCAGACAGTAGCTGTGCCCCAAACATACCCAAGCCAGGCTTTATAAAGCCACCTGGCAGCGTCCTAAGGGCAGATTTCAAGGACACTTTTTCCTTGCCTTTTGTCCATCCTTTCAGAGCATATTTAATCTAGTGAACATGGCCACCTGTGCCATGCTGAGGCAGGGAGTGACCCAGCTGCTTGGGGAAGACACCTCCTCCCGCAGGTGGGCTGTTTGCTACCCCACTCCCCAGGAGACTTTGGGAGGGCACATTCCCTCCCCCAATCCACACATGTAGTTAGAACCCCCCTCTCTGCCCTCAGCGCAGCAGCTAATCTGACGAAGGTCATGGGCTCTAGGAACTGACAGCCTCTGGGATTTTCAGAGAGGAACCTTCTCCCACCTAGCAGGTTTGGTCCCATTCCCATTTGGTTGGGTTTGTTTCCCTGCTGGCTTGCGGGGCTGCTTTGGCCACTGTGCTGGGGCTGTTGGGTTCAGATAGCGTTGGTTGTGCACCCTACCCTGGCTTGGGGCATGTGCCCATGCAGGGCTGCAGCTGTGTCAGCAGGTGGAGCTCACACACCACAGCTTCACTCTTGCGGGTCTGCTGGTGTTGAGTGGAAGCTGCCCAGAATATAGAGGAGGGGCCCGCGGGCAGCTTTCAAGTCTGGAAATGCCCCTGCCCCAGCTGCTCCTGGTAGAGCTGAGTGGCATCTCTTTAGTTACCTGCCAAACTCACTCTTGCCCGTGCCCCAAGCAGGTGGGGACCTCTGCCCACATTGCCCCTTGGCTGGTGCCAAGGGAGGGGCCGGGAACCTACAGACCTATGGATGGAGGTTGCTCATGTTGGGCATGCTGCCCAGGGCAGGAGGAGGGAGGCAGGTCAGGCCTGACAAGTTCTCCCAGTAGCCAGCAGCCCTTGAACCCATAAGACACTGGGGAGCCTGTTTCTAAAGGGTTAACTTTGCAGCACTGACAGTAAGCTCTCCTATGTCACTGGGAACACGGTCCCTGGCCCTGGGCAGCGCTCGAGCGGCGCCAGCTTATCCTCAGGTGTCAGTGGAAACAGCCGGCTGCAGCAGACCCGAGGCAGGGAAGGGGTTACACCCAGCCTGGGGAGGGACCCATTAGGAATGTGACGACCCAGAACCCTCTCTCTGACTGGGCCCCTGGTGCAGTGCCCAACTGGCAGTAAAGCAGCTTGCCTGTAGTGCCAGCTCTGCCCTTCACATCCCTCTCCCCCTGCCGGCTTCTCAGTGCTCCACCCCAGCACTGATGGCCTCTGTGCAGCATCGCAGCAAGGCCCCCAAGCACAGGATTCATAGCACCATTGCACTTCCTCCTCAAACAGCCCCGAGAGCCTGAGTTACATACGCAAACCAAAAAGGAGCCTTCCAATAAGAACAGCCGGGCATCTAGTAGAGGCCCCCAGGGCCCCAGGTCCTCAGCCAAAATGCCCCTCGAAGAGGAAGCTTATCACAAAGGATCCACCACCCCCAAGGTCCCACTGTCACGCCAGCCTGGCTGTATGGATGTTCGAATCAAAGGAGCCACCTCCCAAGAGATCCCAGGTTCATGCCAGCCGAGCTCAAAGGAGGCTTGGCACAGAGGCGGCGTCTTCCCACTGTCACGCCAGCCTGGCTGCATGGATGTTCGAATCAAAGAGCTCTCCTCACCCAAAGTTCCAGCTTCCAACCGACCTTCTTCAAGGGAGGCTAATCCCAGGAGAGCCATCTCCGCCGAGGACCCAGCTGCAAGTCGACCTGGGTCAATAGAGGCTAAAGCCAAAGGAGTCAGTTCACCTGAGCTCATGGCTTCATGTTGTCCTGAATCAATGGAAGCCAGTCCCAGGGGAGCCATCTCGCCTGAGGCCTTGCTGTCAAGCCGGCCTGGTTCAAAAGCTATCGAAGCCGCTGAGACCCAGAACAAGATATCAAGGAGGGCGGAGAAGGGGAACGGGAGCACGTCGCCCAAGATAGAAGGGTCAGCAAGACCCAAGCCCTGCGCTGAAGATAGATTTGGGCAAACGTTCAACTGAAGATCAAAGCAAATTCTATGCCCCAGGCACAAATGCTAATGGGACCAAGGACAAACGACTTGCTCAGCATTTCTAGCCCTTTACTTTCTTCAGCTCTAGTCACCTCCATACCCAGGTTGGAGGCTTTCCTTTTCCCTCATTGCTTTTCCTGCGTCTAGTTGTAAATCTCTTAACTTTTAATCCTGTTTGTGAGCTAGTTTCTTTCTGAGTAGGAGCCTCCCACCGGATAAGAGCGAGCCCAGCCGACCCAGCAGTGACACAACCAACTTTCCAGCCTGTTGAGCCCCCAGACCGGGGCTCTCGGACCAAGATGCTGCCTCCCAGGAACATTCACCCGTAGGCACAAATCACTTTTCAACTCGAGTATGGGAGCAAAACCAGCCAGGTCCGATGCCCAGGCTGGCAAGAAAGTGGTTGGTTCTGAAGGAGCCCAAACGATACCGATGATTCGACAGCACCATGTGGCCTGCGCATGTGTTCATGGTAACCGATACAAACATAAAATTAAAAAACCAAAACAAAAAAACTTCCTTCAGTTTTCATTGAGCAACATTAGCATCAGTGGCGGGCCCCGGCCGGCACTCACCCTCTGCTCCCACACGTCCACCATGGCTCCTGGCAGCATGACAGCAGTGTTAATGCTGTCAGCGTCCTGGTGCTGCACCATCAGATCAAACTAGAACACGGCATGCTGCGGCTCAGTGCTGCTCTGACGGTCCCAAGGAGGTGCACGCTGCCATCTCGGTATTGCACCACCTGTAGCATCACGTTTTCAGGCTGGCTCTTCCCTGCCCAGCATGGGGGAGGGGGAGCCAGGACTAATGCACTCACCACTGAATGTCCTGGCTCATCTGGCAGGAGAACTATCCCTCACCTTCACAAAGCCTGGGGGTTGTTCTGAAGGTGCTTTCACTGCACTGTAGGTCCCCCGTGCTTGCCTGAAATGCAGCGACGAGGGGCTAGCTGGGGTGGGGAGCTGGCAGGAATTAGGGAACCCAATATCAGCAGCAGCTGCTTTGAACCCAGCCCAGGATCCAAGTGAACCCGAGTGGCGAGATGGTGCACAGAATAGTGATCCAATTGGGGAGCAGGTGCGCCCTCCCTCCTCCTAGCAGCCATCATCGAGTTTCCTAACAGCAGCCTCATTGAGGCCACAGCTCAAACGGAGATGGAGGCTGGGTGGCACTCTCCAGGGCGGGGGCAAGGCCTGTGGCCAAGGGAAGCTGGCCCTGCAGCTCCTTTATTAGCCTCAATTCTCATCACAGAACAATTACTGGAGTCAGATTGGAAGGCAACAGGGCTCAGGTGTAATGTGCATCACCCAGCCAAGGCCCTTGGTGCACCAGATCATGACTGGCCACCACCTACCTTAAAGCCAGGCTATGGCACACACACTCCCAGCCTGTTAGCTAGACAATGCCACCTGCAGGGCCCAGCATTAGGCTCCTCCAGTTTTCCTGCCCCCTGCCCTCCCACTGTGACCCATCTCCCTTTGTGGTCCCAGTCTGAAGAACAGTTTGAGCACTTGCAGCTGAGGAGCATGGGTGGGCAAAGGCAGACAGATCTGGATCCTCCCATGTCCCACCCTGGCATACCTCCCACCAAAGAAAACCCATGCCCTACTCCTGCCCCATGCCTCCTTGCAAGACCAGACTAACCCCCAGGAAATTAACCAGCTGGCCAGCGACATCCATCCCTCTCTCTTAAGGTGGAATGCAAGTCCAGGCTGAGATTTTACAAGGTGGGTTTCAAATGGACAGAAAAATTGCAGGCAAAGTACCAGAAGGGGCATGATGGAAACATAGCCACCCTCATTTCTGCAACTGTAAAACTTTCTGCCCCCACTGCTTCTTCCTCAGTTACCAGAGTCCTGCATCACCATGATTCCCCTGAACTCTGAGAATGTCTGCCCATCTCCCTGTCTACACTAAAGCCAACTCGGTGCCATGAGCATGTGAGAGGGGTAATTAGTTTGCTGAATGGAGATGGAATTTATTCTGTGGCAGAGTCCAACCTCATTAACAGTTGGCATGTGCCAAAGAATAACTGATTAGAAATCAAAAGGATTTCAAGTAAAAGTCATTTCAGCAACTGCAGCATGTAATTGGGCTGAAATACCTCCTCCCAAGGGGGGAAAATTGACGCAACTCCTGCTGAGCTGTCCTCATTGGCTGGCTGCAGGCTACGGTGATCTACAAAAGGGGGGTGGTAATTAGGCCTCCCCCTCCCCTCCCCGATGGGGTTGGGAGGGCAGGAGTTTTAAGGTATCTGTCCCTGCTTGATTTTTACATTTGGAGATTCAGGTTCTCTCTGGGCTCAGAGCTCTATGGTGACAGAAGAGCCAATGAAGAGGACATCACAGGAGCCAGAAGTGAAAACTGAACACCTGGCAGGAGAAAGGGTTTATTCTGACTGTTATAGTACTCTTTGCTTTTGCTGACACCTAGTTTTGTAATTGTAAACGAGGAATCATCCAGTGTGGGTCCAGTGTGGTCCTGTGGGGATTGGTTCTCCACCCTATGCTACTTAACATTTTTATCAATGACCTTGAACATAAAACCTTCACTGAAAGGTTGCAGATGACCCCAAAATCAGGGGACTGGTAAATAATGAAGAGGACAGGTCACTGACACAGCGATCTGGATCACCTGGTAAACTGGGCACAATTTGCATTTTAACATGGTTGCGTGTAAATGTATACATCTAAGAACAATGAATGTCAGCCATACTGACACAATGGGGAAGCAGTGACTGGGAAAAAGATTGGAGGAGCATGATGGATTATAAACTGAATCCCTGGATGCATAAACATCTCAAGTAGGAATATTAACTCCGTATTTGGCACTGGTGTGACTGCTGCTGAAATCCTGTGTCCTGTTCTAGTGCCCAGAATTCAAAAAGGATGTTGATAAATTGGGGAGGGTTTAGAAAAGCGCCACAAGAACAATTAAAGGATTAGAAGACATGCCCTACAGTGATTGACCTCCTTGAGTCTATCTATTTAGCTTAACAAAGAGAAGGTTAAGCAGTGATTTGATCACAGCCTGTAAGTACATACATGGAACAAATGTTTAATAACGGGCTCTGCAATCTATCAGAGAAAAGAGTAACACGATCCAGTGGCTGGAAGTTGAAGCTAGACAAATTCATACTGGAAAAAAAGGATAAATGTTTAACAGTGAGAGTAATTAATCATTGAGCAATTTACCAAGGGTCATGCTGGATTCTCTGGCAATTTTTAGATCAAGTCTGGATGCTTTTCTAAAAGCTCTGCTCTAGGAATTATTTTGAGGCAGGTTTCTGGCCTATGTTATGTTGGGGGGGTCAGAACAGAGATGATCAGCATAGTCCCTTCTGGCCCTGGAATCTATGTCAGTGACTAGCCCTTTGGATAAAGAAAGCCTTTGCCAAAGACCCCATCCCTTCCCTTTTAACTAGGGCTGTGTTCCCTTCATAGACAGCCTGAGACCCCCAGGCAGACATCCCCCAGCAAAACCAGTACAAGCAGACTGGATGTTGCTAATATTTCTAAAAGCAAAAAACCCTTTTGGCCTCCTGCAGGCCCCTGGTCCAGCACAGACAGTGCCCACGCCCCATCTCGTACTCTTATACAAATGCTTTTCAGGGCATGTTAAACAGACGCTCCTCTTTGTCCATAGTCACCACTTGCACTAGGAACTGACCTTATCGCTGGGCTTCTGCTTGGTCCTGACTGGCCTGGCTCACTTGTGGCAGGGAGGAGGAGTCACCTCCAAAAGGCAGCAAAGTTTGCTGGCTCCATTGCATTGGATGGGGACAGATGCCCATGCAGCACTGTCTTTCCTGGGCTGCACCTTCACTCCCAGTTTTAGGGCACTCTTCCCCTCTCCCCTGGCACTCTGCCACCAGCAATGCCTAGAGTGGGAATAGCCCGATGACAACCCAGTCGTAAAGGCTAGTGCACACTAGGGCCTAGAGCAAGAGGAGAAATTTCCCTAGAACCGGCAGGGGAGTTACAGCCTCACCGTTAATCAGTAGAGGCCAAACCCTCACTACTAGTGTTGCGTGGGGGACTAAGAGGAAGCTTGTACCGCTGTTACTGCTTCGGTAGCCATGCTGGAATTCATGTTTCAGGACAGTCCATGGTGGCTCTACGGCATCAACAGGATGAGGAAAATCCCTCCTGCAGACAGTGGTCAATAGCTCCAGCTGCTCCATAGAGGAGGCAGAGCCCCTCCATAGGAAGCAGCCATTTTTACAGTCCTTTTGCAGAGCAGAACAGAGCCTCCAAGTGTAAACAGCTACTGGAGCAATATGTAGCCCCCAGGGCAGATTTTCTATCACCCTAAACATCAGCATCAGGCAGGCACTTACACTAGCACAAAGCAGCACCGACGCTGTGAAACGCCAGCACAGTATAAATGACCATGAGCTGCAGGCCCAACGGGAGGCCCCTCAACTACAAACCCCAAGGGGCAGCCAGTCACCCTGGGCTCCACAACCCAAGAACAGAGGGCCCTGTTTCCCATGTCACGCGACACACTTCTGTACTGCTTCCCTGAAGAGAACTGCCACTCTCCATCCACTCAGGGCAGTCTCCCCTTGTCTCTGTTTACACTGCAGTTTCAGCGTGTCTATTGAAAACCCCGAGCAGCAGCTCATTTGAAAATCTGCAACAATAACTCCGCTGCCAGCGTGCTGTGAAAAAGATCAAACCCGCTTTACTGGGGCGGGCGGGTCTACTGCAAACGCACAAGCCAGAGTGACAGCACACAGTCAGGTTGGGAGGGGCAGACCATGACGCTGGCAGTCATCCAAAAGGTTCAAAGAACAGACTTTATTTTCAGAGAAAAGACAGCAAAAGTGATTGAAGACTCCAGAAAGATACGGGTGCTTATCCTTCATCCGCTGGCGGGAGTGGGAGCTGCTGCTCTGAACGCAGCACGCCCAACCCCCGACTCAGCGCTGGGCCAGCTACCGGCTGCCCCTCTCTCCACTGTGAAGCCCACAGGATGCTGACCGCAGCAGAAAGCCAGATGCCAGCAGTTAGGCGTTTTACCCAGGACAGTGTCAAATTCCCTATTCCCCTTGCTAAGCTGGCGTCGGCGGCAGCCTGTGCTCGCTCTAGAAGCAGCGCTAGTGTCAATGGGGACAGTTGTCTTTTACGTGAGCCTACACACATACGCTAGGCTACAGGCACTCGCATCTGCTCCTCCTACCCCGCTCAGGACCAGTGAGGGGGCACACAGTGCCACTATTGTCTCAAGCTTCAGGGCAG
The DNA here is from genome assembly GCA_007922155.1 of Mesoclemmys tuberculata. Classification (NCBI taxonomy): domain Eukaryota; kingdom Metazoa; phylum Chordata; order Testudines; family Chelidae; genus Mesoclemmys; species Mesoclemmys tuberculata. The sequence continues at coordinate 770,477 of ML675647.1, forward strand.
AGCAGAAAGCAAGTGAACCAGTTAGTTTGAAAGAACAGCAATGAATTAAGGAAGGCAGCTCCCCTGAGCGTGCTCTAGGCAGCTAAGAATCAGCTGCGTGTGGCTACCTAGAGTCTTGACCATCCTGGACTGGGACTCCTGCCCATGACATTTTGGAATGGTGTTCTGGGATCTCACTGGGCTAAGCTAGCTGGAGACAGGACATCACACAGGCCTAGTAATAAGCAAACTGATCATTCACAAGCTTTACAAAGAGGGGAAGCACCATCTTGCCCCAACAAAGTTAGTTACCTAGGAGTCTCTAGTTCCTTGTTCCTCCTGCCCTACCCCTACACATACTGAGCTTTGCCTGGACTGGATCGCCAGATGAATCAGATCCTTCTAGGTGAAGAGAGGGCTTCAGCAGGGAGACATCTTCACATGGCCGCGAGTCCAGCGGAGGAAAGCAGGGTCAGCACCAAAACTAGGACTCCAGACTGATAGACTTGGGGAATCTTAAATCCTTTCCCCATGTCCCATACCTAAAAACAAAGAAAACAGACACACTCAGCAAGGAATCAAGGCCTTCCACTGGGCGTGCGCACAGTCTACACCCAAACCCGAACTCCCTCAAAGACAGGGGACGCAGTGTTCAGGAGTCATCGTCCTCATTGTCTTAACTTTTCTCCACTGTGCCTCTGTATATTGGGGTCTGAGTCAATCCCCATTGTCAGACATGGATCTAGTCGGTCACACAGGCCCGGTCTACACTTACCTTTGCAATTCGGCGGCAGTCAACGGGAGATACGCAAGTGACATAAATCACTTCCGTATCTCCTGTCGACTTTGCAGCATCTCCTCCGTGCACCGTTCACGCAGGTATGCTACGCTACTTACCGGGGTGGTTTTCCTGTGTCGCTTGCTGGATCGATCTGATGGCGGCGAATTTGCTGCCGTCAGTGTAGACCCAGCCTCAGTCTGACGCTATCCCTGGCCAACGTAGCACTGCTTGGTATCACATACAGGCGCTATCAGGTGATCAGACTACGTACCAGTGCACTAAAAGTCTCCGTTAAGGGCAAAAGAGCTGGGAATTTCAGCCTGAGCTGGCAATGCCTTTGGTCTACACTGATAGTGCTGTGATGATAGATCAGATTTTGGTTACCTAACTGAAGTTAGGCCCATGGATGGTGCAAGCACATGCACGTGTGCACACGCTACCCCGAGGCACAGCAGTGTATTCAAGGAAAAGAAACACCCAACAATGGAAGCATTAACCGTTTCCTGCCCCACATTTGTGCATGCAGCCACCTGGCTGGCCAGTTATCAGCAGTGCTGGTTATTTTAATATGGATTTGGAGGAAGTTTCATTGCCTTTTTAATGTAAACATGCAGTTACAGTAGGGATGTAAACATTTGGTTTAAAAAAATCCATTTAAATGTTCTAAAAATAGAGCGTTTAAACGTGAGGGGGGGGGGAAGCTTTGATGGGCTCTGCTCCCCACTGCCAAGCAAGAGCCGCCTAGCTGCGGCACTTCCACCACAGAGCTGTAGCTGGGCAGCTTGTTCCCACACTGCAGAGGGAAAATTCTCTTCACCTGTTTTTGAAATCCACAAAGTTCTCCTACATTGAGATGCTGTCTCCCAAGTTTCAGCCCATAGCAAATATTAAGGGCTGGTTTCTATAAAGGGACTACTACAGTAGATCAGACAGACTGACATAATATTTAACAACATATAATATGGCTATTATCAGCCGATACTTAACACTGGGAAACAGTCCTTTTGGAAGGTCTCGGCTGGTGACAGGACAATGACATTACAAGCTGGGGTTATTAAACGAGGTGGCACTTTCAGGAGTGCCAAAATGACTGAAGTCACGTTTGAAAATGGAATTTAGGCACTTCTGAAAGTATTCTACGCGATGCCCACCCAGCTCCCTGCACCTGCAGACACACACATGCAACTCCATCAAGCCTACTCACAAGGTGTCGGATGCCGTTCCAGGTGTGGTAGGTGAGAGGGAAAGCCAAAGCAAACTTAGCAGAGTAGATAAGAGCAGGCCCCAGGCTGAGTGACTTCACAAATGCCAGGTAATAGGGGAACTGTTCCGGGAGAATCAAGGCAGCCAGGCCAAAGAGAGAGACCCCTGGGAAAGAAAGAACGCACAAGTCAAACGAGCTGTCAATGTTAGCTAACCAGGACAGAGAGACATCCCTGCACGAGATCAGCCCTCCCCAGCAGGGAACCAGGGGTTCCCACTCCCAGGCCCTAAGCCAATATTAACTCCCCACAAAATGAGCCAACTTCTTCTCCCTCTCGCCTGGTTCCTCTGTATCAGTACAGCACAGCTCCCACCAAGGAGTGACTTTCAGTTGTGCGCGTAATAGGGTGAGATGGAAGGCGAGTTACTCATAGTGCAGAAGAGGTCGCTTTTTGCTCTGACACATGCACGCCTTTAAGAACAATTCCAGTCCAAGTCTCAGCTTGGCTAAATAAACAAAGAGCAACAGAATGTAAGGTGTGAAGTCATTAACAGTTACCAACTGATTCAGAAAGGCCCCAGGAAGTCAACAGAGCTATGCATGTGCTCAAGTACCTTGCTGTTGGCCCCGATTCTGCCAGCACTGAAGTATGTGAGTAACTGGACTCATGCAAGTGGCCCCACTGACTAATCAGAGGAGTAGTGACACACGCTCAAGCATTTGCAGCATCGGCGTGCCTTCGTGCATAAGCCAAACTACCTGGGAATACAGGTTTAAGAGGATCCACTCAAGGTCTGAAATGTCAGACAGGAGCTCCTCCAGAAAGTCCACTAGAGTCCAAAATAGCAAGACAAAAATATCCACTTGCTAATCACTAACCAAACAGACAGTTTAGCAGGAGCCAAGCCCGGCAGCCCAATGGCACAGGCAGAGCTCTGTTGACATCAGCGAAGAAGCTGGTGCACAAAGAGACGGCTTGACGTAAGCGAGTGTGCTAGCTAGGGAAGTAGTGGCAGCTTCTCTGTCATTTCTAGGCCAAGAGGCTTTTTACAGATGGTGCTGCCAAAAGAATGGGAATGATCAAAGAGAAAAGAGCTAGCCAAGCCATGATTAATCTCTGTTCAGTAGAGCCCGACTGCTCTCCTCTGGTACACTGGCTTAAGCAGCTCAATTAGCAGCAGTGCCAGCACCATCCAAGCTAACTAGCGACTTCCCAGCTCAGCCACGGGTGGTTTCAATGGCCTCTGTGTTTGCCTTGTGAAAGTGCAGGAATTGAGTGCTCATTTAATTGCTGGCCTGGCCGGTGAAAGCAGAGCCATTTCGTTGGCTGCAGATCTGTCTGGCGAGACCGTGCAGCCAGCGCAGGGTCACCCTTTGGATTCTAAAGGCTTCGGGAAGAGGCATCCTGCTGTTCCAATGGCAGAGGTCAACGGAGGGTTCCTTTTGTAAGGGAATAATAAATCCACTTTTATAAGCAATGGCAACTCTGTGCTTGAACAACTCTCCCCGCCAGGCTGCAGAGCCCGAACTGCAAGTGTCTACACACCTCTTTTTAGCACAGCAGCCCGAGTCCCACAAGCTGAAGTCTGTCGACCCAAGCTCCAAGACTCTCTGCCTTGGGCGGTGTAGACGAACCCCAAGGCTGGAGCACAGGAGAGCAGACTTCCAGCCATAGCTCTGCACTGGCTCCGGTCATTTGGGCCCACGTGTCCGAGAGTGCCTATGGCTACGTTTACAAACAGCCTCTCCCTTTGGATGCTCATCTTCCAAACTCTGGGACTAAATCCTGAAAGGTGCTGAGCACCCACAGCTCCAACTGACTTCAATTGGGGTGCAGGTGCTCACGGCTTTCCAGGCATTGGAAATCAGGCACCCACAGGGAGGGTCCCATCTGGAAAATGTAGGCCTTGGCTTCTGTTCCTACCTGTATTGCTGCCTGGCTCTGGGGTCACAGAAGAATACTAAGGGTGAAACTCCTTTTGCTCATACCCCCGCCCCACGCAGCCCTCCCCTTACAAACATAGCTCTAGCTCCTCCTGGGGAGCTAAGCAGGAGCTCAAACATTCTAGAGAGAGCCAGATTCTCTGCTACAAGGAGGCCCCTTTACACTGTCCGAGAGGAGAGAAGGGCCTTAGGATAACGAGGGTCAGACAGACAGTTAAGGTTTCAATATTAGTGTTTTGGTTAAGTGACACAAGTTCAAAGAATCTGTCTTGACATGGGTTAAACATTCCCCACTCTGGTGCTACCCTTCCCCGATTCAGTGTGCACTACGCGTGCGTGTCTAAGTAAAGGGTCCTAATTGGGAAGGTAGCAGCTGTGTAGGCCGTATAGGACCTAGAGTAGATCAATGGCATCTTGATTCATGACTACGGCTCCTTGGCACTACAAACAACACCTGCAGAAAGCTTAGAAAACCCATCTGCATTTCAAAAAGTGTATTCTGAACTTGCTCGTCTGACTAGCAGCTTTCCCAACAGAAGCTCTCGCTTGGGGCAGCTGCCCTTTAACCAGAAGCCATGGCAAAGCAAAAGCAAACAGCATTTTGCACTTATATGCTACCACACCTCATCTGAGAGCAACAACAGGGAGTCAATCCCCAACAAGCAAAGCGAGGCCCTAGGAAGGTAACTGACTTGCTGTGCAACGGCAGGCAAAGGAGTGGCAGATTTCAGACCAGAATGCAGGTTTTCTGACTCCCAGTCCCCTGTGTTCTAAGCATTAGACAAATGCCGTCTCCTTGACTTTCCCAGAAGGGTACCACATACATATGGCACACGCGGGCAGGGCTACAGGTCTGACAAGGCACAGGAATCTGGACACTAGTGTGTGGCAAGACATGGCTTACAGAAGGAAAAGAATGAGATTAGGAGCTCTGGAGAATTTCACTGCAAACTGCAATGGGTGTTTATTTGTGCAGTCACTGCCGCCCATTACAGATCCCAGCTGTGGCATCCACAGCTGAGAGACTCCAACTCCTTGCCTGAGGACAAGGAGAGAAGAGATAATCAACAGAATGAAGTCACGTTGTCTCCCAATTAGTAGCTGCGAATGAAAGCTCTCAATACTGATGCTGACCACAGCCTGTCCATTACCGAGAGAACTGGAGGCAGAGAATCACACACCTGCACTCATTGCAACACCAGTGCCCCGGTGGGCGATGGACATCATCATGGGCAGAGACCACCTGCAAAAGACACAGACCTTGTCAGAAGTTGAGCCACTCATGGGCTGTGGGTGATACGCAAAAAGCACACCTAGGGTGTCTGAAGCATGCTAGAGGTGAGACTGGCTACCCTGCCATAGGTCCAAATTTCTTGGTCAAGGTATAAGTAAAGGTCCAGCCTCCAGAGAAACATTTTTCACACCTCAAGTGTCCCTGTTCAAACATACTGTGTAATATACCCAGGGTTTATTGCTTATATTTTAGTGCCTTAAAGGAAAAATAAAATCAAAGCACTGTATAACCTAAAAATAACTTTCTAGAAACATCTAATAAATTACATCGCAGATTTTGAGAAAGTATATCGATAAAATGTCAACTAGATGCAAACATGAGCATTAAAACTCTCAGACAACCGGTTTACGTTTTGTTGGGTTTACCCGCGCTTCGGGTTACCATAGTTCAAGTTCCCAAAAAGATGAAACTGCTGCGGGAGGGGGAGGAGGCGGAAGGGTACAGTAGGAGGGGTGCAGGAAGAGTGTGTGTGTACTGGATGGGCATTTGGGGGATGCTGGAGGAGATACCTGCAGCATCAAACTTGAGGTCGGGGCAGTGTTGCTTCCTGTCATGGTGGTAGGGCGGATGGTGCTGGCCGGGACACAGTGCCAGCCATCAGTCAACACCTCCCTGAGGGCCTATCCCCCTCCCCATGGCGGGGCAGGCAGTCTTGCCCATGCACTTGGCAGCTCTGCTGACCTGGTAGGCCGAGCGGCCCAGCTCCCTTTAATCCCCTGCCCACTTCCTGCCCAGAGAGGCTCTGCTGCCCCACTCACTGAGCTCAGAAGCCAGCACCTGCTTGTTCACCACATGGCCCACTCGCCCTATCCCTGCACTGCTGCCAGAGGACAGAGCTGGTGGGGCTGCTCACCTCCTGCTGGGGGGGGGCCCTGCACAGCTCCCGCCTTGGCTCAGCTTCAGCCCATTTGACCTTTGCAGTCCACTCAAAAGTGTCTGGCAATCCAGACTCGTCCTGCAGTCCACAAATTGACTGCCCCGTGTTTAGGGAGAGACCTAAAGTAATGTGAGGGTGAAAGGCACTCTGGAAGCCTTCCAGACAATGGGAACTCTCAGAAACCTGCTCAGAAGGAGTTCATGACCAACCTATTCCCAAACAGCTGCGTGCTGCTGGCTGTGTCGTTCAGCACTCAGAATTATTCAAGGAATCTAGCCAGAAAGAAAACGGGCAGGGAATTTGCAGAGGTGGCTCAAGAATGACAAACCCCACCAGCAGGAATCCTGGGAGGGAAAAAGCCCATGTTTGCTGGGAGGGCTTAAAAGGAGGGAGGATTGGGGAGAGGGGGATGGGAGTACAAGGCTGCTACTGATTCAAAGGGGCAGGACAGAGTTCAGGCTCCCAGACAGACACATACAGAGAAATGAGAAAAATCCCAACACAACAGGAAATTCACCACAAGAGTATTAGATCATGGGAACAGCCTAATGCAGAGACACTGGACACTGAGGAGGAATGTTCTGGTGTCCTCACATAAATTCCCTTCCCGTGCTTCATGTCACCTTAACACCCTTTGGAATCAGGTTTTTTGAGGAAAATAATCCTTTGTCCTGGCCTGGCGCCTTCCATCAGGGGGTCTTAGAGGGCTCTGAAGACATTAACTAGGGCTCACAACCCCTTCAGGTGAGTCAATTTCCTTATTGCCATTGCTCCAATGAAGAAACCTCACCCCTCAGGTCTCAGAATGTTTATAGCAGAGCTAGAAATACAACCCAGGTCTCCGTCTTAACCACAAGGCAGATGCACCCTGACTACTAACGGGAACATGGAGAGTTCTTTCCACATGAGGGGAAGGAGACAGAGTTAAGCCCCAAGCCCTTTGCCAGACTATAGGATGTAACCCCACGAAGATGCAGACGCCTCTGGAGCTCTTACTTGTAGACGGTGATATGAGGGGACATGGGACGGTTCAACAGGGTGTTTTTATCCCAAAATTGAGCCATCTCCTCCTTTGCTGTCGTTCCCATCGGGACCACGCTGGAACAAAAGGAGAGGAGGAAGTCAGAGGAGCACAAGGAAAAGCAACAGAATTAAGTGACTCAGATTCACCCTGTGCCTGTGGAACATCATTGTCTGAGCAAGGCTGTACCAGGTCCATAGGGCAACACCAGAGGGGCATTTCACGTTGCACAACTGGCACCTGCCATGGGAGACAGCTTGCCCCTCTCCACATCAGCACAAGTCAAACACAGGCCACACATAGTGCTCCACACACAGAGCAGCTTTCTGCTCTTTACAGTTTTATCCTGAAACAGGAAAACTACCTGAACCATGGCAATAGTTCTGACAATGGGCCTAGCCCATAGCTGCCTTGCTAGTCAGCACATAGAAAAAGAACTAAAGGGCAGAATAAACATGACACCGGATCTGCATGAAGCCCAGGGAAGACGTAGGGAGGCCATGAGTGAGACTAGAGATGGCCAGGGAAACAGGCTACTGACATGAATTCATCTCCTCTGTTCCCTGCTCAAAGTATTTATTAAAATTATTAAAATATTAAAATTTATTAAAATTATTAAATCCATCCAGACCATCCAATGGTCTGGGCATCAAGTCCACAAATTAAAAATTACATTAACAAAGACTACCCATAAATATATCCACATCAACACACCCTCAACAGCCTTCAAAAGGGCAAAGATAGACTTTGCAATGTGCTCGGAAGGGTAACAAAAGTGGGTGCTGGTGGGTTTGTGGGGTGGAGGGAGAGTTCCAAACTAGAACCTCTCACAAAAGTTGCCAGCTCAAGCCTCTCTTCTGGTCTCAACTGTAATAATACTGCATGGATCATGGGAGAGCCAGGAGATGAGAGTCAGGGGCAGCTCTCAGCATTTAATAATAAGGTTTTGGATGGAGATGCTGCTGCTGTGCTCAGTTCCATATTGATTTCCCACCCCCACCCAAAAAGCACCATCTGCAGCCGAGTCGGACTATTAGCTATCTGATAACACGTTATATAATGCTGAAACCATGCAACCTGCTCTTTACTGCTACAGTAATTGCATGCTGTACCAGACAGACCTTGTAATTTCATGTTCCTGAGATAACTCAGCAATTAAACTTACAGCCCCATTTAGCAAAAAAACAACACCCCCCCACCCAACAGTTTCCCCCTCCCCGCAAGCCTGGCTGTGCAGCTTGCATGAAGTGTAGGAGCCAGGGAGTTTCTGCTGATTGTATTCTTGTTAGGTACAAAGTTACTGTGCAGACTGCACTGCAGTTTACACAGAATGACATTGAAATGAAGCAGTGACAAGCCAAGCACAGGGATGCAACAGTCACTGATGCACCTGTGCGGCATGCAAATCCCAATCAGCGTTGACTCCAGAATACGCTATCCCAAAGCCCCTTCCAGACTCCTCTTTGAACCTGCTTTGATTCCAGTTACACTATTCTAATCCAACTGTGTCTGTACATGCACTTATTCATCAGACACATTCAATAATAGCCACGCCCAGGACTCTCACACCCCAGCTGCCAGCCAGGAGTTTATTTTAACCCACGACACAATTACCACCTCACAAAGGAAACACCTGCTGGTTACTTAACTAGCCATATATTTATCATTTAATGACACAGTACATGCCGTGCCAACACATGGCACCTGTCATATATCTGAATGGTTAGAATTAGTAAGCAGGTAGAACATGCACAAAGTGTATTTTTAGAAGGGATCCCCTGGGGAGAAAGGGATTAATTCCTTCATTCTCAGTAAAACCTCAAAAACTCACTGGCGCACAGAAAGGCTGGGGCCGAGCCGAGTCCACAGGCAACGGTGACCCACATGTCTGCAAAAGAGAAGACGGAAAGAGCTCTGTGAAGGTCAGACAGACACAGAAAGGGGTAAACACCTGCAACACGGGGGCATTTTTATAACCAGGAACAGAGGAGACCACAGTGTAATGCCTGATGTTTTAAGAGTGAATCTGGGGAGGGAGCTGAGGAATTAATTTTTAACATCACTTCTAACACTGAACCTAGCTATTAACTAGGCTCTCCAGACTCTGCCCAAGGGTTCTCTCTTTCTGATACCCTGCAATTACCATACTGAGCTGTAATACCTGCCTAATAAGACAGACATAACATCACTCTGCACTAACAGTGAGGCTGATACAGGCCATTCTTCAATCTCAGGAGAAACAATTCTCATGACGGGGTGGTAAATGTCCCAGAAAGGCATGCTTGCCAAGCCGCATGAAAAGAATTGGTTCAGGCTACAGCTCCTCAAGCATCTGAAATAAAGAGATCACCAGCTTTCCTCCTAAAAGCTCTTTTTCATTATATTGTTTCACCCTTGCCATTCGTTACTCTGAGTGGTAGAGAGATGGCAGGTCAATGTCACGGCCCAATGCACACAGTATTTCAGGCACATCAACACTGGAGGCGGGAGGTAAATAAGGTTTTTATGGTTCCCGAAGCAGTAGGAGCTATTCTCTACAAATCAATTGCAGTAATTGTGACTCTGACATTCAAGGGCATTTCTCCAGAAAGAGGGGCAGAGCCAGGCCTCCAATCCAGCCACACAGCTCAAGAGTTTGCAGATGTGGGTTGGAATCTACAGCACCCGCTCTCTCTTCAGAGTTACTGTCAAGGACAAGGCACAAAAGATGTCACCAGGCAATGCAGTGCTATGATTAGAATTAAGTGTATAACACTTGGCATTCATCTATACTGACAAACGTTAATTAACCCTCACATGCATGCAGACTGCATCTGCTCTAGAATCTCAGGAAATCTCCCAGTTTCATTAACACCAGGGGGTAAACATAGCACTTTTTTTTAAACCATGCCCCAGCACATCTGAAAGACACAGTGGTAAAAATACCTGGGGGCCAGACCCACAATAGGATGTCATAGCTCCACTGACTTCAACCAAGCTATAACATGTATACAAATCGAGGCTCTGTCTCCTGGACACCATTTACACAGGTGGCAGAGCAACAGGAGAGGTTTTCAAAAAAATTACGGCATACCCAAAACGACAAGGCTGATGTCTCTGCAGTCTGAGGATCAGCCTCTTTTTACGATTTACTTAGATCTCTAGTGCAGAGACCTCTTTTTCATTGTGTTTGTACAGCACCTAGCACAACAGGGCCATGGTCCATGCCTGGGGCCCATAGGCTCTTGCAATTCAAACTAAAACAACAAAGAAGGGAAACACCACACAAACATTCAATGTCTTCATCAAAGTCACACTGTGAGTTAGCTGAAAGGGCCAGCATTAGAAATTCAGAACCTCCATCTCCGAAGATCAATTCACTACCCCTGTTAATATAAGCACTGTCTGGGTTAATCTAGTTTATGGTTGCTCCATACCCAGCTACAATACAGTTCTCTACAGTCTCTTTCATTACAGCACTATGGTAATGACGATAAGAATTGCAACACATTTAGGATGAGTGCTCCCAGCTTGGGTTAATTCACCCCCCTCCCCTCCAACTTCTGTCACTAGAAGATTTTTCTGGAAGCTGGAGGCAAATTGAACAAGATGCTTCCGAGACACACAGAATGCAGCTAAACAAATCTGGCATTTCTGCAATGAGGGGAGGAAGGAGGATCCAATGATTAGGAAGCAAGCAGGGATTCAGGATTCCCTGTATGACCTCAGTTCCCCATCTGAACAAAGGGGATAATGGGGACTGTAAGGATAAGCACATTAAAGATTGTGAAGTGTCAGATATTACAGTAATTGGGGTCATGTATGTATTATAAATAGAAAAATTAGGAGCACATTTGACAGTTTTGGGGATGCAGACAGAAAGCTAGTTAGAAATTTATTTATTAGTAGGTGGTGTTGATGTTTGCATTAGCTTTTGTGCAGAGACTGTCGTCAGAGAGCACATTAAAATGCACACATGTAATCCAATGCAAGTTGCTTCTATAGTAGAACCTCAGTTACGAACTGACCAGTCAACCACACACCTCATTTGGAATCAGAAGTATGCAATCAGGCAGCAGAGACAAAAAACCCACAAATACTATACAGTATAGTACAGTAAAACAAACTACAAACAAAATAAAGGGAAAGTTTTTAAATAAGATTTGACAAGGTAAGGAAACTGTTTCTGTGCTTATTTCATTTTAATTAAGAGGGTTAAAAGCAGCATTTTTCTTCTGTATAATAAAGCTACACTAAGTCAGTGTTCAGCTGTAGACTTTTGAAAGAACAACCATAATGTTTTGTTCAGAGTTACAAACATTTCAGAGTTATGAACAACCACCATTCCCGAGGCTACAGTTCTTTAACGGCTGGGCTTCGTCTATGCACATCCAGGGCCCAATTTATCATTGTTGTCCTATACAAAGTGCTGCACAGTGAGTGTAGAATGCCACCAAAATTCCAGAATGACAGGAGTGTAATATACTATGAAGTGCAGGGAGATGACAAATCAGACCCTTGCTGCTTAGTGTTGCCTGTGGATTCTGTGACAGAAATTGAGTCTATGCACACCTCTGGAAGCTTTCCACCCAAGCCAGCATGTTTCCTACTCTCCACACCGCACCAAGCCTAAACTGCCTTTTAAAACAAAAATAAGTTAGAAAATATCTGGGGGAAAAACCAACACCTTTGTTAACCTTGATTCTAGTGAGAAAAAGATATATAAAATAACTCAGGGAACAGTGGGGGGGGGATGGGGACAGATATTAAACAAACATCAATATAGTCAAACTATAGGAAAACTAAAATTAAGGTTCAAATGTGAAGAGGCACTGTTATTAGGCAATCAATGGTAACTCTCCTCCCATATCACTGCCCACACGCCATGCAGAAGTTAGGGAACAGCGTTATGCGCAAACACCAAACAGATTTCACACAGACAATACAAACCCTCAGACTTTCTGTACCGAACCTATAACTGACATTCATAGATTCCAAGGCCAGAAGAGATTGCCCCACACAGAGCCCTCTCAACCCATACCTGGATTCCACCTCCCTCCCCATCAAGCCCCTTCACGGTAGCTCCTGCTGGGCTGAGCCTGCCTGCCCACACCTGGCACAAAGGGGGCAAGGCCCCAGAGTGTTTCTGGCGCAGACCCAGTCCTAGTGCTGTGTCAGGTGCAGCCTTACCACCCACTCCATGTCCCGGAGGCGGAAAGGCAGCTGTAGGGTGAGCTCCTCTCTGTGCAGCCTTGGTCTGTGCTCCTCACTGCCATGCTGGAGCAGCCACATTTATTTATTGATAAATAAAATTTGCAGAATTTTAAAATACTTGTGTACAGAATTTTTATTTTTTTGCTGCAGAATTTTTTGGTACAGAACTTTCTCAGGAGTAATAACAGGCCAGAAAATGTCACCCAGTAATTCCTGCATTAAAGTCAATAGTTCCTAGTAAAACATCCAGGCCTCAATTCCCATTTAAGGACCTTACTCCAGTGGAGGACTGGTGGTAATGGAACCACAGCTTCTCTCCTTCCAAACCACACCCAACCAGCCCCCTCCTGCACTTCAAACCAGAGGAATTCTCCACAGGCTGTCTCCTGCTAGTGTGAGCTCTCTGCACTGTTTATGTGGTGCAAAGTGGCCTTGGCAGATCAGAGAATCAGTCCCCCATTCTAATTTAAAGACACCCAGTGATAATCTACCACAGCTCTTAGAAAGTTGTGTCAATGGCTAATTATCCTCACTTTAAAAAAAATGCACTTTATTTCCCATTTGAATTTTTCTAGTTGCAACTTCCAGCCACTGGCTCTTATGTCTGATTGGGCCTGTGTGTCTGCTAGAATAAAGAGCCCTCTAACAATATATCTTCTCCCTGCATTGGTAGTTATAGACCATGCTCAAGTCACCACTTAACCATCTCTTAAAAAAACAAAACAGATTAAAATCCTTTAGTTTTCCATTATAAGGCAAGCTTTCCAGTACTCAAATCACTCTTGTTGCTCTTACACCTTTTTCCAAATTTTCAATGGCCTTTTAAGCAGGGACACCAAAACTGTACAAAATATTCCTTTCCTGGTCTCACCAGCACCATATTGATATATGACGACAGACGACAGTGAGATCAACCTTCATCTGCTAGAGAAAACCAGAACTCCTGCCTACTAGAACCCATACAAAGATCAAAAACCCATTCCATGTGGACACATGACAAAGGTACATCATTCTGCCACACTGTGACTGCAGCTGTGCCAATAAATAAGAACACAGTCACAGATATACCTGTGCTGCAGCTATCTACCCTGTGCTAGCTAGTATGTTGTGATACCTTTAAAGGCAATCTGAATGGGGAAAGGTGCTTGTCTTTTACAGGTACTGTTGAGTATTTGCTTCTTTTTTCCCCCAATCTACTTATGACCAATAAAAAAGGCCAAAAGGATTTGTTTTGTTTGTTTTAAAACAAGCAAGTCTTACTCTTCCCTAGAAGATGCTGTGGCCAACTGAAGAACAAGTTTAACACCAGCTGAGTTACACAAGTGAAATCCGATCAAGAGAGAATTTAACTGAAACAGTTTATTTTTGTTAACACCTCTTTAACTCAAACTCTTGGGAGAAAAACTGCTAGTGATTCACCCCCTTCAGGTGAGAATGGTTCCAATCCACAACTCAAAGTCAGCCAAAATAGCCTTCAGCAAAAACAGGAAGGCAACGATTTTACATCCCTAATAGACAGCAGACTAAGAACTGCTAGCTATGGCCTGTTCGACACACACATTTTGCACCCGTGTAAAACTATTTAATTGGGGTGTGGTTTTTTTTTGCCAAAACAATTACACTGGTCCAACCCTTAGTGGGGATAGTAATGCCCAAATAAAGGTGTTTTATGGTGAGTTATTGTACCCTTGTTGCCTGTCTAATATCCAGGGACCAAGATTGGTGAGGTAATATCTTTTATTGGACCAGGTCTGAAGAAGAGCTCTCTCTACGCTCCTACGGCTGTCTCTCTCTCACTAGCAGAGCTGGTTGAGTAAAAATCATCTCACCACCTTCTCTCTCTTGCACCGGGATAAATTATTCCCCTTCCTGTATCGGGATAAGCTACAGTGGCATAACTGTGTCCACCCTAGGGTGGTTACACCACATGCCCTAAACTGGGGACCATTCGAGCTGTACAATGTTGGCCTACACCCACCCTCACTCGCAGTTGTAAGGCGCAGGGCCAGCCTACCAAGGCATCGGACAGCTTCGCTCCACCGGACGGTGCAGCTTGCCCGTAAATGGCCCCCTAAGCGAGCTCTCCCGACCCGCCCCAAGCGGGCGCGGGGAAGAAGCGGCCCTGTCCCAGGCCCTTCACTTTCGCCCGCTGATTAACGCCCTCGCACGGCCTGCCCTGCCGCTGCTGGACTGGATTTGAAGGCAGGGCTGTGGAGCTCTCCCCGGCCCGCCTCTCCCCTGCAGTTCGTTCAGCTCCCTCCGGCCCGTCCAGCGGGCCCGGGGCAGAACAGCGCTGGGGCGACGGGGGAGAAGTCGGGCCCGGGCCGCCAGACGGGCCCGCGCCTCGTCCTTCCCTCCCCCACGGACCCGCCCCCGCCCCCCTCCCCCCCCGCCCCCCCCCCCGCCCCCCCCATCCCGGCCCAGCCCCGCCGCCGTCCTTTCCCCGCGCCCCGACATCACCTCAGCAGCGAAGCCGCCATCTTGAATCGCTGCGACGCCGCCGGAGCTCCGGAAGTGACCTCACACGTCCCGCCCTATTTCCGCTCCCGCCGCCGCGGAGCCTGCCGGGACCTGCCCAGCTTCTCCCCCGTCAGCCGCGGTCCCCCTCCCGGCCCGTGTGACCGTGTCCCCGGGGGGGGGGGCGGGGCCCGGACGCCGGGGTTCCGCGCCCAGCCCGGTGAGGGACGCGCTCCGCCCCGGGCAAGACATTGGCCCGGGCCCTGCTCCCGTTACCAGCAGGCCCGTGATCCGTCCCCCCCCCAGCGGCCTTGGCGCCGCCTGCCCGTGCCAGCCCGCGGGGCAGGGGGCGCCGAAGAGGTTGGTGTGGCGCCCCCCCCCCGCAGGGGCCGGCCCTTTCCGACGGGCCCGTCGCGTCCCGGGGCCCGGCGGCGCCACCGTGTCCCCTGAGCGCTTCACGTCGTTGGGACCTGCCTGCTGGACGCGCCCGGTCAAGCTGCCAGAGGCGCCAGGGAGCGAGTTTTTTAAAACCCTAGATTATGGAAGTTAAAACAACAATTGGCTGGCGAGGTGTAGGAGCAAAGTTCCTGGCCCCGTGTGTTTCTGGTGGGCTTGCGCCATCCCGGGCGCCAGCGGGGAACAGAGAAGAAGAGCCATTGACTAACAAGGAACTTGGGCTCATCCTGATCTTTGCAGATCTCCAGGCGCTTCTGTCAAGCGGTCGTGTGGATACCCGCCTCAGGGCTGAGTGCTGGAAAAGGACACAAACTCAGAATTGGTTGTGCTGTCTGTACTGAGATTTCACCCGCTAATTGTCAAGTGTGAACTCCTCAAGCACTACACCAGCCTTAACACGTAGGTTCACAGACGGGCCCCTGTATACTCAGATCTGTCTTGCCACCCAGGTACGATCACCTTTGTGATATGGTTCCTTACACCAAAGAGCACAGCAATATTCAGGTTAATTTCAGCCCCAGAGGCTCTGTCACTTACTTCAGGTCGGTAGCACCTTAGATCTCACTGCAAGGACAATGGTTGTAGCCAATCCTTTAATAAGATGTAAGATTTATAATCTAAGAAAAGGAAATAAGAGTTAATTATAAGGTTAAAGCAGGCAAATGTATAGACACAAATGAATTCCAGTCTTAAGTTTCAAAAAGTAACAGACGCTTCTGTCATAAGCAAGCTCTATAGGTCCTTTAGAGAGAACCCTAACCAGGCCAAGCACTGGAGTTCTTTTACTTATGCTTGGTAATCCTTGCCCCTTAGAGTCCAAGCATCATAAAAAATACAATTCCTCCTCGTTAGGGCTTTTTAATTCTTTTCCTCCTCCTGCTTTGAGTTGCAAATTCAGCCGTTGGGAGGAATTCAGTTACACGGCCACTCTTCATGCAGGGGAGGGAATAGTGGGGGAGCAGCATACAAAGCCTTTTGTCTTCTGACGTTCAGCAATTGTTCCTCTGTTGTTGATGGGCCTTCTTTTGTTGGGCAGGAGATAATATTTCACCTATGTTAATGTTTCTCTCCTCTCTGATGATTTACAGTTTCAGAGCCAACACTTAAATATTACTTTATAACATAACCCTCAGTGCTCCCAGTCCTTACCCTCATGGGCATGAAATCACTGAGAACAGCAAGTCTGTTCCTTACTGGGACATTCTTGATTTCTTTCAGTTGAGAAGAGAACTCATCTTCGTGCTGTTTAGAGTATTCAGTATAGAGTGTTGGTCTGTAGACAGGCAGAAAAGTCAGGGTTCTAAAATGTGTATTCACGTCCAGCCACATGATTCTCTCGCTGATAAATACAGAAGGGATACATGCACTGGGGACAGACTTCTTGACAGCACATCCAACACTCTTATGTCTTTGGTTCATTTTCAGGTTTCCCAGACCAGCAGATGTGGAAAGTTACTTTAGCTAGTGATCCAGTTTCCAAAAGTCCTGTCTCACTGAGGCTGAAATATTGACACCCAGTTAATGGAGTTCTCTATCCATTATGGCTGTTTTCCCAAGTTCATGGTCTCTCAGACTAGCCAGGAAGCAGCGTGTGCTCCAATCTCCATCTGGCAAGTGGGCCGGTCACCACGGGCGGGAAGGTCAGCCGCTCACACATCGGCTTTTCTCCCACATGCCAGCCAAGCGCTATTGACTGGCTGACTGACTTTGTTGTGTTTCCTTTCATCTGTCAAGAGGTTGGGTTGCCCTATATAATACCCATTTTAAAAGTACTAACACAGGTGAGCAAGACTGGCTCTCGCTCATTGTCAGTGTTCAGCTGAGACCTCGGGGCCTTAGTATGAACTAACGCTCATTGGTCTGCCAAGGTCATAAACGTTACTGAAGTCTCACAACGCCCTCCAGGAGGTTGATCAACATTATCTCCATTGCACAAATGGTGAGGTGACTTGTCCAACAGAGGGACAGAGCTCAGTGTAGACCCAGGCATCCTGACTTTCTGTTTCCTGCTGGATCCTTCTTCTCAAACAATGGCATTTAAAACAAGCCCTACAATAAGTGATGTAACAGCAGTGGCCAGTAATTTATATCTGTGTGACTTTCAACATACATAAGTCCTATTAATAAGTTCTTATACTTTGTGCCTTCTCACAAATCTTCCCTCCCCCATGCCTTCCCTCTTCCTGCTGCCAAGAGAGCTAACGTTGCTCCTGACAAAATTATGTTTGTATTTAAAATAAATATTTGCAGACAAGAGCATAGAAACTGCTGGAACTGGGATCTGTCTCATCTGCTATCTTGCCACTAATTGTAGCCCGTGCCAGACGTTTCATAGAAACATGAAGTGGGAAAGTATGGCATAATCTGGCCCCAGGAAAAGTTGCTTCATGACCCCCATCAGTTACAGGCTGGCGTGTGCCTTGAAGCAGGAGAGTTTATAGCACGTCCAAACTTTTTTGTTCTTTCTTTAATCCTGGATAGTATCAGACCCAAATATTCCTGTTCTCCATATCACTATGTGATCCTTCTCTGCATCCTGCTACTGTCTTGTAGCAGTGAGTTCCACAGACTAATTGTGCAGTGTATAAAAAAGACTAAGGGAATGTCTGCACTGCAGTTGGGACAGCACAGGGAGGCACACTCAAGCTAGCTTTGATTGAACTTGCTTGCTAAAAATAGCAGTGTAGACACAGCAGCATAGGCTAGTCACCCAAGTACAATGTACAAGTACATCACAGGGGAGGGGATTGTACCTGGTGGGCTAGACCTTGATGGTGACACTGCTATTTTTAGCAACCTGGCTTGATCAAAGTTAGCTCAGGTACCCATGGACGTGCTCCAGTCATGCCTACCAATATCAATGTAGACATAACCTCAGGGGAAGCTCTCTAGCCCTGCCCGCAGGGGGTCATGACCAAGATCCACAAATAACCGCATGAAAGAGGCATCGAGAAAGAGAGCACTTTGGAGTTCTGACCTCATTTTTCAGACTGGGACAAATCTGCTGCTCATCTGGTGTAGCGTGGAGGCCCCCAGGACTCCAATACTCATTACCTAGGAATACATCCTTGAATTCTCCAGCTGTGACAATAAATAGAGCTTCGTGTACGTAGTTGTTTTCAGGCAGGGATACTGTGCAATTAAATAAGGTTCCAGCTGACCAGCTCTTACAGAGCTCAGGTCAACCAGCATGGCAGGGTCATAGGAGCAAAGAAAACCATTTCTCTGGCTGCTTTCCTCAGATCTGAGCTGCTTGAAATCCAATAATGGGCCTGGCTGCCCTGAAAACCTCACCAGCTGGTGATTTGTTCTGTTGCAGCTCAGATTGACTGTGGTTTGATCCGTAAAGCAGCCCAGGGGAGCTGTAGTTGGAGGAATGCACCACAGCTCTCTGACAAAGCAGAGCGGTCTGAACAGAGCAACATTGCACCAGCATGCTACTCCGGTCACCTGACTAGCATAGAGTCCAAATAAAGGGCCTGGTCCGCCCCTACAAAGCCTCAGCTAGGCCAGAACCTGGCTGTCCAGGTGACCCTCTCTCTCTGAGTGATCAACAGGGACCCTTATTCACAGATTATTAAACCAAAAGCAACACTGATCATCCCATCTGACCTGCAAAACACAGGCTACAGGACTTCCCTGAAATAATTTCTGTTTAAACCAGAGCAGTTCTTTGAGAAAAACTTCCCATATTATTTCCTTAAAAGAACAATGGACTTAATATATTTGTACTGTCCAGGAGAGGGCTGGGCAGTACAGGACATCGAAAAAGCTATCAGGTTAGTCAGACAGGATCTATTTCCCATAAACTCATATTGATTATATTAGTCTCATTTAATTCTTTAATAATCCAATCTGGTTTCAGCTGTTCCATTATTTTACCAGGAATTGATGTCAAGCTGATAGACCCTATAATTATATGGGTCGTCCCCTTTACCCTTTTTAAATAATGTTCCAACACTCGCTTTCTTCTGGAACTTCCCAAGTGTCCAGAGAGTTCTTGATAATCAACATTAAAGGTCCAGCAATCGTCTCAATCAGTGCTTTTAAAACTCTTGGATACAAGTTTGTCTGGACTCGCCAATTTGGAAATGTCTAACTTTAGCAGTGAGAGAGGGAGGTAATACCTTTTATTGGACCAATTTCTGTCGGTGACAGAGACAAGCTTTCGAGTGCCACAAAAATCTTATTCAGATCGGAGACTTTTGTAACTTCTGCTGAACGCCTGCCAGAGACACTAGTGGAATGAAAAGAATGTCAGCACCCCCATGTGATTAAACTACATCATTTTCCCCCCCAAATACAGTATGCAAATATTTATTCAACACTGGTTTCCAGCATAGTGACCCACCCCACCTAGGGACACTGGCCCATGGTCTCCCATTATTATTTAGACTGACCCCCATGAACTGTTCCATGTACAAATCCCTCCCACCCTCCGCTCTCTCTCCCAGCTTCCCATTCATTTCTGAAGCCGGTTCAAAATCATGCTTCTTGAGTGAAATCCTGGCTTCTTTAAAGTTAATGGCAGTTTTGGAAATACAATGACAAGAAATAGAAATACCATCCATGGACTCCCTTTGATCTCAGGGACCTGATAGAATCGTAGAAGTGTAGGACTGGAAGGGACCTGGGGAGGTCTTCTAGTCCAGTCTCCTGCACTCAAGACAGGACTAGTAGACCATCCCCGACAGACCTCCAATGATGGAGACCTTCTTGGTCTCTGGAGTATAGGACTGGAAGGGACATTCTGTGCCATCAAGTCCAGTCCCCTGTGATCACAGGAACCCCTTTGCTCTTAGAAGCTAGTGCTTCTCTGTCCCACCCAGCATCCAGCTCACACAGGTGTAAGAGCCTTCCTTTCTGCCTCTCCTGCTGTCTGGAACAGCCTCCCTGTATCTCCCCTTCTCATTTCAGCTGAGAACTTATCCCTCTTCTTTTGTGTTTTCTCTCCCTTGGCCTATAGTTTTTATTCACTCCGCAGGAGTAAGATTTGGATCCAGTGAATGCTTTGAGGGATGCAATTTCTATGAAAATTGTTAAATAAAGTTGTCTTCTCTTCTCAGTATTACCCCTCCAGCTAATGCACATTGGTTTGTTATTTAGGGTTGCAGACAGTCTCTAGGCTGTTGGGGCTGCCTATTTTAATTTTACAGGCAAAAAGAGCATTGACATATTTGCTCTGAAAGGAAATATGTATGTGGAATTTGGAAGCAGATTTAAGGAAAAGGAAGAGTATGTCAAACTTGCTCTTAAAATCCTGAACTCCCTTTATGTGTTAAAAAGGAATCTTTCCTGTCTTGCAGATGGAGAAAACCTGCAATTTCAAGAAACAGCAGAAGAACATGCTGTTATTAAACTACTAAACCACAATAAATATTTTTTTGAAAAATCTCTTAAAATCCATCTCAGGTTTCCATGTTCTGATTTGGACCTCAATCCCAAAGTCTTTCCACACCCAAAACCTCCATTGACATCTTGTTGTGTAGCATTGCTGGGGGGTGTTAATTGGCTGCCACCTTCCACCCCAGAGGCAGCTGCATTTCAGTGCGGGGATAAAATGATTTTCGTGCATAAGGTTAGTTGAATTTTGGGATCCTTGCAAATCAAATATGCCATGAGAATTTAAGACGTGGCCCTGTGGAAGTCATAGTGTTTCAGGTTCTAGGCCCTGTGTGGGGATGAAGAGCGATCTCTGCAGATGCACCATGGCAGTCAGACCAGATGGATCTCATTAACTCAGTAATATAAAGGAGGGGGAGGAATGGGAGCAAATTCCTGGGGGGGGCGGGCGGAGGGGTGAATTTTTGGACAATCACCTCTGCTAGTGGAGGGGACCCCACCCATTCTCCATGATTTCTCTTGCCTGATTTCCCTAGCACATGAGAGAACAGCAAGAGACCCACCATCCCCCTCCAGTGAATACGGCTGGACTCTTCGTGCTGGATAATAGCGAGACATAAGTCTGGCTCCTCTGTGGCCCAGAACGCACTGGGCTGCCTCAGTCACTGGAGCAAAGCAGACGTCACTGATGAAGAGACAGGATTAGCTCTCCAAGATCGTTCCTACTCACCCCACAGCGGGTCTGTCTCTCCATCCCTTTAGCCTGGCTCCCTGTGCACCCGGTCCAGCTGTCCTGAAATCACTCGCATCATCAGCCCCGAGCCACCCTTGTGCACTGCCTGGCCCAGTTGAGCAGAGTTTTCTTTTGTCAACCACAGCTCAAGGTGCCCAGCCGGGGCCGGCCCTGGGAAAACAGTGCCTTGGGCAAACTTGTATTTTGATGCCCCAGACCCCCTGCTCCTCCCTGGGCTCCCAGCCATCCCACCCAACCCTCACTGCTCCCCATTGCCCAGAGCTTCCTTCTGTGGCCTCACCCCTTACCCCCTCTCCACCCCTGCTCTTTGCCTCTTGGCCATGACACCCCTGGGCTGTTGGAAAGCAGCAGCTGCTGGCCAGGCGCCCAGCTCTGAACACAGTCCTGGCACCAGCCACAGCGCAGAAATAAGGATGGCTTGGCATGCTATGGCACTGCCAGTTACTTCTGCTCTCTGGCCACCCAGGCTGGGCTGCACAAGGAGGAGTTTCTAAGCCCAGTGGCTACTCCAGCCCTACACCCCCCCCTGACCTCCGTATCCGTGGGAAGCAGGGACCACTGGATCTGCCGGGGCGAGCCCTGCTGCCTGCACCTCCGTGCCAGACTGGTAGCTCCAAGTGGCATCGCCCACCCAGCTGGCCAGGGGCTCCGGGGCTGAGCTCGCCCGCACTCACCCCTACTCCGGCAACCCGGGCCTGCCAGCTTGCAGCATTCAGACAGCAGGCTGCTAACCACAGCACCTGGGGTCAGCCACCCCTAAAGCCAGCCCTTCCCAGGCCCCCCTTTCCCTCTGTGACACGCTGCTCCCCCCGTACACCCTCATGGTGTGATTTGTATATCATTCATGCTCAGCCTGACAGGGTAACTGTGTAGTGCAAAGTGTGCCACGTAAGGTGTTTTTGGCATGCTCATGGCATACCGATTGTTATTGGAGCATGTTTCCTGCCATGTCACACACCTGGACAAATATGAGACTCTGCTGTGCCATAGCCCCAAACG
Source organism: Mesoclemmys tuberculata (assembly GCA_007922155.1). Lineage (NCBI taxonomy): Eukaryota > Metazoa > Chordata > Testudines > Chelidae > Mesoclemmys > Mesoclemmys tuberculata. Next base: position 792,779 of record ML675647.1, read on the forward strand.
TGTCTCACATGGTTTGAATAGATGCAGATGAACACAAAGCTGTGTTTCCACGCCCTGCAGATGCCTGCATACAGGAACAATGGACTAAGCATCTGTGAGCCAAGTGGGAGAAATCACGCCCGTGGCCAGACAGGGTGGATCACCTGACCCCAGGGGGTGTTGGGGAAACGTGTTAAAAGCTGAGGCATCTTTGTCTCTTGGCTCTCCCCGGGAATCCCTATAAAGCAACACCAAAGACTGAGAATCTAAAGCGGGGGTGAGGGGGACTGGTTGCAAGAGGTATCGCAACCAGCCTATATGGTAAACTGAATATAGATTGAAATATTAATCTTAGGTTAGGAAGCAAGCTATCTTTTAGTTAATTGTGATTAACTCCTTGACTTATTAATAATCGTACTTAGATTCACTTAAAATCTTGCTGTAGTCAATAAACATATGTTTGTTTTATCAAAAACAGTGCCTGTCGATTGAGCGTGTGCAGAGGGACAGAGGGGGTACATATCAATTTCTTTGATCAACTGACGGACAAGTGTCAGTTAGCTTGTAGGACGCAGTGCGCAGCACTGAACCCTGCAAGGCCACAGTTCCCGGGGTTGCTTCTGGGACTCTGGGTCTATCCCATGAGTGGCTGGCTAAAAGCACTCCTTCACTAGGCAAGGGACAGATTACACACAGGAGGCTGGGCCAATCCAGGTGTGGGGGGTTCACACAGCAAAACAGGGTATGTCAGGGCCCAGGAGTGAAGAATTGGGGTGACAGCTACACATCAGTCCAGATTGCAAGGGGGGAGGTCACACACACACACCCCACCTACAGGACACAAACAGGGAGCTCTACAGTCAGGATCCCTCTGTGTCCAATGCAAAAGCTGACTATGCACCTGCCTCATGCTCAACTAACCCCCCGTGGAGCCCTCCTCTCTCAGGTGTCAGACTGCAGCTGCTGCACACAGGGAAGCTGCAGGAGAATTTGTCTCCTCAGCTTATGAGAAGCTTCACGTGAATCACATCAGTTTGCACTGCTGTCTTCCCCCTCCCTCCACGGAGGTTTCCCCAGTTTCACTCCTTTGTGTAAATTGCATGATCATGCTTTCAGTGCCTGCCAGACTTTTGTGCATCCATCCTTGATAACAGCCGTTTCCCTGGCAAAGGAGCATTAGATGCCAGGCAGGGAGTTTGGAATGGGAGGAAGGAGTGTTCAGAAGAAAGTGGGATCGGCGTGGTGCCCCTGTAAAGTGTAGAGATGAAACCGTTCCCACCAGCTCGTTTGCCATGTTTTGCAGAAGCCAAAAGCCAGAATATGGGGCTGTTTTCAAAACCCCATTTGTCTGTTTTGCCTGGTCATCAGAAAGCAGCACTGTTCTTGTGGGAACTTTCAAAAAGAGAAAAACAATGTTTCCAAACTTCCAAAGGACAAATAATTGTTTCCCAGCTGGTCCTATGAACCAACACCCCGTGCTTTATTTAATCTCCCATCCTTCCTACACACCATCACTAGGTCAGAGTCAGATCCAGGGCTACATTTAGGGTGACCATCAGGGACACGGGGCTGTAGCAGGGCAATTTAGGTATTAAGAGGCAAACCAACCGTTATGTTTCCAGAAGGAAAAGAGGAATGAATTTTTAACAGTATTACAGGTTTATTTAGCACACCTCGATTTGTAAGAAGGTGGATGCTGAAAGAATTCAGAAGCATTTCAATTATGCAGTTCAGGAAGAAGCTACCCAGGTAATTAACTCACGTTAAAGGCAATTATGGATTAGCAACAGAAAAAACAATTTACTGGGAATCATCTGCATGAAATGACCACATTATTTAACAAAAAACTCAGAATACAATGAATCAATGGATAAAATAATGATCAGGAAGAAAAACCACCACCATGGAAAGGAAATTTTTCCATGGAAATGGAAAGCATATGGTGACTATGTAATAGACACTCTTGATAAACCTTACCAGCCTTGGAACTAAAGAAGGTACCAGAATTAGTTACAGATCAACAGATCTTGAATTGGTATTATCCACATTGTATTCAAGAACATGGACAAAAGTCAAATGCCAAATTAAATGTAAAAAAAACCCCTAGAAAGTTGGGATCTGTGAGTCACCACATCCAAATCATGACACATTTAAAAAAAAGACCTGGGGCATTTCCAAAGCCTTATGTCTGGGTCTCATTAGCATTACCCATTGTGGCACCTTGCCAGACTTCCCCTGGTGCATCTCATGCTTTACCTCTGCTTGTGGGCTAGGGCACCCCCAGCTACCACATGCCCCCTGGCTTTAGAGGAGCTCTGTCTCCTGGTCTGGAAAGGCCACTTCTCAACAACTTCCCCTACTTTTGTTCCCTCTTCCTCCTTCAGCGAAGGCAGGGTTTAAATACCCCTGGCCCCGCCCTTCATTGGGTCCAGGTGCCTTTAATTGCCCTGCTCTGCAGAGGGTTTTTAACCCTTTTGGGCCCTCATACCAGCCCCGGTGCCAGACTGCAGCCCCTGTTTCCGCTCCTCCAGAACCTCCTGTTGCGGTTCTGGCTGCACTTTTCCCCTCACCGGTTTATTCATGCACATCCCACCCGCAGCCCCACGAAGTCGCAGGACCTCCTCGTCAACCTCCTCCTAGCCCTGGCCAAAGTGGCCGTCTACAACACCAGGGAGAGGAGGTTGGCTGGGAGGCGCTCTGCGACTGTGGGGCCTATTTCCGTTCCTCTATCCGTTCACATATCCGGGCGGAGTTCCTCTAGGCAGCATCCGCTGGCTCCCTAGACACCTTCCGGGAGCAGCGGGCGCTGTCCGGGGTTCTCTGCTCGGTGTCCCATTCTGGTTCCCTTTGTTTAAAGCTGTGACCCCCACACCCCTCCTGTTTTCTCATTTGTTGTCTCCCGGAAGCTGTTGAGCCCCAGGTCTGTTGGTTTTCCCCTTAGGCTGCCCTTCTGCTGGGCTCCAGCACACACCTCCAGCACACTGAGGATATGCTAGGCCAGGCCATCTGCAGATGGTGATAGAAAGGCCCTCGTGCCATCCCTGTGCCTCTTCACCCACGTTAGGAGCCACATCCTGGGGAGGAATGGGGGGGGCAGAGCACTGGAGGCCTATGGGGTCTGCCAGGGAGACGGTGCCAGAGCGTGAGCTCCCGGGCAGTGCAACGAGGGCCCAGCTTCCCTGGAGGCTCAGAGCTCACGCCCAGCGTAAAGCGCCTTCAGCAGCTCGGGGAGGGCGAAGGGGCTGCTTGCATCTCTGTTCAGCACTGTACGGCGGGGTCGTCCCGCGCCCACGAGAGGGAAGCCCCTCGGGAGAGTCAGGGGGACAATAACCACGAGGACTGGAGGTGCTCTGGGTGGAAAACAGAGCGGGGCAGGTGCTTTATTCCAGGGCTCCTCACTTTGCTCTTTGTCGCCGACGGATCCAGCGGTTTGGGATCTGTCTGAATGTCCGTCTGTCTGACTGCCAGTGCTGGCCATGCGGCTGCCCTCAGGCTCACTCCGCATTCCTCCTGGGGGTGCAGGGGCACCTACGCGCCAGCAGAGAATGCCGCTGGACAAAAGTGGCTGTGTGCCCGCGACGTGTTTACCACTCGCTCCCACACATAAAACACTTCCACTTCTGTTCCTCTCTCGCTCTCTGTCCCCCACTGCCCCGGATGCCAGGCGCCCATTGGCCCGGCCATTTTGCAGACCATGCATCACCGAAGCACCGGCTGTTCTTAAACCCGGGGGGGCCGCCTGCCAGCCATCCTTCTGCAAGGAACTCCCGGCCCCGCCGCTGGCTGGCCCATGTCTCTAGGAATCGTACAGTAACAGGACGCCATGGGGTCGCAGGGCGCTTTGGGGCGTGGGAGCGCCGTGCTTCTCGCTGCCCTGTTCTCTGCACTGGGTAAGTGGCTGGCTTTTCACGGGCTGTGCGTTCTCTCCCTCTTCCCAGAGAGACGGGAGGGGTGGTCCGGCACATGGCGGGAACGGCCCCCTCTGGCGGCGGGCCCTGCCCTGCGAGGCGTGGTGGTGCCCGGGAGCCGCCCGTGTGGAGACGGGCTGGGAGCAGGAGGCAGAGGACCAGAGGCTGTTGCGGAGCAGCCAGGGGTTCGGTGGCCGGGGAGGCGAGTTCGAGTTGTGTGACCAGCAGGGCAGGGTTGTGCGTGCAGCCTCTCCAGGCAGTTTCCTGCTCCTCCAAGCGCCGCTCGTACCACCAGCCTTTCCCGGGCACTTTCCTCCCTCAGGATCCCAGAGTTTTTCTCAGGCCACAGGATCCAAGCCCATCTGCATTCAGCTCTGGGCCTGTCGGCGCTGCAGGGACCTGCCTGCCCTGTAAGGAGGGGCGCATGCAAGGAAGCCGGAGACAAGGGGGAAGGCCTGGGTGGGCAGAGGCATTTCATGAGGTCTCTGGAGTCGTGGGAGCCAAGGTGGGGCTGGAGCCGGTGGGTTCCAAGGCCTGTTTGAGGCATTAGAGCTGCACGTATGTCTTTGAGCCATCTCATTCCTTTGAGCCAATGACCCCTACCCCATGGCACATAGACCCATAGAAAAATTAAAGTTGGAAGGGACCTCACGAGGAATCTAGCCCAAGCCCCTGCTCAAAGCAGGATTAACCTCAGCTAAACCCAGCCAGGGCTTTGTCAAGCCGCAGCTTAAAAACCTCTAAGGATGGAGATGCCACCCCCTCCCTGGGTAACCCATTCCAGTGCTTCCCCACCCTCCTAGGGAAAAACTTTTTCCTAATCTTCAACCTAGACCTCCCCCACTGCAACTTGAGACCAGTTCCCTTCTGTCTGGAGAGCCCTGCCGTCCTGCGGCACAGATAGGGGGGAAGAATCCTGCACTGGTCCTGCTGGGAGATGCCTCCCCCCAGTCCCACCGTCTCTGATTGGGGGCTAGGGCAGGAACCTGGCTCTGGCTGGGGTATTGGCGTACGCCAGAATGGGCTGAATCCTCTGGCGTGTTTCATTCCCTGCATTTCTGGATGGGATGATTCTTGGCTCCTGTCACTGCATTTCCCGCATCCTGTGGGGCAGAGACAGGCTGCAGCTGCTCCGAGCGCTGGCTGCTGTGGGGCGGGTGCAGGGCACTTCCCTCTCCTGGGGTGGGCCTGTGGGGTCTGTTTCTCTTCACTGGAGGCTGGTCACAGCCCCAGTTTCCGTCGGGGGAGGATGTAACAGGCACTGATTCATCCGGTGCCTAGAGGGCACCGAGGTCCTTTTGCAAATCCCGCAAGGCTCCTAAATACTTGTGACAACCTGGCCCTACCCACAGCGGTGACGTAGCCCCGAATGGCATGCGCAGCATCCCCAGTCCCTTTGGACCCCAGCCTGTAACTATCAGAGCATAGGAGCCACTGCGCCAGACCAGACTATGGGTCCATGTCATTTTGTAGCCCTTCTCCTGCCATAGCAAGTCAGAAGATTGGTTCCTCTAGCCCCATGTCCTGCCTCCTTCTGTACAGCTGCAGCGCGTTGGTCCACGTCGTCTGACATTCAAATAATAAATGACTCTATAACCAGCTCCTCCGGTGGGAATCGAGGCATCTCTACGTGTCACTGGGCAGAACCAGGTTTCTATCTACTCCTGTCCTGCCTTCTGTGGCACATCTCGACCTTTATCCCAGCTGTTGCCACACTGAATCCAAACTCTGACCCATACTGCATGCTTCCAAGGTGGGACAGCCCATAATGCCTCTGGGCTTTTGGGCAGGCCAGCACATGGTGAGGGGAAAACCCCTTCCTGACCCCCCGAGTGATCAGTGACGTTTGCTCTCTCCAATTAGCCCGACAGCCTGTGTCAGCCCTAGTCAGTGCAGCCCCTGGCTGGGTTCTAGCCACTAGGTGTATCTTGCTAGCCAGGTCATGCAGAAGTGAGTTCCACAGGTCGATTTCACTATGATCCCATCTTCATCAAGATTAGCTGCCCAGCTCCTGTCTTCCTCCCAGCGGGGCGAGGGCGACAGGGAAGAGGCAGGCCCCTGGTTCTGAGAACGTCCCAAAAGGTCATGCCGTAGCTCGCTCATGCCAGCCCCCACTCACTGCCTACCACGTCCCTGGAGTGGCAACAGCTCCTGCCTTTACCGCAGAGCAGGGGGTTGGGGAGACCTGTGCGGGAGGGTCCCTCTCCCCCTGCTTTCCTCCTGTCCTGACAGCCCGAAGGCTCCAGGACAGCGGGCACAAGCCCCTGTGTCCCGCTGGAACAGTGCCTGCCTGATGAGGGCGCCGCGAGCGCCATCCTGTTCCAGCCAGGATCATTCGGCGCAGGCCATGCAGAGCGGAAGAGAACTCGTCCATATGTACCTGAGGCCAGGCCAGATCAGGGGCCAGATCCCCGGCTGGTATGAATCCGCCTGGCTCCATGGGCTGCCGCTGGCGCTAGGCTGAGTTACACCTGCTGGGGGTCCTCGGGGGCTAATTCACCATCCTCCTGCCCCTTGTGCCGTGGTTCACACCAGTGCACCATGCCGGTGGGGCAGCATTTTACCGCTGCCGTGCACCGGCGTCTGACAGCCCACACAAGGGGCAGGGCCCCAGGTCTAATGGGTAGAGGAGGCAGCTGCCGCCAGGACTCCTGGGTTCTATTCCTGGCTTTGCCACTGATGTATTCTAGACTTTACCATGCACCCATCGCAGCCTCCTGGGCACAGAGCCACTGGCCCAAATGACACTGTCATCCACAGAAAATCACGGCCCTGGAAAGGCAAAGGTCAGGGAGGCCACCCCCATCCCTTCCCCCCAGCTCCCGGGGTTCAACTACCCCAGTGTTCAGCTGCACATCAACAGCGCAGTCCATCCCTGCCGGCAAATCCCAACACAGCTGGGTCCGGAAGGCCAGCAGAGCCAAACCCTTCAGTGCCTCGGGAGCCGTGAATTCGAGGGCCAGGCCTCCCGTCTTTGCAAGAGCATCACCCCAGCCGGTCTGAGCTGTCCCGGCAGCACAGGGCCGGGAGGGGCTCCCTTTGGGCTTCGCAGATCAATGGCAGCACGCTGCGGGCTGGAAGCAGCCGAGAGGCCAGTGCAGCTCGGGGGTGGGACAAAGGCCCGGGCCAGCGCTCGTCTAGAACACAATGTCCCCTTTGACGGCCCTGCCAGCTCAGCGACACCCAAGGGGCTCCAGCCCTGCCAGCGATGTTCTGGCGCCCCACCCCGGAGCTATGGCACCTCTTAGCCCACCAGAGCCTCCTCCAGCAGTACCGGGCCATGCAGCGGGGTGGGCATGAGAACAAAGCAATACACAGCGGGAACAATGGGCCAGTGTTGGGGCCCAGCCCTTGGGCATTCTCAGAAATGGAACAAAGGGGCCTTTGCCCCGCCCCACCCTCCAAGCCTGTAGCCTTGGCATGGGGTTATGGCACGTTGACAGCGAGCGCTGTGCCTCGGTGGGCGCGCAGCCTCCCAAGGGACAATGCCCCTGCTGCCCTGGGCGTCAGGGCTGGCTATGCCTGTCTAGAGAAGTCAGAGCGACCGCACCGCCGCGAGGGGCTGCCGCGCACGCCCCTAGCCGGCACCGAGCATGGAAACCCCTCCAGACTTTCCATGCCCGTCACAACACCGGGCATGCCACGGTGACGGGAGACAGTGCCCTCGTGTAGGATAACCACACACCAATGACCAGGGCCCGGGGGCTAGAGGCAGAGGGCATCTCATGGCAGCTGCTAACATTTCCTTCCACTGCTGCTGGCCGGCACGCAGCCTGGACAACCTCCGCCCGCTGGGACAGGAGCTGCGTGACATGCGTACAGTGGGGAGGATGCTCTTGTGAGTAAAGCATCTAGGCTCCTGTCCTGGCTCTACCACTTCCCAGCTATGTGACCTTGGGAAAAGCCACCATGCGCCCCACGTGAAACAGGGACACCAAAGCCGTGGGCTGTGATCAGCACTTTGCTAGGCTGGGTGGGGGGAGAGAATTGTCCTTTACTAGCTGCGAGTCTCCAGTGCAGCGTATTTTCCCCTCTCCCCTCCGGCATAGGCAGAGTGCCTAGGGGCCTAACCTGCCCGTGCAGCTGTGAGCGGGCCTGGCTCTGTGCCGATCCTGGGCAGCGGGGCGGGAACGACTCTCTGGCTTTGTTTCCCTGCAGTGCTGTCTCCAGCCCTGGCCATCCACGTTTACACACACCGGGAGGTCCATGGCACAGTGGGGTCCCACGTCACCCTCTCCTGCAGCTTCTGGTCCAGCGAGTGGATCTCCGACGATGTCTCCATCACCTGGCTCTACCAGCCAGAAAGCAGCAAGGACACCATTTCGGTAAGAGGCTGGCAGAGCCCCTGTGCCCATCCCTCCCGTCACCGAGGCTCTGCCCCAGCTTCGCTCACGCCCGCGTCTCCCCCCAGATATTCCACTTTGTGAAGGGGCAGCCCTACGTCGATGAAGTGGGCGCCTTCAAGAATCGCATGGAGTGGGTGGGGGACCCGCACCGCAAGGACGGCTCCATCGTCATCCACAACCTGGACTATACGGATAACGGCACTTTCACCTGCGACGTCAAAAACCCGCCCGACATTGGTGGCAAGTCGTCGCAGGTCACCCTCTATGTCTTCGAGAGAGGTACGCCAGGGAGGGGCTCGGCCCTCCTGAGGGCTGGGAGCCTGCTAACTTCGAGGCACACCGTCAACGCCCTTCTCGCCTGCCCCTCGATATCTGGGGTGCCCCACCCCCTCAGACCTGCATGGGGCCCCGCCTACCCTTCAGACCCAGACATGGCCCTGTCCCGCACCTTCAACCCACCCGCGACCCCACGCTGACCGTCAGACCCACACGTGGCCCCATCCCACCCCTCAGGCCCACACGTGACTCCGCCTCGCCTCAGCCTGGCTTCTGGATGAGGAAACCCAGTGTTGGCCTGGTCCCGCCAGGAGCCGCTCTCCCTCGGCACCCGCTGGAGTCACCCTCACACCCAAGCCGGCGATTCCCAGGGCTAGCCTAACACTGCCCCCATCACCTTGGTGTGGTCCGGAGCCCTCCCTGTCCCTTTGAACCCCCTCAATAAGCCAGAGAGCCCACCCTCCTGCCATCCTCTCCGAACTCCACCCTCCGCACCCCATCCTCTCTTCCCTCATGTCCCCTCCAGATTTAGCACACAGATCCCTCCCCACGGCCCTTTCCATCCTTAATTCTGCCCTGGAGCAGCTCACGTCCAGCCCAGGGATGACAGCGTTTCCAGTGAGCATGATGTCTGTCCCAGTAGCGCCCCAGGGCCCCAGCCGGGAGGTTAGGCCCTTCGTGCTAGGTGCTGCACACGCAGCTGGACGAGGCCTTGGGCATAGACCACAGGAAATAATCCTGCCCTGACAGCCGGGTGAGGGACGGTAGGGACCTAACAGGACTTTTGCAGCTCTAACTCCTGGAGTCTTGGGTGCAGATCCCAAGGGGCTCAATGCCATGGTGACGGGCTTGGAGTCAGGCCCCCACCAATATGGAGAGATGGGAATGGTGGGCTGTGGCTGAAGCATGGAAGTTCTGGAGAGCGAAGCCATGTGTTAAGCCAGTGCAAGACTGGTAACTCTCCCCCCAATCCGCCCCGTTCCCCACCCCCACCACAGGCCTGGCTGCCTCAACACACAGTGGCAAGGAGTCCTGCAGGCACTGGCCAATGCAGCTACGTGCTAGTCTGCTGCCAGCCAGTAGGGGCAGCACTGAGACGCCAAATAACTCATTTCACACAGGCCATGCACGCAGTCACGACACGGGTCGGGAACCACCCTTGGGCCGTACCACGCGGGGCGGAACAGGAGCCATGTCCTACCCTCACTCCCCTCCCAGCATGAGCAGCGTCCCTGGCGCATTCTAATCCCAGCCCTGCCGCCAACCTTGGGCGAGCCCCGGCCCTTCAGTGTGCCTCAGTTTCCCCTCGCACCCATTGTCTGTTCAGCCTGCTCTTGCTGTATGTCGGTGCAGCTACCCGGCACCAGGGTCTGTTCTCAGCTGGGTCATTCGGTGCTATATTAATACCGATGATAAATACTACTAAGAAACCATGTGCAGGGCCCCGCTGAATGGATTTGAAGGCCAGGGGCCCTCTCTAGTTGGATCTACTGCAGAACCTTGGCTGGAGAACCTCCCCCAGGGCTTCCAGCCTCCAGCCCCTTATCTGATGGTCGAGCCAAAGTGGGGTTTTGCGCGTGGTTTGGGGCAGAGCCCTAGGGCACGTGCTTTGGTAACAGGTTCCTCTCCTCCTCAGTGCCCACCCGGTACGGTGTGGTCTTGGGGGCCGTCATCGGAGGAGTGCTGGGGCTGGTCCTCCTCGTGGTGGTGATCGCCTATCTCATCAGATATTGCTGGCTCAGGAGACAGGCCAGACTGCATCGGCAGCTCAGGTAGGGACGGCTTGGAGGGAGCGTTCTGGTGGGGCCTGGGTTGGGCTGGGAGATGGGAGCACGGGGTGGTGTGCTGTGCCGGGGGAGGGGAGAGCGCTGTGCTGGGAAGCGGGGTGGGGCGAGTGGAAGTGCTGGGTTGGGGGCAGCATGTCAGGCTGACATCCCCCCGGGGGGAACGCTCAGTGGGTTGGTTTGATCAGGGGTCCCCCAGCACCTCCTGCCTGGGGATGGGTAATGGCAGGGCGAGGTGAGGCGATGGATCCGGACAATGCTCGTGCGGCCTCCTGCACTGGCTCCTGCTGCAATCTGGGGGGAAGCTGCAGTGAAGTCAGTGGCTTCTTTCAGAAGCCCCCGGCCACGTCAGAGTCCAGTTGGCCCTGCTCTGCTCTGTGTTGCCTGGCAAGCTGCCGGACCAAAGCAAACAATGCGTTTGAACACAGCCAACTGCCAATGTCTAGACGTAGGAGCGAAGAACGCAGGCCGTACTTACAGGACAGGGGATTCTGCAAGAGATTCGGGGCTCATGGCTTCCCGTGTGACGCTGTGGCCGAAAAGGACCGATGAAATCTTGGGATACGTCAACAGGTTGGCGTAGGGAGGTTATTTTACCGCAATATTTGGCACTGGTGCGAGTGCTGCTGGAATCCTGTGTCCAGTTCTGGTGTCCATAATTCACGGAGGATGTTGACAAATTGGAGAGGGTTCAGAGAAGAGCCACGAGAACAATCCGTGGATTGGAAAACTTGCCTCCTAGAGATACAGTCAAGAAGCTCCCCCTATTTAGCTTAGCAAAGAGATGATTAAGGCGTGGCTGCTCACAGTCTGTGAGTACCTACATGGGGATCAAATATTTAATAATGGGCTCTTCAACCTAGCAAAGATCTAACATGACCCAATAGCTGGAAGTTGAAGCTAAACAAATTCAGACTAGAAACAAGGTGCACATTTTTAACAGTGAGGGTAATTAACCATCGGAACAACTTACCAAAGGACATGGGGGATTCTCCATCTCTGGCCGCTTTTTAAATCGAGACGGGATGTTTTCCGAAAAGTTCTGCTCTAGCGCAAGCAGGAATTAATTCAGGGAAGGCCTGTGGTCTGTGTTACCCAGGAGGTCAGATTAGATGGTGACAAAGGTCCCCTCTCGCTTTGGACTCTATGAATCAGGCATCTTACAGGCAGCGACGACCCATTTCTGTTCTCATTTTAGTGCTATGGAGAAAGGCAAACTGCAGCGGTCAGCCAAGGACTCATCTAAACGAGGTCGCCAGGTGAGTGGAAGGGAACAGGGCTGGGGGGAGGACGCTCATAGGCCAGCATGAGCAGAGCCACTCTCAGCGCACACATCTCAAGGGGTAAAGCACCCTGGTCCCCCTTGGCAGATGGGGAAACACAGGTCCAGGAGGAGCAGTGGGTGGCATACGCAGCAGGGAGCGGAGCGAGAGCCCACGTATCCCAGCTCCCAGCGTCACATTCCAGCCCCGCAAGGAAAACCACTGACCCCTTGGCTGTCAGTGGGAGCGCCCCCCTGGGGAGGAGAGAGGGAGGTAACCCGCTGTCCCTCAAGTCAGTGGTCTATCTCCCACTGCCTCTAACGGGCTCCACAGAAAGGTCCTGAATTGGGGCCTGAGCCGTGGGTTCCTCTCAACTCCTCTGAAGCCAGCAGCATTCAAGGTCTCACAGCACCACACAGCACATGGCTCGAGTGCCAGCGGGGCTGGAAAGAGGGTCACCGACCTGGGAAATGGCCAGCGCGCTATGGTCCCGCCCGCTGCCCTGAGCTGGGACATCTTCCACACACTCCAGGGTGGGGCTGAGCCATCAGCCACGGCCTCCCTGCCCCACGGTGGCTGCCAGCCTCACCGCTCTCCTTCCCCCTGCAGCCCCCTGTCCTGTACGCCATGCTGGACCACAGCCGGAGCACCAAGTCGGCCAGCGAGAAGAAATCCAAGGGCGGCCTGGGAGAGTCCCGCAAGGACAAGAAATAGCGGTTAGCAGGCAGGGAAGGTACCCCCAAGGCGGGCGACGAGTCCCCCCCGCAGTTCCAAGGTCGTCATGACCATCGAGATGGAACTGAGGGGGGACGAGGCTGAGGCCGCCGGCCTCAAACCCGCCGTCAAGTCCCCCAGCAAGAACAGCCTCAAAAACGCCCTGATGAACATCATCAGGATGGACTCGGAAAAGTGACGAACGCCCCAACAGAGAGGAAAAGGGTGTCCTGCCCTGTCCCCTCGGCCTCCTGAGGGAGGGGGCCAGGATACCGGCCCCACCTTCCCCTCCTCCTGGCTTCGCCTCTCCACGCTGCCCCGTTGAGAGCCTGCTCTCTGGTCCCTTCGGCTCTCCCGTGGCTCAGGGGCAGGGCTGGGGCCCAGCGCAGGCCCCCCCTCTCTAGGCTCAGCTGCAGAGGCTACGTGAACCCCAGGGCAGGGCAGCCACACGTAGGAGCTTTAGGGAGGGCAGAGGCAAGTTGGGACGGGAGCGTCCCTCCTGCAGCCCCCTTCACTCGTCCCTTCTGCAGAGCCAGGCAGCAGGCGCCTTGTTGGCCAGAGCCACCCACCGTGGCAGGATGGAAGTTCCAGGTTGCATCTGCCCTGGGGCTCTGTGTGGATGAGGGTAGGGGCTGCCCTGGTAGGGCTGCGTGTGGCCCCGGGCCGGCCAGGTGACACGACGGCCTGGGACAGAGCAGAGGAGACGGCCGCAGGGGAGATGGCACCTCTCACCCTGGCCCCCGACTCCTTTTGGCCTGCCCCTGCCCTCAGGCTGGGGGACCCTACAAGGATTTGGGTGTGGTCCTTGGACAGGGTCCTCACAGAAGTGGCTGCCCCATGCCCTGTCCCTGCAGTCACTGAGCTTGACGAGACACGGAAGCCAGGAGGACGGGATAGCCGGGACCCCTCGTCCCTGACACGAAGCCCCTGCATACGGTACCTTCCACTGCGTGAACGTCTGTGACCCCCCCTCCGCAGCCCAGCGCCCTGGGCACAGGTGTAATTTTTTATTCGGAGACACAATCAGCGATTGTGGGATTTAGCAGGATGGTTTAACCCCCGCCTCCCCAGGGGCTTCCCTCAAGCAGGGGCAGCTGGGGGCACCAGACCATTCCACCTGGGTGCCTGCCAGCATCTGTCCCTCCCAGCCCCCCGCACTGCAATGTCGACCCATGACCCCTGCTCCCTGCCCCTGTGGAGTTACACCATCCTGGGACATTCCTCCAGCCTCCCCCCCCCAGTTCTAAACCCTCGGTGATGGAGGGGTTTTCATCCTCTGGGAGGGTTTTTACCTTGGATTTGTCCGTCTTGCTCTTATTGTCCCTTTTTGCCATTTTCTCGTCTCTTCCTGTGACTGAGCACAAATGATGTCACACGGTGGCCCCCCCCCCTCGCTCTCTCCAGGTCTCTCCTGTCCTGCCCGTCTCATTCTCAGATTAACCCCTGTCGCAAGGTGCTTGGTAACCCTCCTGTGTCCCTCGCCGGCAGCCAAAGCCTCCTGGAGGAGGGGAGACATCCTCAGGGCCAGGAGGTGCCACAACACAGAGGATCCCCTGCCCAGGCCTCGCCCCATTGTTGGGACCCCCATCTCCCATGGCCTCCTCTCTGCCTCAAAGCTGGGCTGCCCTTCCTAAGGAAGAACCAGGGCTGGCCGTGCCATAGGGGCCAGGCCGGCGAATCGCTCTGTGCGTGTGGATATGGCTGTGTCTACGGCAGGCTGCATGCACATGCAGTGCAGATAATGCCCGTCTACAAGGAGCTGTTCTAAACCACTAAACTGCAGCTGTGCGTGTCCAGTGAAGCATGGTGCATTTTCCACATTCTGTACATTCCCCCAAGCAACAAAGAAACCATTAAACCCTTAATAAAAACTGACCTTTCTAGGAACAAACAAACAAACGGGCTGGGTTTCTTATCCTGCGTCTCCCCCATCCGTCCCCCCACATGGGTCAAGTGTCCTTTTCACAGATCAGCCATGGACAAGCGAAGCGGGGAGGAGGGGGCCAAAGGGCTCCGTGGCAAGGGAAGTGTGTCACACACACACGTATGCACACACAGCCTCCGCCCTGCTCAGGCCCCATGGAGGGGTGAATTAGGAGTTCAGTCCTTGGCCTCTCTGCTCTGGAAGGAGCTGTTTAGGGTCTCCCATGATGCTGGGAATTTTGCCATTGACTCTCATAGGCCATGGAGCTGCCTTTAGCGCCCTGGGAGTTTTGTGACACGGCCAGTTGTTCCCTAGGAATCCAGCCCGCGCTGCCACCCAGACGAGCCATCCAGTGGCACAACTTTGGCTCACTACCAGCTTGGGCTGGACTTGGACTCAGAGACGCAAGGGCTGTGTCCGCCTGAGCCATCCCTCCACTCAGGGACAAGACAGATGGGACATGGATTTCCCGCACAGTGTCCAGCCCATGTGCACCCCTAGATCTGTCGCCGTGTGCCACTGGGACTCTGTTCCCTTCCCTGGCCAGCTCGCTGAGCCTATGCCCCGTGAATCATGCTGGGAATTGTCCCCCCACCCTGCGCATGCGGCCCTGTCTGGATCGAGCCGCACAGCACCCAGTTACAACACACACAGTCGGGATGTGTCCTTCCAGCACCATTTGTCACAGCACGACAGGATGTCATCTAGGTTTGTGCAGCCACTCCAGCCACGCTGCCAGTCCAAGGCATTCTGGGAAAATGTGGGCAGCTTTCCCATAGTGCCTCAGCAGAAATATACTGTTCTGACTTTTCGGGCTTTCTAACGCTGTCCATAAAACACACGTGGTCATCTACACCACCAGTGGTGAAACCGTGACACTGCTTACAGCCCGCCCTTTGCACTTATGCCCTTTGCCCACATAAGATAGACACTTATCGCACAAAGTTTTAGACTGGCATTCGACTTGGCTTTTGGACGCCGCTTCTGCATGACCATCAAAACACTCTCGGGACCGACGATACAGTCTGCAGCTAAGACATTTCTGTGGCATGCCCAGATGGTCCAAACACGTCGCATTCAAGCAGAGGTGGCAACGGTATCCTCAAGATTGGTCGTGACTGAACACCGTGTGGCAAAACTCACACTAATTTTTTGCCCCAAACAACCTGCAGCAGGATGAAAAATGTCTTGGGGTACACCGGACCCCTCGTTTAACCCCCCTCACCTCCCTTTTGCCGTGTAAAGCACCACCTGTATGTTGACACACAAATGCTGTTCAAGTTCCGACACATCACTGAGCATAACCTTTTTTTGGTCTGACCAATCCAGTTTTTCATGCAACTTTCTCACCCCATCTAACAATTCTGCATCTGTAGGTTTACGGTCAGACATGACGGCCGAGAGCCCACCCGCAAAACACAGATTGGTACCGGTGTAAGCCAGGTCCCCTAAACACCATCTCTTTTTATGGACAATTTGACTGTTGAGGATAGAATTTAAAACCCTACGGCCGCCCCCACCCATGTTTTTCACGACCATCACAACGATATGTAACATCCCGTCGATGTGCACCTCTCTGTTACTCCGCAATAGTTTAGAGGCCTGATTTAAGAAATCCTCAGCAGACAGGTCATTCCTATTTCTTCTGACCAAAAACAAAGGACTGTTTAAATTAGAACCCTCTAAACGTAACTGAAAGTAATAGTCCAGATCGAGCCTGACGTTAACATCATCGAGAACTGTCTGTATCCCTGTGCACGGCTTCAATGATCTGCTCAACTGAATTGATTCGCTCAGAGTAACAAAACGAAATTCCTCACAATACACCGAACCCCTAAATCTAGGTAACTCCCTTTGGCAGCTTCTCACCCACTCCATATACACATCGGGGCTGGGGTCATTTGGGGGTTCCTCTACGGGACCGTCTTCTATGTCAGACTCCAAAGGGTCACTGGGCGCAGATGGGGACCCGCCTAGAAAGCTTTCTGAATCAGAGTCACCACAAGTCAGTTTCCACCTCCCCATACTAAGACGCTCCAGTTTGAGAATCTCCACTAGGAGGCATCTCTTTTTGTTTTTTTCTCATCACCTCTTTAGCCTTTTTAAAAATTTGTACAATGGCCCTGGGCCATAACTTTTTGGCAGCCATCCATCTATCCCTCAAATGGCGTCCCCCTTTTTTATTACACTTTAACAGTCGGGTGCCCCTTTTCATGACTAGCTGTGCGGCTTCCGAATCACCCTCTGGAAAACTGAAATATTTTTCAGCGTATCTATTAAGAGCTTTTGCATTTTTTACACGGTTTCTGGAGAATACAGCACCCACCAGCTCTCTGAACAAAGTGTGATATTCACCCAACCACTCTCTGAACGAAGCATCATATTTTTCCCGCATCTTTTTAGAATGACGAAGAGCTGCATCAGACGTCTTGAGGCGGGGACCTGGTTTGTATTAATTCTCAGCTACCCCAGCATCGTAGGAGCTTTCAATCCTTGGTTTTTGATTCACAACCCCTAGCACGAGTGCTCCAGGTTTGTGAATGCATATGTTTTCACCCACAGCTATCTCAGGGCTTGGTGTGGGGTCAACCGCTGAAAAACTGGAGGTGTACTGATGTTTTTTACCAGAGTCCTTGGGCTTGACATCTGAGCTCAGGACTTTCCCGTTGCTTCATCTGGGCTCCTCTGCTGTTTTGAGCTGGCGATGGCGTTAACGGCCTTGAAGAAGAGTTCTGGTTCTTTGGAGGCGTCCTTGGAACTCCAACTACAACAGCGTCAGGAAAGCTGTCCGTGCCTGATTATGAAAACAGATGCTCCTTTTAGCGTCAAATATAACATTTTTCTAAAAATGTAACTTTACCACACCGGCTACTTATTTGTTTAAAATAAAACACATATAAACAAATATATTTACTGGACTCCATCTCTCTGTCAGTCGCTGACAGTGGTAAATGTTCCTCTTTCCTTTTTCTTTTGAGCTTGTTTACCCCCAGGTTTAAAGTTCTTTCATGTTTTGACCGTACTGTAAAGCAAAACCAACGTTATTATAAAATGGTTTTATCAGCTTTTAAAATAAAATACTCATTGGGTTTAATCTTTCTGTACTATTTAAAAATACCTATTTCTGTCTGTACAGCAAACATGGATTTTACCCCCAGTGTATCCTAGTTTGCCACTAGGCCCCAAAACCAAAATGTGCAATAAAGTCCCCCAACCATAGCTTCTCTACCCCTAGACCCCACAACTTTAAAAACACCTCACCATGTGCTCAAACTTTAAAAAACAAGCCATCAAAATACTTTTCAAAAACACACTGCTTAACTTAGCTCAAAGCTTGCCTCACAAACAACAATTCAAGCATTAAAAACACACCACCTTTGGCACAAAATAAAAAAAAAACAAATCTCCCCAGTCAATTTGAAGACATAAAATAAACCCTGGCATCCCCAACTTTTAAAAAACATATTACCATGTGCTCAGAGTAAAATCCTCCAGGCAGGTTTAAACACCCCCAAAATACTTTTCAACCCCCCCTTTAACACCACCTTTTGCACAAAATTTAAATACATCTGTATCTCTAGCCCAAACAGTAACTCAAACTTTAAAAATCAAACACAAATTCCAAAACCAATTGCAAATATTTACCTTCCACCAGAGGGTAAAAACAAGGCGGCACATGTGCATCTGCACCTTTTAAATAAAGACCAAGCGTAATTTGAGTTACTATAACACCACAAATGCATCAAACCCTTTACCCTGCAACCTATTTAACACCACAGGTTTTAAAAATTAAACCCCAACTATACAGTTAAAATAGGGGGTTTTCCTTGCCCTGGTGAAAGACTGCTTGAAGGGTTGGTTTCCATAATCAATAGGTTACATCAACGCCTATAAAATGAATATTAACAACTACATAATGCAGACAATTATACCTGCCCTGTTGGTTGTTTACAGGATACCATACAGAGGTCAGGCACTTCCCCCCTAAAACCTATAAATTTCCCACTAACATTCTTTAAAAAAAAAAAAGGCCTGCCAGGGGGAAACGATAGATAATACTTCCTTCCCACCAAAAGACCTTGCACTGGGATGCAGATAAACTTATCCCCTTCACAGGTTGCCAGGAAGGAAGAAGAAAAAACAAGATAACAAACTCGAACTAAGATTCACAAAAACAAAGTTTCCTGTAATTTAGGCCTGGCTACTTGTCCAGTTTTTAACTCTTTACTCTCGTACAATATATACAGTTTTCAAAGTTGGGAATGAGCAACATACCTAGTCCTGCAGCAGTTCAAATAGTATCTGTTAGGAAAAAACCAGTCTCCAAAAAGAAAGAAAGCTGAGGTTTTTAAACCATTCTGAGTCTTTTAAACTCCAGTTAACAAGGTGATTTGATCACTATATCCTGCCCCCAAATGTTCCCTTTTGTAACATGCACAACTGTTTTTTTGAGATCTGTACAACTGGGGTACCTTTTAACTTTTAAATTAAAAAAAACCCCAACATTTTCCTCTTTAAATGAAACTCTAGGGTCTTCTTATAGTATTAAACAATAATGGCCATACATGACAGTCCTTAATGTTCCTTTGTAACCCCCCTCTCTGACTGCAGAACCTTGCAGATGTCCATGAATGGCCTGGGGTTTTGTTTTGTTTTTTAAAGTTTTTTTTGGTTTATTTTTTCTCACAGGTTTCTGCTACACACATTTCAGCTTTTTGCTGTAAATACACAAAGACACAATAGCTGGGTTCTCACAAAAAACATTATAGTTATTTAAAACCCTCT
Organism: Mesoclemmys tuberculata; assembly: GCA_007922155.1. Lineage (NCBI taxonomy): Eukaryota > Metazoa > Chordata > Testudines > Chelidae > Mesoclemmys > Mesoclemmys tuberculata. The sequence continues at coordinate 811,757 of ML675647.1, forward strand.
TGAAACATTTATCGCATATATGTGTATCTAAGGCCCACACAGGCCATCTTACAGAAACACAAATAGTCACAAAGCCCCTTTTCAATACTTTTATTTACAGCTAACCTGATATCACATGTAGGGCCCCTCACCACTCTCTAACTTAATCCTTTTGGATTTCTTACAAATAATCTGCTTCCTAAGTAAGGCTCTGTAACTTTTTGTGTGGACCAAACGGTCTATATAACGCTCTAAACAGACATCCTCCGGTTTGGTCATTTTCTTTAAAACACCGCATGGGTCTTGACCGAATTGCACAGCCTTTACCAAAGTCACCCCCGTGCTAAATGTTCTTGAGTTAAGCAAAGACATTGCATAACATAACTTAGGGCAATAACAGAGCTCAACAAGCTTTCAAAACCTAGTTCAGCACACAGGTCCCGAAGCTCGCAGTTTATATCCTCTAAAGTCCAAGTCACGCAGTCATGGTCCCGTTGGCCTGGAGCGTCTATGACACAACCCTCACAATCTTCTAAAAGCTTTTCCCTAAGACAGTGATTAAGGACAGCATAAACAGCAACACGTACAATAGCCTACATAACTTTTTTACGCTCACGACGTGGCACCAGCTCAGCTTGTTCCATGCCAAGACTCCTCTTAAACTCCATATAGGCGTCATCCTCGGGGTCATCGTCTTCATCGATTTGTATTGGCGTTGAGCAGAAATGAGATGGGCCTGTTTCAGCTACACTGTCTGATGCAATGTTGTTTGTGATCACTTGTCGAAATGTTTTCAGAAAAAGATAGTGTAAATCTCTACAGCTTGGCTTTTTTTTTTTTACTTTAGATCTACACGACCTGGATTGGTTACTACCCCACCACACACCGCAACCATGCTCGTTCCTTTGCCTGCGACTCGTTTCTTCCTTTGGCCTGTCCTGCCGGCAACTCCGTGGGGATGGACAACAAAAGGCCGTCAGGCTCGTCGGGCGCTCAGGTTTCGGCGTGTCGAACAAAGGCTGAGCCAAAGGGCCGTCCTCTTTGGACCTGTCGCTGATGTCGCTTTCTACACCTGCGGTCCAAGAACTTAGGAGCCAAAACAAATTCCGAAGGCCTCACGGGGGTGGTGTTTGCGTCCATGTTCTCCTCTCGGCATTTTTCCACAAGCTATAAACCACGTGGTCTCAAAAATGAGACACTTTAAAGGCCCCAAAACTTCTGGGGGGCAGCAGCACCGCCCGACCAACCATCGAGCCCCATCTCCACTTGGTGCACCTTTCCCTTCTGGGACAGCCTAAGCCCGCTCTGATTAGCGGAGGGGTCACACTGCCCGCTTCTGGGCACGTGGCCATCTGTGATCCAAGCCCGCTCTCGGGGCGAAACCCTCTCCCATTGAGGGGGAGCGGGTGGGGTCCAGTCTCGGAGGGGTCGCGCCACCCACTTCCAGTCTGGTGGCCATTTTGATCCGGAAGTCATAACCATGGAGCGGGACCGGAGATCAGGTTACCGGATGGGACGGGACTTCCAGTGGTGGGGCGGGGCTTAAGGGTCGGGGCGGGGCCTAATGATCAAGGGGGCGGGGCCTCCTGGGGCAGGGCTGGAACTCAGGTGACCAGATGGTGCGGGACTTCCAGTGACGGGTGAGGCGGGACTTCCGGTAACAGGTGTGGGGGGGTTAACGTTTGATTGATGGTAGGTCCCTTGTACTACTCCCGGGCCTTGTGCAGTCATTTGCACCAGCTAAACGCTGCTGCCGTCCTGATCTGGCAGCACTTTGTCCCACCGGGACCTACTGCCCAGGACGGAGGTGAGGAGCTTACGTCAGAGAGGAGCCTGGAGACACACCGGGAGCTGCTCCCACTGGGCTCTGTGCCTGGCCCCTGGAGCTTGTCCCAAGGGCAGAGCTCAGATGCTCTCCCTGCACAGAAAATCGCCTTGGGCATCTACCTGCCCAGGGGAACCAGCCCGGCGAGGCTGGGCTCATGAGGGGTGAATTACTCTGTTCCAGGGACTGTAGACCTCCACTCACCCACACTCTCTGCAGCATGTCTGAGTCCCACTCACCATGTGCATCCCATAGAGAGGGAGTGGGGGCTAGTGATTAGAGCACAGGATCGGGAGCCAGGACTTCGTTTTTGTTTTTTTCCTCTCACTGCCATTAATCTGCTTGGGTAAGTCACAGCCCCTCTGTGTGCCTCAGTTTCCTCATAGGGGTGCTGTGGGGCTTCACGATTGGAGGCCTCTGATTGAAAGGTCGTGCAGAAGGGCCTGGGATGAGTATGGACTGGGAAACTGAGGTATGTGGTCTGCCCAAAGTCACACGGCGGCCAGGAGTAGAACCCAGGAGTCCTGGCTCCCAGCTTTGTGCTCCAGTCACTAAGCGAAAGGCACTGAGAAAAAGGGGGGCCGTGACTGGGTTTGGGGGAGAGGGAGGTGCTGATCCAAAGCAATCCAGCCTGGGGCAGAGGTTGGTGCCGGCTCAGGGAAGCGAAGGGCCCAGGCGGTTCTGCCTTCACCCTCGTCCAGTCGGGAGGATCTGCCCTGCTCTCGGGAGCGAAGCACCAGTCCCCTTGGCATATGGGCTAATCAGAAGAGTATCTCATAGTGTCTGTCTCCGGCAGCACAAGGCGCCTGGCAGCTGCTTCCACTGACACGCTGATCCCTTCTGGCTGGCACTGCTTGAGGCTGGCGCTGGGGTTTGCAGAGCCCCTTCTCATTCCATTTCACATGTGACACTTTGGGCCAGCATTTTCCCCCAGGATACGGGCCCGGAGCTGGCTCCGGCTTGCCCATGACAGCGGTGAAGCCATGCGAAGAAAGGGTTAAAGGTGACCTGCCTTTTCTTGCTTTTTCATGAGGGGTAAAGATCTGAACTACTCAGCCACAGATTAGCAAGCACTGTGTGCGCACTTTCAAACTGAAGGGGGGTGGGTTGGGAGCAACACCCCCTTGCTAGAAGGACCAACACCAACAGCAGCAATAATTCTGGGACTTAATAGAAACAGGAAGTGCCTAGAACCCAGGAGTCTGGCTGCGAGCCCCTGCTGCTCCAACCTGCTAGACTGAACTGTCCTCCACAGCTGGTAACAGCACCCTGGAATCCTAATTATGAGCCCCCCAACCACTCTAACCATTAGACCCCACTCCCCTCCCAGCACTGGGAACAGAACCCAGGAGTCACATGCGACTAAAAGCCCAGCTTCATTAGCTTAAATGCAGCAACTAACTCAGCCGGCTTCGTTTTTCACTTACAGCAAAGATTCATCCTTTTCGCTTCGTATCAAGAATGCGGCGTATCTTCCCCAAACTCACAGCACCTAGGCTGTGGGCAAAGACTGCATTTTCTGGGACTCTTCATCTCCGTCTTTTACTCAGTTCATGAGCTACATTTTATTAAAAATATGATCTTTAAGAAAAAATGTCTGCAGAATCTCACCTTTTTTGGACCCCTTTTACTAACCGAAGGCTGCTCTGTACCCTTTACACTTCATGTAGTTATAACTCATAGCAAGCTAGCCACAAATGTACATTGGAGAGATTAGGTTGTAATTAAGCAAAGTTATAGATGGAATGGGGGGGAACCATCATTCTTATTATATGCACAATTTTCCCTTGCTCAAAACAGCTGCTTTTCCTCAAAAAGCCTTGATTTCAACCTCATATGCCCATCTCACTGCGCCAACAGCAACACTGAACATCTGCACATGTTGCTGAGGTTGTAATTCCTGCTATGTATTGTACTGTGGGGATCGCTGAGCAAAGCGTTGATATGTTGGTTTGGTGGCTGATCTGAAAAATAGAAATAAAATAAATTATTTCAACCTAAAACTGAAATTGTTAGGTTTTGCTCACTGAAATGAAGAACCAAAACAGCCAGAAAAGAAACAAAATGAATTGTTTCAGGTTGAACAAAACATTTTGCTCGACCAAAAACTTTTTTGGTACATCTGTACCATTTCAGATTTAGAAGACAAAATGGCCTAGTACCTGGTGGTATATAACCCATCCAGCCCAAGCAAAAGGGAAACTGAGGTACACCACCTCGTGAATTTCATGAATTACCAAAAAAAAAAAAAAAGAATAGGAAGATTCACCCTAAAATCTTAAAAGGTAGAAGCCATTACAAACCTGGCCTGCCTATAGAACAAAACCATAGGAAAATATTAGGGTGATTCCTCTGTTTTGCCTGCAATCAGAAAGGAATTATGTTCTTTTTATCTTTCAGAACTGCAGGAAAAGCTGGCACCAGCAAAACAGCTAAAAAACAAAATCATGGAGCTACTGTTGCAGCAAAGATTGTGGTTTATGTTTTGTGTTGTTTGTCTTGGCAGAACCCTGCTCCTCACCCTCGTGCTAGCCACGTGGCCAGTGACTACCACGAGCACCAAGACGCTGATAAATATAACATCTGTGAGACCCCTATGTGTGTTTGTCTGTCTGTGTATGTCTGTCTGGGTGTATGAGTGTGAACGAAGGTACCAAGAGTCTCTGTATTTGCAATCACTAAGTAAAGTGCAATATTGATATTGTTACCCTGTTGATCCTGTTTTCCTGATATTTGCACTATTGATACTATTTACCAAATTTTGTATTCACAATAAACGTGGCTTGTTGCCTTATCCCCTGGAAAAGATCCTGTGAGATTCGTTATTTGAATGACACCAGCAGGCAAAGGAGACTCTTATTCCCATTACACAGATAGGGAAACTGAGGCACAGAGCAGGGATGTGATTTGTCCAGCATCACACAGCAAATGGCTTGCAGAGCTGGGAATAGAACCCAGGAGTCCCAGTCGTGCCCACAGAGTGAGCATTTCCCTTCCAGAGACATGATACCGTAAAGTAACCCTACAAAGAGCCACTGTAAAATGTGGAAAGAAAAGGAAGAGGGCCTAGTGCCCATGACTAAGGGATGAGTGATGTCTGGGAGCTGATATCAGATCCTATGGCCTGGTTAGGCAGCGCCCCTCAACTGCTCAGCAACTCACACCCCAATCAGTCAGTTCACAGGCCTCGCTGAAGAACTCAACGGCTTTTAAAGCAAACATGACTTCATTTTTGCAAGCATCCTTCACAATTCGATAGGTCTATGTAATTACGGTTCCCAGCGTGGCTTCTCATACTTAAGCACATATAAAATACGGTTTTTTACAAATATTCTGAAAGTGGGTACGATCAGCAGATAAAATAGTCCGTGGAATGGTTTTACAACTAATCTTAAAACCGATAGAATGATTCAAAGTGAAGACAGGCTTGATTTCCTACTGAATAATAGGCTTTGGAACCACGTCAAACTGGAATGTGGGGTTTACAGGGATAGCTTAGACAAAAATCTGGGATCTCTTGTTCCAATGATACGCGGTAAAAATATTTTAAAAAGGCTGAAGTGAACATTTCAAAGGGTAGAACAATAAGAGCCGAGTTGAGGTTTTAGCTTTTGATTAAAGGTACGGTGTATCAGGCTGAAGGGCCTCTTGGGCAGAAGGGGCGGTGGCGGGTGTTTGTGGCTCTGTCCTTTCGTGTATTTCATCAAAACAGGATTGGGCCAACGCTGGGAGTGGGAAGCCATGATACTTCATTCAGGAAAGAGGCTTTGACAGCTCCAGGAGGAAGCTGCTATAGACACCGGCCGCTCAGAGCCGCAGCACTGCTGGGGGAGAGGGACTCCAGGGCACAGAGCTGGTGGGCACAGAATGCGTGGCTCGCAGCCTGCGGGAAGGGAGGGCAGAGATCCAGAAGCGGGGCAGCTTCGTTGGCAGTGGAGAGGGAGGGCCCAGAAGAGATGTGTCTCTCAGAATTGAGGGCTTTGCTTTTCCAAATAAGAGGGGGAGGCTCCTATTTTAAACGGTGTTTCATGCTGTGGTTTGTGCAGATTTGCTGTGCTGAGGGTGTCGTTCTTTATTCTTCTTGCTCCCAGGCACCCCAGTTACAGCCAGGACGCCACGGTGCCAGGCACTCCCTACCCCAAAGACCTTAGAGTCTGCGCATGGGACAAGCGAACCCTAGGTGGGCACAGGCAGGCGGGGCGGGGGGGCAATGAGACAGGGCTGGTCTCCGCAGCTGCAGCCTGCCCCGGGCCAGGGTTTTGTTAGGCACCGGGGCACAGAAAGGTTTGGAGGACAGGTGAGGACAGGTTAGTCTGGGGCATGCTCCGGGGGAGCTTCTCCCAAGCAGGGGCGGCAGCAGAGACTCATAGACCTGAAGGCCAGCAGGGCGTCCAGCCTCCTCCGTACCCCCCCCCATCTGTGCCCCCTCCGTGCCCCCAACTCTCCAGCTGTGCCCCCCTCCGTACCCCACTCTCCAGCTGTGCCCCCCTCCGTACTGTTACACTCCAGCTGTGCCCCTCTCCCTACCCCCCACTCTCCAGCTGTGCCCCCCGGTCTATACCAGGCAGAGCCCTAGGTTGTGTCCCCCCCCCCGTCCGCCGCCGCCCCACAGCGGGTACGTGACGGGGGCGGGAGGGGCCGGGGCCCCGCCCGCTCGGCCAGCAGCAGCGCCCGGGGGAGGCGAGCCGGCGCCGCGGCAGATATATTCCGAAGCGACTCCGAATCCCTCGCCGCCCCGGACTCGGAGTTTGAGCAGCGTCCCCCGGAGCCGTGCCGAGGGGCCCCCCAGCCGCGGTCCTTGACCCGCCCCAGGGATTCCTGCCGGCCGGGACTTCCTTTTGCCGTAGACATACCCCGCAATTCGGTAAGAAACCCGAATCGTGGCCCCTACTGGAGAGAGGAGGGAGAGATCCCTTCCCCCCTGTGTGGACGGGGTTGGCCACACGTGTGGGGAGGGAACCGCCCCTGGACTGTTGGTGGGGGCAGCCTTTGCCCAGGCCAGCTGGTGTGTTCAGCCCGGCCACTAAGCTTCACTATGTGTGGGAGCCGTCCTACAGCTAGATCCGCTGCGAGCGGAGTGAGACCCCAGGGGCCCGTCTACACTAGGCTCCAGTGCCTCCACCATGGCGGGAGCCGGGCTGCGCGGGAAGGTGGGGTGCCGCTCTGGGCTCTGCTGCAAGGGTTTGATCTCCCTGTCCCCCTGCGATAAACCCTTGGGGTCTCTGTGCCTGCACAATGAAGATAATAAACTCCGCGGCTGCCACCTTCCACCCCAGCCGTGGCTGGGTTTTCTTGGTGGAGAAGTGAGCTCTGCTCCAACTTGGCATGGGATCTTACCTTCATGGTACCTGGAGGCAAAGGCTTTCCCTACGCAGGTGTAGGATGTTTGGGCAGCTCTCCCCTTCCTGTGAACCAAGCTAAGCCTGATGCGATTGTGGAGGAGAGGCCTCAGGGAGGTCTGTTATGGCAGCGCGTCTCAACCTTTTACGTAGCAAGTACCCCCGAACTTCTGAAAATGTGAATAAGTACCCCAACATTCAATTGTCCACAGGATTTTATATTTACAGCCTCATGTGAGCCATATGTTGGAAGAAGGGCTGAGTATATGAGGCTGGGATATGACAGATCTCGTGTGGGTTCGGGGTACCACCTTGACACCAGGGGTGCACAACTCAAGTATGTACCGGGGCTAGAGCTGATGTTGGCCAAAGCTAGGGGGCTTTGAGTGGCGTGCTGATGCTGGGGAACATAAGCGACATGCCGAATTTTTTGCCATAAATTTGAGAGGAGGAAGGGGTGAGAGAGATGGGAAAAGAGGGTAACTGGTAAAATCAGGGGCTGTCAGAGTTGATGATTTCACTGCTCAGCTAGAGCAGTGAAATTGGCAAGTTTTCTGGGCACTGGGCTTTGCGCCGGGGGGTGGGGGTGGCTGCCACCGGGGCAAGTTGCAGGCAGCTGGGAGCTGTGACTGGGTGGGAAGTGGGGGCTGCTGCCCGCCTCCCCCAGAAGCCGGGGGCTGCTGCCCACCTCCCCTTCACTCTGTTTTCCCCAGGTACCCTGCCTCTGTCTCGTATCCCCAGGGGTACGTGGACCATAGGTTGAGAAACTGTGTGTTATGGGACGGCTTAACTATTTTTCCAAGGCCGCCTACAGGAGACACTCAGGGAAGTTAAGTGCTTGTCTATCTGGCACCGCCACGCGGCGTATGGGGCCATGGATTGTGGGGCGTGTCGACCTGTAGAGATTTAATCTAACTGCCCCACCTAGACCCTGCTGGCATGGACTGAAAGATACTCCCTGTGCACTGAGGTAGTCCTGTGGACTGCACCAGCACGTTTACTCTGGGCCACCAGAGCCTACAGGGGCTGTTCGAGTGTAACATGTTACGGTGCTCTGATTTATGACCCCTAATCCGCACTGCAGCACCATGTAGACAAGCCTTAAATTAAAGTGCGTTTACTCCACATCCATGCGGTGTTAAGTGGCCTTAATTCACCATAACTTAACTCCAAGGAGGAGTTGCCACCAGGGCCACTTGGCACTTCTCTCCGGGATGAGAGAGACGAAACCCCTCCACCATGTGGATGTGAATGAATTTTAACGTACGCGCTTTGACTTTCACATCTGAAGTTGATTTGCCTTAACTTTCCTATCTCTGTGTAGACACGGCTTCCTCTCATTAGCAACCAAATGTTAACAAGTAGGTTGGAAGTGGTGCCATGGGGGAACTGGCTTTCCATACCTGAACTCCTCCATTCTCCCCCATTGAGTTGTTTTACACCTCCCTCTCCCCCCATAAATTTGAACAGCCTCTAACATCAATTCCTGGGGAAGACTCTTGGCAGGGTATCCTATTATTTGCTGATCATTGTCTGGAGATAAGTTTCCATGGCTACTGCGAGCCTTCCCCGGAGCTGGCTGATTCTAGACTATGCCATTTCTGCATGAGAAAGCTGCATCTGTTTAACTTAAGGTGTTGTTTTAAACTAGCTAATGGGTGCAAACGGCTGTGAATGTTCTATGTTCCCGATAAAGCACCTCATTTAGTAGATTCTGACTGGCCGGAAGGGACCACTGCCTCCTGTCTAACACAGGCCATAGGACTTCCCTGAATGAAATTCCTGTTTGAGCTAGCACAGGTCTCCTAGAGAAACATCCAATCTTGATTTAAAAATTGTCAGGGATGCAGAATCTTGGAACAACTTACCAAGGGTCGTGGTAAAGTTCAGCATCCCCACTTAAAAATGTACCCCTTATTTCCAGGCTGAATTTGTCTAGTTTCAACTTCCAGCCGTTGGCTGTTGTTAACTTGGTCTGTTAGATTGATCAAACGTTTGTTCCCCATGTGTGTACTTACAGATTGTGATCAAGTCATCTCCTGATCTTTCGCTTTGTTAAACGACATAGATTGAGCTTCTTGAGTTTATCGCTATAAGGCAAGGTACATTTTCCAGCCCTTTAATCAGTCTCATGGCTCTTCTCTGAACCCTTTCCAATTTATCAACATCCTTCTTGAATCGGGGGCTCCAGAACTGGATGCAGGATTCCAGCAGTGGTCACATCAGTGCTAAATACAGAGGTGAAATAACTTCTCGGCTCCCACTCAAGATTCTCTTGTTTGTGCATCCAAGCATTGCATTCGCCCATTTGTTCCCTTTGGGAGCTCATGTTCTGCTGGTTCTCCACCACGACTCTCAAATCTTTGTTAGGGTTGCTGCTTCCCAGGACAGCCCTCCATCCTGTAAATATGGCTACAGCTTTTGTTCCTAGGTGTAGACATTTACATTTGGTCATATTCAAATGCACACTCTTTGTTCCCCAAACGACCCAGATAGCTCCGTGTCAGTGTCCTCTCCTCTTCCTCCTTTACCACTCCCCCTTTCTTTGCACCATCTGCAAACTCCACCAGAGATGATTTTATGTTCTCTTCCAGTTTGCAGATAAAAATGTTAAATAGCATAGGGCCAAGAACTGATCCCTGAGGGCAGGGCCCCCACATGGGGAGGGAAAAAGGGTACACTTTACTGGGGCATGGAGGCCCTGTGGGGCCCAGTTCAGACTGCAACCCCCATTACCATGAGGGAAAAATTTTCATGGCTCACGATATTGTATGTATGGGATGAGGGATTGTGGTATGTGTGTGGGAGGGGGCCCGTGTTACAAGTTTGTACTGGGCCTTAAAAAATTATGCTTGGGGGCCCTGCCCCACTAGAAACACACTTGTTCAAGGATGATTCCAAACTGACTTAAGCCAAAGGAAGATAAGCCTGGTTTCAACCATTCACATTGTTTTTGTACCAGTTTATAATCACTCTTTAAACTAACCTCGTGCAACTTTCTCATGTAGACGAGGCCCAAGGTAGAGTTATGCATTTTTAAAATAACTACTTCTGAAATCATTATTTTAAAGCTTAAAAAGGACAAACTTGCATCTCTGGTAGAAAAGAGCCCCTGGCCTATAACAGGGCATGGCTGGTGACAGCAAACCTGGAGAACCCTGACTAAACACCCAAGATCTGGGGGACCTGATTCTCTGTTATGCCAAAGTCAGTTTCTGCCATTCTAACACCATAAAAGTGTGTGGCAATGGCCTGCTGTGAATCTCCTTGTGTAGCTGCTCCGCAGCTGGTGTGGAGCTGGTAAAAGATTTCTGTACCTGCCTTGCTGTCAGCATCGTGTGGGGTGGGGGGAAGGCGGGGGCGCATCAGGTGTTGTATTGATAGATGGACAAAAGGGACCCAAAAGAGTCAAAGGTGTTAACATGAACCAGTCACTGTCCATCATCAAAAAAAGCTGTGAGTTTTGGTACGGAAACCACAGCCCGCTCAGTCCTATGGCAAACGCGTAATTTAAAATCCTTTTAACCTTTTATTAAAGATACAGAAAAAATGTAAAGGCTTTAAATGCTTAAGTAAGGCTGTCGTTTTAACAGCATCCTTTGTTAGTCCAGTCCTGCTTCCTAGAGGACGAAACAAGACGCACACGCACAGAGAGAGGGCAAGAAAAGAACCGCTAAGTTGGAGTTGACTCTCGCTTGTAACTTCACTGCTGAAAAACAGAGACCCAGGCCAGGATCTTATCAGCCATTTGAAAGCCAGGCAAACTGGTACCAGCATCAAGCTGTTCAGCATATTGCTTTTAGCTCCTTCTTCCTGGGCGCAGGCTTAAAGCATTGTTACAAAACATGCAGGCTTGGCCAGGGAAGCCAGATTCTTAGTAAATGGAAGGGAAAAGGAGAGGAAAGAGAAGAAATAAGGTACAGCTGGAAAAGGACACGTTGGGGCGGGGAGAACAGTCTCACATCGCAGGTGACTCTTGGGATTCAGCTGGACCTGGTCGAGATGATGATGATGTCATCTGGGTCCCCCTCTTTGGCCCAGCCCGGTTTGCTCAGGACATCTCTCAGGACCAGGATGGATGAAAGTTTGGGGTCCAAGGCAATGGTGGAGTTGGCAGCCATGAGTCTGAGGCTTGATCCTATAGCCAGCCTTTCTCCCCAAAGCCTCTTAAAGGACCCAAGAAGGGAGTGTTGGGTGGAATAGCCCACCCCCTCATTATTTTGTCCACCAATTAAACCTAATTTCCAACATACTTATTGGGGTTCATTGATTGCCGGTCTCTCGCTGTTCCTGTTTACCAGGCGTGATCTGAACGAAGTCCTCGAGTTATATCAGTAGGCCTGTTTGTATGGACTAATTCGGTCTGTGTCCCTTCCTTACCTTTTCCCATCAATATTTGTTATCGTGACATTCCAAGAACTTTCCCACGCTGCTCGCAGTTAGGGTAAATGTATAGACCCAGTTATTACAAGAGGTGGATCCGGGCATAGCTGGAGCACCCCACGCTGCGGTGGCTGCTCTCGGTCACACTAGGAGTGTGCACTGCATGGCCCTGGCGTAAAGAAGCACAAAGGCGGTTTAAAGCCCATGACCCCCCTCCACCCTACTCCAAGTGCAGAATGGAGTAACTGGGAACCGGCTCCAGTGGATACCCTCCTATGCTAGCCCCAAACACTGCGGAGTACACTGGCTGGGAGAGGAGTGGGGGGTTGGGGAAATAACAGAGCAGGGGATCTGTCTTGGCCTGGGAACGTTACAGAGTAAGGGGAGACACCCTGGCTTCCGAGTGGGCACCTCTGCAGATCTCTGACCCAGCCTTGAAAGTTACCTTGTAGGCTTAGGCCTTGTTGCTCCTGTGTAAACTTCCTGGTCTATCTATGGCAGAATATCTATTACGACTCTACAGTGCTTTCAGAATAGCTCCTGTGTGCCCACTGTACAGAAATAAGTGACTTTATTCCAGAATTATTGCTCCGCTCTGGAGACAAGCCCTGGATTGGAAACCAGGACCCTTGGGTTCTTTGCCTAGAGCTGCCCCATGTCCTCACGGCCAGTCAGAGGCACCTCTTGGTGCCTTAGTTTCCCTGCCTGCAGTAAATGCTTCAGGATCCTTGGGTGGGGTGCAAACGTTAACCCCGGGTCAGCTGGCCTCGGGGTGGGATGGATTCTCCATCATGTGGAGCCTTTAAATCAAGACGGGTGTCTGTGACAGGTCTGTTCTAGCTCTGGCAGATGTATGGCCCAGAGGCAGGAATCCCTAGCTGTTCTGGCCTATGCTATGCAGGAGGTCAGACTAGATGCTCACAAAAGTCCCTTCTGGCTCACAATCTATGGGCCTCCAAGTGTGAGCCCAGTCTCCCTGCACCGGCCCCTGTTGACAGGCTATTCTGGGATTGGTGGGGATCTTCCAGCTCTGAACTCTAACTGCACTGCCCCAGCCCTCCTGAGACGCCGCTCGGACAGCGGCGTAAGCGGGGAGTGGATGGTGAATGCCACTAGCTGTCCCTCGCTCAGTAGGAGCCTCCGTCCGTGCAGCCCTCCGCACCGGGCTCTCCAGCTCGCTCTTGCTGTTCCACCCGTGGGGTCCACACGCCGCTGTGTCTCCTAGCCCTGGTTATTCAGGGCGAGGGGAATGGGCCAGATATTGGGCTGGGTGGAGCAGGGTCAGGTTTGCTACTGACGTGGCAAATGTTTCCGTAACAAGATGAATGAGCCCGGAGCTGCATTGCACAGCAGTGCTTCTCTGAGGTGCCCCCCAGGCCTGGTCCCAGACGATATGCAGGCCTGGGGGTCTGCCTGTTCACTGTCTGTGCAGCATTGGCTGCTGTGGCGCAGGGCTGACCCGAAACTGTAGTAAGAAAAACAGCAGCAGCCTTGAGAATAGGATGGGACCTGGAGGCAAAGGGAGTCAGTGTCCACTGGAAACCTCAGCCTTGAGCCGTGCTCCACAGAGTCGTGGAGTATGGTCCAGTGCTGGGAAGCAATCCCCCTCAGAGTAACGTTTTGCTATTACAGCTTTTGAGACCCATGCTCCGTAATCAACCACCCAATCCTATGCAGAGGGGCCGAGACGGGACAATGGAGGCTGCCAGCCGGCCGAATGAAGGTAATGCGCGTTTGAGAGCAAAGCATGGAAGAGCTGAAGTGTTGGACCTCTGAGTTCTTCCTGGATGCACTTCATGACTGTGGACAAATCCCTTCCCCTCTCTCTGCCTCAGTTTCTCCTAAGCTCTCTTCCGGCCAGGGCAGCGTTTGGGTCCCTAGTGAGCTCCTCTGATCTGGGCCACGCCACGTTCTCCAGCGTTATGTTGGCTTGGATCCTGAGGTGAGTGTGTGGGTGGGGGGGGGGAGGGGAGGGGGGGCTGGGGGTGTGGGGGGGGGGGGGGGGGGGCACAGTGGTCCCCTATGCCGGTGTAGGTCTAGAAGCCATTGGTGACTCCTCGCAGCTGCATGATTTTTCTCATCTCTCTGCAAACAGGCCTGTTTGCCCCAGGCTCCTTCCTGGAGAAGCTGAACTCCGTGGTGAAGGGAATTGGCTGCCCAAATCCCAATGTGAGAAGGGCCCAACGCAAAGCATCTGGCAAGGGGTGGACGAGTTTCCCAGGCCTCGCTCTGCCCCCTGCAGGGGTGCCGGTTGCCAGATCCTCCTCCTCATCTCGCTTCGACGGTAAGAAAAACTCGCGTGGCGCATGGCGACCATTGGGCTGTCCGGGCCCATCTGGGTGCTCCCAGCTCAGGAGCTGGCGGTCTGTGCCAGCCTCGGTAAACAACTGCCCAGCGTGCAGGGCCATGGAGAGTGGACCGCAGGCCTCCTGGCAGAGCTACTGGAACAAGCCCTGGCAGAGACACCCCCAGAGGATTTTTCTCCTGGTGTGCACCATCAGTCCCTGTGCCGTGCTCCGCGCCGCCTCCCAGCCCAGCTGGCGGAGTGTCACACCCCATCCCTGCACTTCCCACCCGCTTGGCCCTGCGGCGTGGGGCAAGAGGGGTATACCCTGGGACAGGAGCGGCCCCGTGGCGGTAGCGAGGAGGAGCAGTCCTTCCCACCCCACTGGCTGGCATGCCCACGCAGGTTTGGCTCTACGGCCCCTCTGTCTCGAGGAGGGGCTTGCGGGGCCAAACCTGCGTGAATGGTGGGGCTGTTGCCTGGTGGGCACCGTTTAGAGCGTGTGCCTGGCTGCGTGTGCCACTGAGCTCTGGAGAGAGCTCTCCCCAAACCGGGCCGGTGCCCACTTCCCCTCCCCTCCCCGTGACACCCTCCCCCAGAGGGGAGAGGTCAGTCGTGCAGCCCAGTCAGTGCGTGGCCTCTCGGCTGAGAGCTACAAGGGGTTGGCTGAGGGGTCAGGGCTTGCCACTGCAGCGGCTGGTTCCTGCTGTTGGGATGTGCCGTGATGGGAGCGGGGGGGGGCGGGGGGGGGGCTGGGCAGGCCAACGCCTCTCCTGCGTGCCTCGAACCAGAGCTCAGCTTCCTCCCAGCCGGTCGCACCTGCGACGCGCGTGGCGTCTGTTGGAGAGTGGGGGCACTGCAGCGCGTGATCTGGGAACTCAGCCGATGTCCTGCTACAGGCGACCCACGAAGCCAGGGGCTCGGGTTCACGCACTTGGGTTTGGCTCTGGTCTCTAGGCTGAAGCTGGGGCCCTGTAAGGCTGACTTGGCCTGGCTCAAGCGGGAGCAAGAGGCCCGGCTTGCTTTTATCTCAGGAATGTCATTCCTCCCAAGCTCTTCCCGGGGGCTTCTTGGTGGACTCTGAGATGGGGATGAGGTGCTCCCCGCCTGTGCTCGGAGGGCCGGGCCAGGCATGTCAGCCAAGTGTTCACGTCTTGGGTGGTTGTTATGACCTGAATAACCCTTCACCTCCGTGCTCAACAAATTGGGGTCATTTCGTCGGCACGTCTGATGTCACCGACCTGCCAGCTGTCCCGTCAGCCTAGAGCCATCTAGGTGGGACCCACAGCTCCAGTGTGGGAGGGATTGTTTCTTGAACTTCCACCCTAAAGGCGCAAACAGGATGCAGGCCCAACGTATGTTTTCCTTCGCCAGTCCCATTTAGAGTGTGACAGCCTCCTCTCCCCATTCTCTCTCCTTCCCTTCCTCCATCTGGTGTGACAGACTTCCAGGCTCCTTCAGCAGCTTTCTCTTAACTCTTCCAGATCTATTACCCTGTCCCTCCCAGCATGTGAGCCCCTTGGCCATAAAGATAAAGCAAGGACTGGCTTCAGAGGAAACACAAACCAGGATCAAAGGGCTGCTAGGGAGAATTCTGCTCCAGGCTTTGCTGGGGATGTTTTCTTAAGGAGACAAATGCAGCCTGTGGCAGAGAGCAGCCCGAGCTGCCTCCTCGTCCTTTGCTCTCTGAGCTCTTTGCCTTCAAACTTGACAAATTGGTCTGGGTCTCTGTGGTTTTGGGGGTGCTGCTGTACAACCAGCAGGAGAAAGTGCTGCTAGTTCGCTGTGCCTGTTGGTAAATGCCAGCTCCATCCGGCTGCCTAAACTCCCCTGCCCTGTCAGCTGGAGTCCGATCAGAAATCCCATCCAGTTCCATCTAGCACGGTGCTGAATGCTAGCTCAAACCAGTGAATGTAAAAGAAATGATAACGCTTTTTACCAAGAAGGATCATGCGATTTCTTTCGAACTTTTAAAATTATGTTAAGCTTAATAACACCAAGTACAGTTTTTAACAAAGACCCTTTTAAGCTTCACATGAAAAAAGAGTTTTGATAAATGCTTTGTAGCTGGCACTCGCTTTCTCTCAAGTTTTTGTCTTAGGGATGATTTTTGTAGAAATACCCCTGTCTTAAAAAATAACTAAATAGTGTTAGCTTGCTTTTTAAAGTTTTGCCTAAATGAATTGCCCAGCATGCAAAAGCAATCACAAACAAACCAATACCGCTCTAAACGCTTATTACTGGTAAACTGTACAGAAAGCTTTAGATTCCCTTCAGCATTATGTGAAACCGAGATTAATCTCTGTCGCATGAGAGGAGTTGCGGGGTCACTGACCCAGGACTTGTTGGTGTATCTTCCTTTTCTTTCAAAATTAAATGCAGATAAAACATCATCTCAGCCAAACGCAGAGGAGTCCAGCAAGCTAATAACTCTCACAAACGGGATGGAGCCTGAGAAGATGGATAGATTCAGATTAGGCAATTTGAGGGCTTGTGCTGTCACTTATCACATAGCATGTGGGCACCTCCCATCTAACTGGATTCCTTGGAGTCTCTGGCTATGCTCCCTTTTGGGCATAAAAGCTTGTCTTATGGTGGGTTTGTTTTTTTGGGTTGGTTTGATTTTTATTCTAGGAGGGTGGGGTGGGGTTGTGAATATCATTCCAGTAATAGCCTTTGTCCAAGGGCAAAGCTCTATGTCCCTAAAGTTGCTCTGGAGTCTAGATTCAGCCAATTGCTCTGGAAGGTTGTTCCATAGCTGGATTCTTGGCTCCCAAACTCTGTCCTTTAGAAGGTTATTTTTCCTATTATTGAACATCTGTCAGGAGTGGCTGCAGCATTGCCAATTTGTGTGACTTTATTGTGAGTCTCACCATATTTGGCGTCTGTCTTAAAGCCCTAGCCCCTGGAGTCATGTGAATATATCAGAATCTCAGCTTTGATTTGTTTATAAAAAAAACAAATTTCTAGCCCTTATGATTGCAGGGATAAGTTTGAAAATATGACCACAGCATAACTTTAAGGCTGCGAAACCGGAAGGCAAATAAAAAGAATCCAAAATGTGTATATGGGTTTTTTGTTGTTTGTTTTTTAAATCTTATAGTTTTTAAATGCAGCTCATGATTTTTCAGTGCTTAGGGCTGGTGACGCTGCTGCTGTGTCTAAACTGTCCTGCCTTTCTGCTACCGTGGCATTCCCCGAACAGCTCCTTCTGCGGCAGGCTGTCAAGGCAGCTCTGCCGCTGGAGCTCAGACTGCTCCCGCTGCATTGCCATTGTGACTGGATGGGCAGGCTGTCTACTGGGCATTTGGGATGGCCCAAATATGCAAAGCCGGTGCCCTCTTTGGTTGCGTCCCTCCGGTAGGGCTAAGCGCAGGCCTTGTGTGGTTTTGAAGCTGTCGCAGGTAGCTGCCAGCCGCCTGACATCTAATCTCTTCTCCCACTTGCAGTCGAGATTGCTGGGCGTGCTTGTTTCTTCCGTCCAGATTCCAGCTCGCTGCTCTTTTCTTAACGACGTCAAGGTGAACTGTCTTTGGCTCAGGCCGTCTGCTGGAGGTTTTTGTCCTTTGGCCCATGAGCCTCTGAGCTGGTGAGTCCAGTACGGCGCCGTGAGCGGTGCTCTAATAGTTTCACAGCACCAGCGAAGAGCCACTCGGTATAGCCATGATGCAATTAACACCCGCAGCTGGCCTGTGTCAGCTGATGCAAACTTTGCAGTTACGGGGCTGTAAAATTGCACTGTAGATTTTCAGGCTCAGGCCGGAACCCGGGCTATGGGTCCCCCAAATGTCTACACTGTTAGTTTGACAGCCCCATAACCTGAGTCAGCTGACGGTGGTTAATTGCAGTGTAGACACACCCACGGAGTCCTCTGCCGGGAATGGGGTGTTTGTTTATTTTTCAATCAATGTCTTTACTGTCTATGGCTATTTTTACAAACCTTCCTGCCAAGCCGTTTGACTGGACATAGTCAGGGCTTGACGTGGTGCGTCTGAACTGGCGTGGCACCGAACAACCTGAAACGAGCCGCTTGTGAATTGTGAGTGGTGGCTGCTGCTGTTTGCGTTGCAGTTGTGCCTAGGAACCCCAGCCGGGGTGGACCAGCACCCCATTGCACTTGGCGATGCACAAACACAGACCACAACCAGTCTTTGCCCCAAAGATCTCATCAATTTATTGCTGATCCCAAGGCGAGCAACCTATGCCTTGGAGTGTTCTGTCCCGGTGCTGTCCCGTGTTGTGCAACAGCTTGGCTTGCAAAGAATGTGGTAGCAGCAGTGCGCTAATGAGAGGTCTTTCCCGTGTAATTTGAGAGATCAGTGCCAGCCTGGCACCAAGGGCAGTAAGCATTCTTCTCCATCTGTGTGTTTCTTGCATTGGTGACAGGTTTCACGCTTGGATGCGTTATCTATGGCGACGTGAGGGTCATACCCTCTGGTTCGTGGTGACTGTTGTAACTTCCCTGGGTGCAGTGGGACACGGGATCAGGCCTGGAGCCTGCGGTGGGATTTTGTGCTGTGACTCTGTTCCTAAGTGACTCTTTGCTCCTGATCAATTTTCACTCAGTGTTCGTGGCAGAAGCACCGTGCAATTCTCTCTATTAAGCCCCACATGCCGGTATGTGATTTATAGCGGCTGCTGTTTCAATTTCCCACAGGACTCCCTCCGGTTGCATCGCTGCCAATGAGCATTCAGCAAGAGCCGGCCACCCAACCAGTCGCTGAGGCTAGCATCTCGTCTGCCGGGGGAAGCAAGACAGCCGCCCGCCCCCCACCTGCTCCCACAGGTAGGAGAATCACTGCTGTTAGAAGTGATCAGTAACCCCTTCCCCTCTTCTGTGGGAGTCCCAACAGATGGGAATGGGTTCTCCTAAAATAGTACTTCCTTCCTTGTATAACAGCGAACCTCAAGGCAGCTCAAAGGGTGGGAGTTTCTGACAGGAACGACCCATCACTGATCACACTATTCAGATTCTTTGTTCAATTTTTCTCAGTGTCAACAATTAAACTAAACTGGCCAGTTTTCCCTTTTGTCTGTGCCCTATGTTGGCCTTCAGGTTTTCATGCGGTTGCCCAATGCTGCGGTGTTGTATCATTTATTTGTAGAATGGTAGAGCTCAGAGAACCCACCTAAGATCAAGGCCCCGTTCTGCTAGGGGATGTGTGTGCTTAAAACAAGAGACCAGCCCCTGTCCCAAGTAGCTCATAGTTGAAGAGGAGACATAGATGGGGAGGAAGGTCAGCAGGGAATGGGGGGAGCGGCTTGCAGCAAGTCCATGGCACAACTAGGAATAGAAACCCGAGTCCTCGTCCAATTTGGGCTGGGGCGTGGGAAGGGGAGAAAGGGTTAAATCCAAACAAAACCAGTGTGTATTGGCAGGGGTATTCCAGAACCCTTCTGTGTCGGCTTTGCTCTGTACCCAAGCTCCAGCGGCTTTCCAGGCAGCCCCACGAAGCACAAGTGCAGCCAAAGCCCTAGCGTGCGTGTGCACCTTGGAGCAGGTTTCCTGGGCCTCCTCACAATGTCCTCTTTTCTTCTCCTCCCTGATCCTCAAGTATGTAAGCGGGATATTGAGTGGGAGTAGAGACGTTATCGCCTCTGTATCGAGGCTGTTACTGGGTGCTGGATCAAGTTCTGGTGTCCACGCTTCTGAAAGGCTGCTAAGAAATTCGAAAGGGCTCAGGAAAGAGCTACAGGAACAACTGAAGGATTGGAGAACCTGCCTGAGACACAAGAAACTTGATCCATTTAATTTACCACAGAGAAAGTTGAGGCGACTTGAACCTACGTGAGGAAGAGACTTCCTCTTGTGGAGGGCTCTTTACCGTAGCAGCCAAAGGCAGAATAAGATGCAATGGCTGGAAACGGAAGCTAGCTACATTTGGCTTAGAAGGGAGGTGCAGACTGTTAATCGCCGGTACAATTTACGGGGAGGGAGGGTGATGCATTCGCCAGCACTTGGAGTCTTTGCATTCACATGGGGTCTCTTTAGAACATGTGCTTTTGCTCAGACACAGTGACGGGCCGGCGGCAGGAACTGGATTCTGGGTGAGCTGCTCTGGCCTGTGTCATGCAGGGAGTCGGACTAGGTTGATGCTAATGTACCTTTCTGGCCTTAAAATCCGCACGCTGTGCGTCCCCAGAGCGAGACTGGCCCTGAGGTTTCTCCCACATGAGTAGCCGAGACAAAGGCCTGAGCTGTCCTTGGGCTTCGAGCTTGGGTCCCTGATCCACCAGACCATACTGCCGATGCTGCTTCGTACGCTCTTTGGGTGACCCGCCAGCATCGGCTGTGCCGTGGCTGGAGTACGCCTGCTGTGGCCCTGGATGGGGAGGAGCTCTCAGCCCTGACAGATTTCAATGTCAAGGAGAAGATGAAGGGTTTTGCTGTTAAACCGTCTCATCCTTTATGTGAAACGCCACAGGAAGAATGGCTCCACTATAACAAATGACCAGAGGGCTGCTTTCTCCTTAGGGAGGCCATGAAAACCCCTTTCTCCCACAAACCTTGGAAATGGAGCCTTCCCGAACTGTCCTGGGTTGCTACGCACAGTGCTGGCAGGGCGTGGGGGACGTGATGAGTTCTGAGGGGCTCTGCAAACCCCAGCATTCCCTGCTAAATGAGCCACTTTTCTTTTTTTAAAGAAGGGAATTTCCCCGCGGCTCTACTCCAAACGCTGCTGCTTCACCAGGCGTTGTTACGGCAGCTCAAGCATCGTGTCTCCTCTGCGGAGACCTTGTGCTAGGAGGCCCAGGGCAGCAGTCCTTCAAATGGCTGCCCCCCGAGCGAGGCTCCAATGTGTATGCTGAGCATGACGCTGACATTGGGCACCGCGGCTGGGATCTGCTGTCCCCAGTGCAGGGGGCCAGACGAAGCCTTGCACACGACTCGCACCTTTTGCCTGGGGTTGAGGTGGGGCCCAGGCCATGCATGGGGGAGATTAACCCCCCCGACCCCCCCAATGCACCGTCTCCCCTTTATTACACAGGGAGAGCCAAAATCCAGTGGCCAGAGAGGAGCGACGTCCCCTTCTAGCCAGAAGCCGCTGATGGGGCAGGGAGATAAAAGGCAGAGCCTTCTAGGGCTGAGCAAAACAATGCACTCACCGTCTCCTTCTAACCCCCTCCTTCCCGCAGCTCCGCACCAGGCCTCCAGCATGGCCCAGGAGCCACCTCCACAGCTCCCGGCCAGCGCGAGTGGCCTCGACGAGCGGGCCCAGCAGCTGGACGCAGAGATCAACGAGCTCATCCAGCGGTGGGAGGCCGGGGCCGAGGCTGGGGAGGCGGAGGGCCTGGCTTCATCCGTGCTGCTGAAAAGTAGGTGCCCTCGGAGCCTGGTGCCATACCCCTGTGGGCTGGCCGGCTCCCTGGTGTAGGGAGCTTGGAGGGCACAGCTGGAAGAGCCCTGTCGTATCCCCTGGCGCTGCAGCAAGTGGTTCCTTACAGACCGTTCCCCAGGGCTCTGTCCAGTCTGGGCTTAGGGGCTGCCTGGCCCGGATCTTCTCCAGAAGCCAATGCCCCAGAGCCCTTAGCACAACGAAGAACATCTCTGCTTTGTTCAGACACCCTTGTGGCTCCTCGCTCTCCCCTTGCCCAGCTCTAGTCCTTCTCCCAGCCCAGGGCTCTCACCCTTCAGTCTGACTCGGGGCTGTGTAGTAGCTTCGATGCCACCACGCCCCGTTCCTGCCTGGTCGAACAGAGTCCAGCAGAGCGAAGATGGGTCCCAAGCCAGGGTTGGGGGGGGAGGAGCCAGATCCTGAAAGCTGCAGAGATGTGCCCATTTCCCCAGGGACCCATCCTGGGTGCGGTTTATCCCTCTCCCCAGCATCTCCCTGCCCCATGGCGTCACTCTGAGCTCCTGTCCTGATTAGACACCCCCCGATTCCCAGCCCATGTACTTTGTGTGCAGGTAAAGGGTGCCAGGCGGACCCCATGGACCTGAACGACGAGTTCATCCGGGAGGACCCCGCTTACGATGCAGCCAGGGTGGAGAGAGAGGCCCTGGAAGCAGGTGATGGGGGAGAGGGATGAATCCTGTCCAGCTCACCTGGCCTAGCTCAGAAGGGGCTCCTACCATGCTGGCACAAGCAAGCAGGAGGAGGGATGACCTGGTGCTGTCCAGCTCTCTGGGAAGGGCCCTGGATGCAGCTGGGCACATGGGGCTCCCTTGTGGAGGAAGATGGCTGGGCAAAGGCTAGGGGAGCGGCAGGACATGCCCAGCTCCATGTTGGGGGGCACATGAACCCAGGCTTTCCTGTCAGGGTCTGAGGCAGCACCATCCTACACTGGGAAAGGTGTGTGTGGGGGGGGGGAGGGGGTTCCTGCACAGATCTGGTAGATCTGCACAGAGGGGGGACCGGGATGTGGGGCGCAGTGGGGGAGGCGTGGGCAAGCAGGAGAGTGATCCAGGGGCTGTGGTGTTCTGCCTGGCACGCGCCGTGCTCTGCAGTGGGTCTGCCCCGTTGTGCCTGGGATCCTGAGGTCAGGGGAGTTGGACACAGCAACCTTTGGGGTTCACACAGAGGGGCTCTGCCCTGTGTCCGTGACCCCTGCTCGTAGGAGACGCTGCCATTTCGCTAACCGCTGAGCTCGCTCGCTTCCGAGCGACCGGCAAGGGCCGAGCCTCGCGTCCCGTACCAGGGGCAGCGTTTGTTTGCTGCCTTCTGCCCTGGGGCTGCCGGGTGAGTTCAGCGCTCGCTGCCCAAGGGGAAGGAAGCTGGAAGCGCTGGTTGCAAGGGCAGCTCTGCCCCCGTGGCCTGTCAGGATAATGCGGGCAGCGGGAGGTGCCCCTGCGGCGTTGAACGGGCAAACGGCTCCGGGAGGGGGGATGATTTCAGTCTCGCAGATGAGGCTCGGGTGTATCTGTCAGATTGAATCTTTCTCTCCTGGGCCGTTGCCTCCCAGCTGCAGACGCAAGGCGCTGGAAGCTTCCCAGAGCTCAGCACAAATGGCGCTAACCGCAGCTGTCGCTGAGAAAGGCCTGTTAGTCCATCTGGGCAGCGCGGCCCTGTAGCCATTGACTGATCCACGACCCAGCCGGCAGCGCTCCCTCCCTATAACTGGGAGAAGATTCCCAGCCCCATAGATCTCGCCATGGGGAAGAACTCCCTGGTGTTCAGCAGAAACTGCTTTTGGCTGTTGCACCCTCGCTGTTTCCCTCTGTGCCTCATCCCGGCCTCCACGCCTCCCTCTCGCCATCACCTATCCTGGGCCCCAAACGTCCCCACCCCAGCTCTGCAGATCTGCCCGCCCTGGTCTCCGCAGGCACCTCTGCGTTGCCCCACGGTGCCGGCTCGGCCTGGCATCCACTGAGCATGGCCGGCCAAGTTCCCCTTCCCCAGAAAGTCTAGGAGAACTGCTAGGAGATAGGTGTGGGTAGGCAGCTGGATTCATAGCCCAGCACTGGCCCCTCCTGCCTCTTCAGGCTGATTGCGTTGTTATCTTTCCAGTGGAAGCCGAGCAGAGACGCGGCGCAGGGCGGGGCCCGGACTAGCACAGCGCAGAGAGCAGGGGTCGCCAGGGCCAAGAGCAGCTGCCGTGAAAGCCAGGCTGCTTCACGGCCATCTGCTCCCAGACCACAGCTCCAGTGCGCCCAGCCGGTCGGGTCCCCAGGGGTCAGGGGGCATTCAAACAAGCCCTCCAGCCAAAGCAAGCATTGCTCAATGATGCTGCTGGTAGGGAGGAGGAAGGGAGAAGACACGAGGAGAATAGGGAAAGCAACGGGGGGGGCAAGGGGCTGAGAAGCTGCAAGAACCGAGTACGCAGGAGTCTCCTTGCTGGGGTGGGGGCTCTGCCCATGAGTCCCTGGCCTGCCAGTGTCCCCTGCACCCATCCTACATCTCCTTTGCCCAGGGTGAGACACTCCAGGCCCAGCAGCTCCGCCACAGGGCAGAGCAGCAGGGCTCAGACCAGGACAGGGCTCCCCGTCCCGGCTTGCACCAGGACGAGCATCACTGGAGGCAGAACAGCCTCCAGGGTCGGTGTCAGGGAGGCATCCCCTGCCTGGCAGTGTCCTGGGACCGTGGCTGTCCTGGCACTAGCCGGGGGGGGAGGACTGTGGCTCTGCCCACTTATTCCCAGGGTGCCGGCTTGATGGGGCACCTGGCCCTTCCAGTGGGTTTGAAAGGGAAATGTTGATTAGTTCCCCTGTCCCTCGTTAGCATCTAGTTGAACTAATTGCCGCGCCTGCCGGCCCTGAGCAGGAGCACCCTCTGCAGGGGTGGCTGTCCCCAGCTGAGTCCCTACCATTTCCTTCCCCCGGCCCCCAGTCCCATCCCATCCTGTCCCCCAGCTCCTGGCACTAGGACAGAGGGGGTCGTTTGGCCTCTCTGGGAATCTGCCAGCCTGGGGACTAATTGTAGTGGTGCTTTTTCTTGTATGTGGCTGGGTGCCGGGCTGCTGAGCCAGTGGGACCTGGGCATTAAATCCAAAGATCCCTGAACCATCCAGACTCTCAAATCCCAGGGCACTTTAGGCTATTGAAGCCACTGCAGCAGGCCGTGGTGTGGTATACGTGTGCTCTAGCTGTGCCTGGTGGAAAACTAAATGCACTGCTCCAGTCTCTGCAGAGCCTTCATGGCTTTGTTCTCTCTCACTCTCTTGCTGTTGGGAGCTAGTCGGAGCCACCGGTTCTGCATCGGGGGAACCTGTTAATTTGGAGCCCTGCTGAATGCGTCGCTGCAGCCTGGCATGGAATTCTTTGAACCGGCAAGAGCGGCTGCCGCAGAGGCAGCGGGGCTGGGTTTTGGGAAGACGTTGTCGTGGGATTGTAGGATTTTTTTTTTAAATAGCCTATAAGAATTAAAGGAAAAGAGCCCCGGAGCAGCGAGGCCGCGCTGGCCCCAGCCTCCGCTCCCACAGAGTAGAGTGGCTGTGGAGCCTGTAGCAAGAGGGCTTGAATTCCAGCAATGGAGGCATGGAAACGTCCGCCTGCGCGGTATGTGCAAAGGCTGGAATTAGCCAGGCCATTGCCACGGTGGTTCCTGTAAACGTCCGGTTCTGCCTCTGTCTGGCTGTTGGCACGCACCGCTGGATGTGCGGCTGGGGGGAGTGCCCAGCGTGCACTGCGCTTCCAGGTTGGGATTCCGGCCCTCCCAGCGGGAGCGGGGTTAGATACGCGCCGACCCCTTCCGCAAAGTGCACCTGGACGCGAGTAACCAGGCAGAAAGCCTCCGCCCGCTCTGTCTGATCTAGAGCGACCCTGGGAGAATGCGCATTCCCCGCTCGGCTGGGCCTTGCTTAGTGACCGGGGGGGGTCCAGTTAGTTCACCTGAAAGCAGTGCGATTGAACGCTATGGGACGCCCAGTTTTGTGAAGAACCGTAAAGGGATCCTAGTTATCTCCAGTGCGCTGGAAGTTGAATTGATGAGAGCTTTGACAGCCCGTGGCAAACCTCTCGGTCACGCTCGGTACCAGCAGCTGTGGGCTCCCTGTGTGGTTCTCACTGGGGTGCTCTTCAGTGGCATTTCTCGCCCGTGCGTGGGGCCGTGTGCCACGGTGCGTTACTCTCCCTGCTCAGGCCCACGTGGCAGGAAATAGCTTTGTCGAAGGCATCCGCCGTGCTGAGAGAACTCCCTTCTGAGCGGCCTCCGACTGGAAAGTGTCTGGCTGCCAGGATCCCGCTCGGCAGGCGGCTAGCAGCGCGCCTCTGGTACTGCTGACGGCGTTCTGGGCTCGGCGCTGAGAGCGGCTGGGCTCTTTGCAAATCTGTTTTCAAGCTGGCTCGTCTCAGGATCCAGGCCCTGCGCGTGAGGCGCTGTCACCAGACTGCAGCTCTGGAGCAGCTCGTGTGCCTTGCTTTGTGCAGCAAAACCAAAACCTGCTGGATTTTCAGCAGCTCTGTGACTTTCTCCCTCATACTGGGGCCCGGGAAAATGAGCGCTTTGTCTCCAGCCGCATTGCCTCTGGCTCTTCAGGGGCTCTGCTGGACTGTTTTGGTCACCGGGAAAGTTGGCTGCTATTACAAGAAGCAATTCTAGCTTTTTGGGGGTTTTGTTTTGAGCCTAGCGTGACCAGCTGTCACAGCCCTGCGCTGCAGGGGTCCCTGTGCCACCCATGGCTACTAACTAGGACTGTTTGGCTCGGGAGATGTGTTTATCAAACCCAGGGGCCCCCTCGGACCGTCATGTCCATTTGGAACTGGTCGCCTTTCTCCTGCTGGGCGCTGCTGTGATTGATGACCCAAGGGGTGGGGCAGGGGAGGGGCTGGGTCGTTACTGGAGCGTAATGGTCGTGTGGTGCATCTAGGCCTCGGCCCAGATGAGGATGATCAGCTTGCATTGCGACTGCAGGCACGGGACAATCCAGCAAGGTCGCTCAGCGCGTGATCAGTCCTGCTGAGGTCACCAGAACTCGCCCCAACCTCAAAGCTAGGTCTGTGCCGGGGGAATTTGCTCCCAAGGCTGCGTAGGGTGGCGGGGAACTAGTCTGTTGCTTGCCTGGGTCTCCTTGTCTGTTCCCTTCACAGCCCTGACAGGGAGGTCCCAGACCGCCATGGGACTGAGCGGGACTTGAGTCTAGTCTGCTGGGTGTCCAGAGCAACCCCAGAGCACACCACACACTTGAGGAAGAAACCAGGGCTCCCTCAGGACAGCTTCATCGCTGTGGTTAAACTAATCCAATTAGACTGGTACCAACCCTCTACCAGCCCCTCGTATTCCAGTAGAAAAGTGACTTGGGGGAGAAGCTAAACCCCTTCCAAAGCGACATAAACTAAACCGTGTTCTGAGCCCCACCCCGGCTCTGGGAGCAGCGTCCGGGGGGCAGCAGCGGGTTAGTGGCGTGGTGCTGAAGAGCAATGGGGTGAATGGCTGAGTGGAAGGGAGGGGGGAGGCTGAGAGGCCAGCTAAGTGGCTCTGCCAGATGCTGCCCGACGTGGATGGGCATTTCACCATATGCCTCTTTCTGCAGATGCTGTAGAGGGCCGGGCCAGCGGCTCAACGGTGCCACCTTCTTCACCCTCCTCCTGCCCTGTCCAGCCCTACATGGAGGCTGCCCCGGACAGCCCGAGGAGATATTCCCTGAGACCAAGGGGCTCGGCAAAGGTGCTCTCGGCCCAGGAGGAGGAGGAAGGAGACCCTTCCGGTGGCTCCACAGAGGAGAGCTCGGCCTGGGAAGAGGAGGAGGCATTTGAGCTCTCCCCCCAGTGGCAGAGGAAGCGCCATCCCCAGGGAGGGCCAGCTCCCCGTGTCTACCCCTGTCCCACATGTGGCCGGAAGTTCACCAACAGCAGCAACATGCGGAAGCATCTGCGGATCCACACCCGGGAGGCGCCATACGTCTGCCGTGCCTGCGGCAAGTCTTTCACCGACCCCTCCAACCTCAGCAAGCACCAACGGGTGCACAGCGGCCCGCGGGAACGCCCTTTCGGCTGCTCCAAGTGCCCCAAGGCCTTCGCCTCGGCCCCCAATCTGCAGGAGCACCTGCGGCGCCATGAGGGCATCCGGCCCTTCCCCTGCATGGACTGCCAGCGCAGCTTCGTGTCTCAGGCAGAGCTGGTGGCCCACATCCGCAGCCACGTGGGGCAGCCCCGGAAACGGGCCCCCCAGCCCTTACTGCACTGCGAGGACTGCGACAAGAGCTTTACCCATCCCAAGCGGCTGCGCTCGCACCAGCACCGCCACAAGTCCTTGGTGTGCGGCGAGTGCGGCGACGTCTTCACCCGCTACTTCAAGTTCCTCTTCCACAAGAGCCAGCACAAGGGGCCGCAGACCTGTGCGCGCTGTGGGGTGCAGTACACGGGGGGGGCACTTCTGCCGGGCCCAGTCCCAGGCCTCCCGGACTGGCCAGGGCAAGGCCAGGGCTCCAGGGCCATCGTCATCCGGGCTTAGGGCCCCCAACTCTAGTCCAGCCCTGAATGGAGCCCCTGCTCCAACTGGGCCCCCAGCCCCAGCCAGATCCCCAGCTCCAGCCATGACGGGAACTCCAGCACCACCAGCAGCTGACCCCCCAGCCCAAGGAATGGCAAGGTCCCATGGCTCAAACCTATTAATGGGCCCGGCCCCACCGACTATCAGCGCCCCTGCCTCAATCCCGTTGACCTCAGACCCCATCGCAGGAGTGATCAGCAAACATCTGATCCTACTGAACCCGGCGACCCTGCCCCTGGGCACCAAGATCATCCTTCAGCTCCCGCCCCAGCCCCTTGTGCCCGCCAGGGACATGGGCGCGAGAGCCGGGGGAGCCACCGCCCACCCGCCACAAGTCCCAGTTCTTGGAAGGACGCCAGAGCCGCCCCCGGCCCCAGGTACCGTATACCGACAGCGGGGCACAAGGCTTAGCTCTCGAGCAGGTTGGTTCCTGCTTCCTAGCCTCTGCCGTTGGCCGCCCTGCAGTCGTGGGGCCCGGGAGTGGATCCTGGGTAGCCCCACCTTAGTATGTCTCGTGCCAACATGGTGGCTGCCAGGGACAAGCTGGCCACCCTGTCTTTCTGGCACGGCCCTGTGCTGAGCTGTGGAAAGGGGAGGGATGTGGCAACCACCGAATGAGCCGGTTGCCTCCCTGCCGGGAGGGAGGGCTGGATTCATGTCACTTGGGGTCCTGGGCCCAGGAAAAGCATGGGAATAAATGGAAGGTTGCCCCAAGCCATGGGGCTCCGAGCACCTTTCAGAGCAAGGGAGGCTCCACTATGGTTCTCCTTGCCTGGAGCGGGGAGGGGACTGTGTGGAGGTGACGGGGGGCCTTTTAAGGAAGCAAGGTTAGGGGGTCAAGCCAGGAACTCCCTGCTGGGGTCTGGGGGGTGCATCAGGGTTTGGCCCTCACCCCCATTGGGGGGGGCCCCCTTTCCATGGGGTTGTGTGGGTGAATCCTCCATCTCCAACTCTTCTTCCCTTGCCGAGCCTGCCCCCTCTTTGGGGGCTGGGGCTCCCTTGCCTTGTAGCCCCCCTTCTCCCTCGAGGGGCTATTATTTGGGCCGGGAAGGGTCATCCCCACCGCCTTCCTGACCTGTCTCCTCTTCTCTCTGCAGCCACAGCTCAGCAGCCGGCAGGAGGGCCCCAGGGTGAGTTCACCAGCGGCGGGATGCCAGCAGAAAAGGGCAACGGGCCTCGCCCTCTGCCAGCCCCACCGTCTCTGCAGCCCACGCCACCATCAGCCCCCCTGAGACCTCCAGCTCCCTCAGGGTCACCACAGGGTCCCCCCCCGGCCCCTGCCCGCCCCACCACCCCCTGCTGTCCCTCCCCAGCTGCCTGTCCCCTCAGCGGCGCTCCGGCCTGATCAGGGAGCGGCGCACAAACCCTATACCTTCCGGCGGTCCCAGCCCCAAGTGAAATACGTCGAGGAAGGGGAGGGCAGCAACATGGGGGGCAACTTGGAGGAGGACTGGACAGGGCAGAGCGGGGCTGAAGAGGAGAAGGACACTGTCCCCCAGGGGAAGAAGCGAGGGCGAGGCCAGCCCCGCCTGGGCCGCTACGGGTGCCAGGTGTGCGCCAAGCGCTTTGTGTACCAGCGCTCGCTGAAGCAGCACATGCGGCTGAGCAGGCACGCCGCCGCCTGCCCCCACTGCCACGCCGCCTTCAGCGATCCCCACAAGCTGCAGCGCCACGTGCTCGGCCACGGGAAGGAGGCCACGGCGTGAGCACCCCGGGGATGGTGCTCAGAGGGAACCGTCACGATCTGCCTGGTACCGTGGTGCTCAAATAGCCCCCCCTTCCTGGCACCTGCCGGGGGCCATCAGTGCAAACAGCCCCCGGCTTCTTCGTACTGGGAGTGGGGTGAAAGACACATGCTTTGCCCCTCGGGCCTCACCCCCGTGCAAAGAAGGCTGCTGCATCGGGCTCTTTGGACTGAACTGTCTGACCATGCGGGGAGGGAGGCTGCACCCGGACGCCTCTGGCCTGGCCTGTCCTGTCCTGTGCCGTTCTCCTGGGGCCTGGGTCCATTCCACCCTGGCACCCACTGGCATCCATGGGAGACTCCCCTGTGTCACTGGGGCCAGAGGGGGCATCTTCTTGCACAAAATGCTGCTACCTCAGTTACTCCATTGCATAAAAACCGCCCATGGGCTGATCCTGGCTCAGGGCTGCATGTCCCGTGTGCGACAATGACTGGGGCGTAGCCTGTGCGGTCTGTGGCCTCTCAGCCCAGGCTATCCTCTCCAGTGCTTCGTTTCACAGCCCCTGCGTGGTAGGACTTGGACCTGAGAATGGCAAGAACACGTCCCCTTTGTCTTAGGGCCGGGGGGAGCAAGAGACACACGGACTCTGCTGTTATTTTTTATGATTAAAGATGTTTTTAAGCTAGTGAATTGTTTCATGAGCCTTCCCTCGCTTGGCGCACAAGGGCCTGCTGCTCTCCGTACGCGCTGCCAGCCAGCCGGCACGTGGCTGCGGGTTTCAGGGGCCTGGGTTTTGGGAGCCCAGTGGGGCCCGGGTCTTCCCAAGCGAGTGAGAGACCCTGTCATTGCGGCCCAGCCCCTGTGCCAGTCAGCACCAGGGGTCCCCAGCTGGGCTGTCCCACGGCCTGCAGAGGGTCCTGGCCGCGGGCCGTAACATGCTGCCATTGAACGCAGGGACGTTCCTGGTTTCCAGCGGGTCTGGTGTTCGAATATGAATGTTTCGGGGACAGCACCAGCTCCCCTTCGTTCTGCTGCGCCCTGGGTCCGCATCCTCCCTTTGTCAGAACTGTGCCTTCCTCTTCCCGCCTTTGTGGGGTGCAAGCCCCTGGCGCCGTCTCTGGTGGTTTTAACCCCTCGCTGGAGCTGGGCGTGGGCCCTGGCCTGCGGCGCTGCATGGCTCCCGTCAGGCCGGGCTGCCCCGAGGGGAAGAGCTGGGGCTCGGGCTGTTAATTGGCTCCGGTGTCTCCCCAGTTCCCGGAGCTCGGGGCTGACTGGCCTGTTCTCTGTGCGGTGTTACCGGAACGCCTGGGTGCCCTACGTACAGACCAGAACCAAACCGCTCCAGCGGCTGTTGGGCCGGGCATGTGCATCCCGCACACCCTCCTGGGCCAGGGTGGCCTCACCTCTCCATCCGCTCCTGACACTGGTATGAGCATGGGGGGACAGAGCGCAGGACAGAACGTCAGTATGGCTCCGTTGTAGCCTGCCCTGGTCCGGCCTGGCTCCATCCCCCCCACCTGCTGCCCTCCGGTCCAGCATTGCTCAACAGCGCCCCCCCCCCGGGTAGGGCAGGGGCACGCTGAGAGGTCCCAGCTACTTAGCTTGTGGGCCTATGGCTGGGTAACGTGGCCCAGTGCCCGCCCCTGGTGCCAAGTGGCGCACCCGCCCCACGGGGCAGCGTGAGCCCGGTCTCAGCTTCCTGGGGAGGGGCAGTTGGAGCTTACAGAAGGGGGGGGTGTGGCGGGGGGGAGGGCATGCATGCACACGTATGGGGTGTTCACGGCAGCGGTGTACAGGTGTGTGTGTGTGCCCGCACGTGCTAGGGGTGGGAGATGTCGGGGTGGGTGCATGTAAAGGGGGCTGTGTGCATGGTGCAATACCTGGGGGGGGTGTAAGAAGCCAGCTGCCCCCGGGGAGGTGCCTGGGTGTGTGGCCCGTGCCTGGGGGGCCATGTGCAATGCAGGGCCCGGGCTCTAGGTGGGCAGGGTTTGGCTCAGCCACGTTCGGGGCAGGAAGACAGGCCCAGCTGACGCTGGCGCGTGACCCGCCGGTAACCAAGCCGTGGCGCCAGGCCGGCCGGGTGCTATTTGCTGGTGGTGAGTAATCTGGAGCCGGGCTAGGCCCATGCAGAGCTGTTTTCCCAGGCCATGCCCACACCCCTGGATGAGCCCTAACTTGGGGGGGGGCAGGGGGCGGTTCTCAGGGGCTTTCCCCATCCTCGCCCCCCCCACCACAATGCTTAGGGCACATGATCTGCGCCAGTCAATGCAGCGCAGTTGGCACCATCGCAGAGCCCCAGGGCCGGGGGCGGTGCTGCAGTAGCAGAGCCAAGCCCCGTGGCACAGGATCTGGGCAGCAAAGGAACCAGGCAGGCGCTGCCAGCTCGCAGCGGGTACCAACCCAAGCCGCCTAGCTCAGTGAGTGCATAGGACAAACCGATGGCAGCCTGGGATGCTCCGACTGCAGGAGAAGCCACTGGCAAATCACCTAGAACTTCAATTCTCCTGTCCTGCTACAGGATCCTGCTGCTGGAGCTAAAGGAGACTCTCCCTGCTGGTGTTAGCAGTATAGGGTCTCTGACACAGCTAAGCACCCGACCAAGCCTTTGCTTTAATTCTGCCACAGAAACATCTCCGCTTTGCTGCAGGGCTGGCTGGGCTCCTGGCCTGGGTGATACAGCAGGAGTGGCCAATCTGTGAAACAAACTGACAAAAAAAGAGCTGAAATTTTCACCCAGGACAACAGGGGGACGGCAGGGAAGGGGGGAGACCCGTCTGGAAGGCCGCACGCCACTTGCCACGCTACAAACCACAGCCAAGATGAGTCATGCTTTGCCCAGCGTCACACGGTGAGTCAATGGCAGAATCAGGCCTACAGCCCAGGGCCCCGATCCACACGTCCTCATCCCAGAACGGCGGTGAGCAAGCACCTCGCCAGGGTCCCAGTGTGGCCAGGGCAATCTGGCCTCCCTGAGGGACTCGTTCCCTGCCACTGCCCCGGCCCCTCTAGAGCCGGTCCCGGTACCGCCACGAACCACGCACCGGGCCGGCCACTGTTCCCAGACATTTTATTATGCAAACATGCTAAAAGAGCCAGTCATCACAGCAGGTGTGTCTGCACGGCGGGCGGCCTCATCTCCTCCAGCCCCACACTGACGCCTTGCTCTGCCTGGCGCCGGGGCACGGTGTGGCCTGGCCCCCCCGGTTGCTCACAGCTGCACGTTGGTCTCTGGTGCTTGGGTTGCAGCTCCTGGCGGGATGGGGTGGAGGCGGGAGGCTGTTGGGCTCCCAGGCTGGGGAAAGCTGAGGCCTTTCGGTGCCGGAGTGGCTGGATGGCACGATGGGCAGCCCTGTGCCAGCAGCAGGGTGCACGGTTGTGGGACGGCGGTGTCAGCCCAAGGCTTGAGGGGGCAAGGGTGGATGGGGAGGGGCTGATACCCTGACGGGCCGGGGGCCCGGGCGGGGGGGACGGGGAGAACCCCTGGGGTTCCTACCTAAGCTGGGAGGGACGTGGTGCCGCTCTCGATTCAGGAGGGGCAGCGCCACAGGGTCCCAGGGCCTGGAGCTCCCCTCTGCTAGCCCCCTAGCCAGCTCTGGTTCGCTTGTTCCCTTCTCCCCACCCCCGCTACCTTCTCTGCCCCCCTCCCCCCATTGTGCCCTGCTCATGGCCTCTCCTCCATCACTGGCAGGGCCCTCCCCACCCCCTTGGCACCCAGCTATGCCCACTGCTCTCAAGACAGGAGTCCCCGCTGTTCCCAGTTGTGGGAAGGGAAGGGGGGTCCCTGCTGTTTCCAGTTGTGGGAAGGG
>ML675647.1:844935-880444 GCA_007922155.1 Mesoclemmys tuberculata
TGTGGGAAGGGAAGGGGGGTCCCTGCTGTTTCCAGTTGTGGGAAGGGGGGTCCCTGCTGTTTCCAGTTGTGGGAAGGGAAGGGGGGTCCCTGCTGTTCCCGGTTGGGGAAGGAAAGGGGAGTCCCCGCTGTTTCCAGTTGTGGGAAGGGAAGGGGGTCCCCGCAGTTCCCAGTGTGGAAGGCGGTCTCCAGGGCACCAACACACTGTGTCCACCAGCCGTGGGGCTCACGGCAGGAGCTCCCCACCTGGCCCAGAGCAGATCAAAGCCTGGCTTGTGCTCCCCAGCTGGGCTTGGATTTTCCCCCTTCGCCCCACCCTTGGTCCCCTCTGTCCATGGGGCTGCCCAGAGATCCCTAGTGCCACGGTGCCAGGTGACACCAGCCCCAGGGAGGAGGGACCAGCTGTCCCTGGTCCCCACATTGCCTAAAACTCTCCTGGGTGGGGGGACAGGTGACCTTGCCCCTCCCCACATCCTGGCCTCAAGCCCCCTTCCATGGCTGGCCCTAGGAGAGCCTGGAGATTTGGTAGGTCCTGTCCTGCTTAGCTAGTCCCATGGGTGCCAGCATGGGGCTGGGGGGACCCTGCAGCACCCCCCACCTGGCCCACAGCCCGTCCCCCAACTGGCCTTAAGCCCCCCATCCCCAGGGCTGGCCCTACCTACCCCGCCCCACTCAGCTCTGACAACCCAACACTCCCCCTCCATCCAGCCTTCAAGCCAGTCCCCTCCTGCTGCCTGCCTCTGGGCCCCTTCCCACCCCCCGCTTGGCTCTGCACCCCCCGAC
Organism: Mesoclemmys tuberculata; assembly: GCA_007922155.1. Classification (NCBI taxonomy): domain Eukaryota; kingdom Metazoa; phylum Chordata; order Testudines; family Chelidae; genus Mesoclemmys; species Mesoclemmys tuberculata. Next base: position 845,718 of record ML675647.1, read on the forward strand.
TGGCCCCCGATAGCTGGCTGCTCCCTGGTGGGAGCCCCCGGGGCCGGGTCTGACGGGAAGCCGCTCAGGAGCAGGTGCCCCCCTTAGGACAGGTTGGGGGTAATGCAGGGGTGTCCACTCAGGATGGGGGGGATGCTAAGGAGCGGCCTGCCCCCCTCATGGCAGGAATCGGCTTGGCCCAAGCAGATGGCCAGTTCTGTCCGTCTGGCTCTGAACTCCTGCAAATGGGCCAGGTGACGTTAGCCCAGGGCTGTCCCTGGGCTGCCTCCACCCTGGCCCCCCCGCACCAGGCTCCCAGGGGGCACTGCCCGTCCATGGCTTTGTGGGGATGGCCCCAGGACCCTGCCGCACCATCGTCATGGCTATAAGAGGATGCTCTGATTTCCCAGGGCATGTGGGCGCGGCTGGGCCCGGGGAGCCCCTCCTCCCCCAAAATCAGGTACATAGAACGTGCAAAATACCAACAGCCCAAGCTGGGCTGGGCAGGAGAGAGCAAACACGGGGCAATCCGGGCTGTGCTGGAAGAAGGGGGCAGAGGGGGCTGTGAGGAGGGGGCAGGGGAGCTGCTCAGGGACTGGGGTCCTTTTTCCGTTTCTGGAAGCGGCGGAACTTGCCCTGGATGGCGAGCGCGGCCTTCTCCGTCTCAGGGGCGTTCAGGTCGATGTCAATCTCCTCCTCCTCCTCCACCTTCTTGGCATTCCCGGCTTTGTCTGCAGGGAGAACCAGCCAGCAGTCACCCTTGCTACTCTACGGGGGCCCACGCAGCTTGGGGCAGCAGGGGGCACTGGCCCGCACCCCCCACCAGCCCCCAGGCACCCACAGGACCAGCTAAACCCACGCCCAGGGTCCCCCCAAACTCTGGGTGCAGCAGTATGGCCGTTCTCTTGCCCACTGGTCCCCCAATCCAATCTTCTCCAGCAGACGGTGCAGCTGCCTCCCAGCTGTGCCCACAGAACACGGGAAGTGTCCCCCACCGCTGGATGGGGGGGGATTGGAGGCCCAATGGGGTCCCAGGGCCTCAGCAGCCTAGGGTAGCATGGCACGCCTTTGTCAAGTATGGAGGGGTGGCGGGCGCCGCTCCCCATGGCGTGTGGGGGAAGGCACGCTGCAGCCTGGCACTGGGAAGAGAGCAAGTGGGAACGAGGCAGCTGATGGGAGCGGCGGAGGCAGCTGCAGAGGTCACCCCGTGACTTATCAGGCGCCAGCCCCAGCCTCGCTGCCCGTGCGCTCATTACAGCGATTTCCCCGTGCAGCACGGAGGGCCCGGAGCAGCTCTGGCACTCGGCATTCCCCTCATTAACGCCGAGCCCTTAAGGAGGTGCAGTGGGGGTGGGGCTGCTCCAGACTGCAGCCTGGCGAGCGGGTCCTTCCCCCAGGGGAGACCCAGTGCTGTAAGCAGCCCCTTCCGTCCCCCAGACCCAGATGGGTGCAGCTGGTTGGGGAGGGGGGGGGGCCACCAGCACCAAGGGCAACATGCAGGGCGTCCCCACTGGACGGCCTATGGACCCAGCGCGTTCGGGGTAGGGCACGTCTCTGCCTCTTCGCTTCACAGCCGAATCTGCCTGGCCTGGGAACGTCCTTCGTCTTGGAGAAAGCGTTTATCAGAGTCCTGAGCGAGAAGCCGCCCGCTTGTTACATCCACGGCTGGGGCTCTGCGCCACGGCAGGGTCCTCGCCAGCAAGTTTACAAGCCCTGCCGGAGCCTGCATTTTACAAGGACGGGGCATCATCTCACCCCACAGGGAGAACCGTGCTGGCCAGCGCTTCTCCGTCCCCAGGTGACCACGGGGCTGGTGGGTTTCTGACGCCTGACCTAGAATAGCCGCTCCCCTGGAACTAGCTCCCCCGGAACTAAACCGGTTCAGGATCCATCTAGGTGTCCCGGGGCAAACACTTGAGATAGACACGCTGGCTTAGCGCAGTCGAGGTGATGCCCAGCCGTGGTGCCACGGGCCTGGGCTCAGGAAAGGGAGCCGGCTCGCCATAAATAGCAGGGGATGGGAGTCGTTCATACACTGCACTGTCCCCAGTGGCTCTGCCTGCCACCCAGGAGCCCCGGCGGCGCTGGCCTCTTCGCTCACCTTTCTCCTCGCTGCCGGGAGCCTGGCTGGGGGCCGGGGACTCATTGGAGCTGAGCTGCAAGAGAGAAGGTGCCTGTTAGCACATGCTGTGCATAGCCGGGCTTGGACGCTCCTGCACATAGCTGCTGTGGCCGCCTGCCACTGTCACACACCAGGGGAGCTTGGGGTAGCAGCCATTGGAGAGAGGGTGTGGGTCATGCAGCCAGCGGAGAGGGACTGGTCCAGGCGGGGAGGGGGCCATGGAGCACAGCCTGTGGGGGCCACCCCCGCCTCTGTGTTTTCCGCTCAGAACCTGAGAGCCCCTGGCCTCTGCTGTGGTCCTTTCCTGGAGGACCCAACCCACTTCGCCACGCAGCAGAGCCCACACGCACATGCAGCACCTGGACGCCCAGCACATCTTTCCTGCAGCTGAGACGCAAACTGGGACCTGCCTCATCAGCTCCCCCTAAGCTCTAATAGCGGGACCAATTGGCAACGTCCTATAGGCTGTACCCGTAGCCGGTCCCAGCTGGGAGCACCCCCTGGCCGTGCCGGTAATGGGGCATGCTGAACCAATCCCTGCCGGGAGTTGCCCCGACCAGTCCAGAAGGGGATGCAGAGCCAGACACCTCTGTGAAACTCTGTTATACTGCACGCTCCCCTCTACCAGTGAAGGGCAAAGATGGGCCCCCCAACGGCGCTGGCTGGCCGGGAGCTGGGATCATTCCCAGCAGGACAGAGCTGTGCGGCTCCTAGGGGCTCAGCCAGGGAAGCTGCTTTGCCCCCTGCCTGCCTCAACAACAAGCCCCCACGTTCCTGCGCTAGGCCTAGCTCAGCTTCCAAGGCCCTGAAGTCCACAGTGCTCATCTCATCTGACCCCCTGGATAACACAGACCAGAGACCTCCTCCCTGGTAATGAGGCAAGCGCCCCAGAACCCCGACTCTTATAAAATCACTTATGGATAACTTTGTGCTTTTAATTGATTATGCTAAGTGTATGGTCAGGCAGGCCCTGTGATTAGAGCCGCCAGGCCCCGCATTTGTTTTTGGCTTAACGTTCCCATTACTAACAACTTCAAAAGGCTGCTAAAATTCCTTAACTTCCTAGACTAACACCTGTCCAGTGATTTCCCAATTTCCCCTCATTAACACTGCCTCAGCACTTTCACAACTCCCCATCTTGGCCCCAGATCAGTAACTCCTTGGACACTGGCTCTGGGCCAGGTCAGTACCTTCTCGGAAACCCCCTCACCAGCTCCCCATATTAATCTCAAAATCAGTATATTTGTTCAGATTGCCAATAGCTAATTAAAACCAAATTAAGGCCCCCTCCCATAGGGAGGTGCGAATGTTGTTAAGTCATAACGAGCCAATCATGCTATGTATAATGTAATGATATGTATGAATATTCATGTAATCAATAAGGAAATATAAGGCAGCACCCCAGTATAATCGGGGCTCAGCCTTTGGAAATGATTCCGCTGGGCCGGTTGGCGCCAATCAATAAACTGCTGTTTCCTCACTTCGGTGTCCGTCTCGTAGCGTGTTCCTGAGATCTTGCTACAGTAATTCCTAGAGCAGATCCATCCAAGAAACATCCCACCTTGATTTTAAAATTGCCAGTGACAGAGAATCTCCTACAACCCTTGGTCAATTGTTCCCATGGTTAATTACTCTCACCGTTACTTCCAGTCTGAATTTGTCTAGCTTCAACTTCCAGCCATTCGAGCATGTTAGACCTTTCTCGGCTAGATGGAAGAGCCCATTATTAAATATCTGTTCCCCATTTAGGTACTAATAGGCTGATCAAGTTACCCCTAATCTGCTCTTTGTTAAAATAAACAGACAGATCCTTGAGTCTATCACTAGAAGGCAGGTTTTTCTAATCCTATAATCATTTTTGTGGCTTTTCTCTAAACCCTCTCCCATTTAGCAACACCCTTCTTGAATTGGGGACACCAGACCTGGACACAGGATTCCAGCAGTGGTCACACCAGGGCCAAATACAGAAATAAAATAACCTTTCTGCTCTCACTCAAGATTCTCCCCTTATGCATCCAAGGATCCCTTTAGCTCTTTTGATCACAGCGTCATCCTGGGAGCTCATGTTCAGCTGATTATCCGCCATAACTCCCAAATCTTTTGCAGAGTCACTGCTTCAGGATTTCCCCATTCCGTAAGTAGGACTGCATTCGTTCTCCTAAATGTGTACATTTAGCCACATTAAAACATATTGTTTGTTTGTGCCCAGTTTACCAATCGAGCCACATAGATCTGTCAGTGACTTCTCCTCTTTATTATTTACCCCTTCCCCAGTCTTTGTGTCACCTGCAAATTTTATCAGTGGTGATTTTATGGTTTTTTTCCAGATCATTGATTATGATGTTCAGTAGCACAGGGCCAAGAACTGATCCCACCGGGACCCCACCAAAAACACACCTGCTCAGTGACAATTCCCCACTTACAGTCATATTTTGAGACCTATCAGTTACTGAGTTTTTAATCCATTTAATGTATGCCATGTTACTTTTATATCGTTTTTTTAATCAAAATGTTGTTTATTACATAAACACTGTTACCTTTTGTGACGCTGGCTGGATTGGGGGGGGCCCTTGAGGTGTGTTCAGGAGCTTGGATTACTCCCTTCTACACCAATCTCACGTTGGGGGTGACATGCTGATTGGATGGGGGGGCATTTATTATGTTGTTTAACATCAATACATCAAAATCCTAGTAATTCATGTAAGATGTGCCGTGTCAGGTACCGTTAGAAAGGCTACAATGTGCTAAGTAAGATGATGATGTTAATGTTCATGTGTTATGTGTGCAATGGAAGTTGTGGATTCGGTTGATGTATCTGTATTTCAAATTGGGCTGTGTCTGCAGGACACCCCACACAGGAGGGCTGCAGCACAAACGCCTGCTTAACATCCCATTAAGGAAATTCACAGGTACAAAGGGCCCAGGGGGAGAAGCCAGGGATATACCTGATGAATCACCAGGATTTACTCCTGACTCTGGACTCCATCTTATTCCTGTAAATTTCCACAAGCAGCATGGCACAGGCCAAAGGACATAAAAGGCAGCTGCCCCACATCCCTTTTGTCGTCAGTCTTCTGTCTTCAGCCTACCTCTGGATCAACTCATCTACAACTGAACAGAAGCTGTGGAACAAAGGACTGAGACCCATCCAGTCTCACCCGAGGGACTGTACAAGCCTGCAAATGCCACAATTCTACTAGAAACCGGATGTATATGGACTTCCAAATCAATTGTGTGTGTCTGATTGCTTTAATCCTTTAACACTTCTCTTGTAGTTTGTTTCTTTCTTTTTATAATAAACTTTTAGTTTTAGTTACTAAAGGATTGGCTGGCAGCGTGGGATTTTGGGTAAGATCTAAACTTAGATTGATCTGGTACTGGGGCTGACCCTTTGGGATCTGGAGAAACCTTGTCGGTAAAGAGCATAGAGTTTTAAATAACTGATCTCTTTACTGGACCTAGTGGCTGGGTGGGAGCCAGAGACTGAAATGCAATAAAGGGGGCTGTGTATATTTTTATTTTGGCTTCTTGATAACCAGTGTGGGGAATCAGAAGGTCATTAATAAAGATGTGAAATACCACCAGACCCAGAACAGATCCCTGTGGAACCCCACTTGGGACCTCCCTCCACTCCGACATCCTTCCATTAATAACCACTCTTCCTTTGTGGTTGTTTAGCTAGTTATGTATCCACTTAATGCGGTGGTAGTTCTCCCCAGCCCCGTTTCTCCAGCTTACCGACCAGAATGTCCTGTGGGACTGTCCAAAGCCCTGCTGAAGTGCAGGTACATCATGTCCACCCCATTGCCTCATCCACCCTGTGTGCAAAGCTCGCCGGCATTGCTGAGAGCTCCCCCCAGGTTTGCCATTCACAACCATGCCCTTCCGAGGGGTACAGAAACAGCAGATGGCCCAAGGCAGGGGTTCCTCGCCCCACTGTTATGGGAGCCCTCCTTACCCCATCCAGGGGCTCTGTGTGAGACCAGAGGCGGAAGCACAGTGGCCCCCTTGGCAGGACACCCTGGCTACCACCCCTGGAGGCAGGGGTCCCTGTTGCTGCTCCTGGAGGGCCCAAACTGCAGTCCCAGCCCCTCTCACACCCATCTACCTGCCCCCGCCATGCCAGGGGGGTGGAACGGGACCATGGAGCTGGGTTCTGGGACCCAGAGTGCCTGGAGCTGAGGGACAGACAGAGCCGCCCGGTGCTGTCAGGGAGAGAGGAGACCAAACCGGCACTGACCCGATCCACGGCCAGGCCCAAGAGCAGGGGGGCTAGGGCTGTGGGCTCCCCTCCTGCCCTGCCTCAGACACAAGTGCCTCCTGCTGGGGCCCCAAGCACCTTGCAGCCCCCCTAGCCCGTTCCCCTCTCCCCGGTAAATGAAGCTGTTAATTCCCACAGTGCCAATGCCAGCGGCTCTGTGGAGAGAGAGCCACGAGTACAACCCTGGGGGCAGCCCAGAGGTCAGGCTGGGGGGAGAAGGCTCTGGGAGGGGGGGGAGGGAAAGCACAGCCCGCAGGCTGGGGGGGGGGGGAGCCACCGTGGGGCAGGGGCAGGTTGTCTCTTGGCATGCCCTCAGGCCATAGCTCCTAGGCACGGTTCCCTGTGGAAGCTCCTGCCTGCCCGGGCGCTCCCAGCTCCCCCCTCGCCCTGCTCCCTCCAGCTCACAGCTCCTCACCCCACCCCGCTGCCATGCCTGGGGCCGGCAGCCAGGACTCCTGGGTTCTGCCACCACCGCTGGGGCTCAGGCTGGCTGCGCCGAGGGAAACACACAGGAGGGGGTGCGAATGCAGCTGCCCTGGTGCTGGAGTAAATCCAAGGTGCGGAGAGACCTGGGGGGACATCAGGGGGAAGGGGAGCGGCGCCAGGATCCGAATGGGCCTTTCCTGAGGTGGTGGAGCTGCCGGAGCCCCATCAGGCCCTCCTCATCCCCCCACTGACTGCTGGGGCAGGACCAGTCCCTCCCACCTGTCCTGTCCACCCAGCCCTGGGGAGTCGGGCGAGGACTGGGTGGGACAGGACTGGAGCCCAGCTCAGGGCACTGCGTGCAAGGCTGCCCCACCACCCCCCCGGCTCCACTTGTCAGGCTCGTTTCTAATCCGCTTAGCGATCTCACGATTGGCTTTGATCTCGTTAGACACCCGGCTCCCACCGGCCTCTGCCTTTGGGCACAAGCCCACGTGTCAGCGAGTCAGTATCGGTCTGTCCGCCCCCCCCACCACCCCCCTGCGACCTCACTCTCAGGGGCGCCGACATTACAGCTGCCTCTCTGATTTCTAAGGGTGCTGCCCAGTGCACCCCTGGGAGCCTGCCCTGCCCCCTTTCATCCCCCCAGAGCAACACAGTGCCCCCCACAGGGAGGGGTGGGGGCTGCTGCCTTTCTCCAAGAGCTGAGGTGGCAACCGGCCCCCCCCTTTGTTTTTGGCTCTCTCCCCCACCCCCCAGCTCTAAGAGCTGTGACTCCCCTCGGGCCACATAAGAGGGCACCTTGAAGGCAGAGCCGGCCCTGGAGAAGGGAAGCTGAGCGGGAGGCACAAGGGAGCAAGGCTGAGGCGCGCCAGCAATGCTGCTCGTGGACTAAGAGCCTGCTTGGCTCCACGCCTGGGCTATTCCAGCAGCAGCGGACCAACGCTGATGGAGACACAGAGCCCTGAGATCCTGTTAGCACCGCTGCTCAGCTACGGGATTGCATAAGGGGCGAGGGATGGGAACACCCCTTTGTCCGGCTCTGAAACCTGCCCCAGACCCTGGCACCAAAGCTGCCCTTATATGGGAAAACGGCCGGGGCCCTTCAAGTGGCGGATGCTGCGTCCAAGACAAACAGTCCCAGGGAGGAGGGGAGCCCCAGGGATGCGGACGGAGGGAAGGGGTCCCTCCGCTCTGCTGACAAACACCACAGAGAGGCCGGACCTGGCGATCAAAGGGGTGTCATGCAGCCACGCACCATGCCCACGGCTCCCTGCAGGCTGGGGAAGCAACACTTCGCTCTTCCAATAAGCCGCTCAGCATGATGAGCAAATTCCCCCTCCCAGGATAGGCCTCCTAATTACCCTAAAAGCCAGAGCGCACCAGGCTGCCAGATGCTGCTGGATAACCATCCCCCTCCAAGCGCCAGGCTCCCCTCTCCAGGATCTGCACTGCCCCACGCCCATCCTGCCAACAGCACAGCCTGGCTCTTCGTTATCCTCCCCCTGGCCCGGCCTGTCAGTCACCGGGCTGGTTTTCACCTCCCCTGGCCCCGTATCAGCCTCTCAGTGCTGCCCCCAGGGCGCCCCGGCTCTGGAGCGAGGATGTATTTTTCCGCAAGAGGGATTGCTGCAGTTAGAGGCTGCCAGCCTCCCCCCCACCACGTGCAGCGCAGCCGGCTTCCCCTGCGCCGGGGACATGCCGCACTACCTGCCTGGGATTTTCCATCTCAGCCTCGTCTCAGTCAGAGAACCATCTTCTTGAGCCATGTGTTATAGGCACCTGCATGCGCCCCAGTGCTCCCACTACACTGGCGCCCAGAGATCCCTGCTGGGCCTGGAGTAGCCAGGCCCCCCACACACTCACACTGCTCCTGCCCCACCCTCCACAGTGCTCCCTGCTGGCCAGGGCTGGAGTAGCCGGGAGCTCCCCCCATGGCCAGCACTCCCGCCCTCCTCCCCACAGCACCCCCCCCTGACTTTTTGCTCAGCTCTGAATGTGGATCTTGGCGAAGACAACCCTGGCGATCCCTCCCGCAAAGGTCTTAAGCCCCAAGCATCTGTGCTCCGCTTGTAACCTCCCAAGGAGAAGCTCTTACACGGCCACAACTTCGTCCCGGTTTGCCCAGGGGATCCACTCAGCGCAGGCCAGTCTGAGCGCAGGGGCCACGGGGGGAGGCAGGGGGGCTGCTGGGCAGAAGCGGGAGGGGGTGTCGGGGTGCCCAGGGAAGAGGCCACATGCTGCATGAGGGAGATGGAAGGGGGGGTTGTGGCCGCCAGCCAGGGCCCCCCGCCCCCAGCGGTTCCTGGTCATCTGACAGGGGCCCAGGATGCTCTGCCGGCGCAGCTCTGCCCCCCGCTCATGGGCAGAGGGCTCTACTGGCCACCCTGACCTCATTTCCCTGGCATCCGGCCCATTCGCTCTCTCCCCCACAACTCATCCTCCCCGCCCACTGCCAGCCCCAGCTGGGGGGAGAGCTGATCCCTTTATGCATGTCCATCCAGACACCCCCTCACCCCCCGCAGGGAGCCTGGGAACAGGAAGCCCCCCCCGGAGTTTGCGGCTGCCCATGACAGGCCATAGCCCCCTGCTATCCAGTCCTGGGCTCCCACACTGAAGGCTGCTGGCTCAGCCACAGCAGTTAAGCGGGCTAAAGCCGTGAGCTGGGGAGGAACACGGCATCCCTTCCTCCCTGCCCCTGTGGGCAGGGAGCTCCCCCAGACACACGCCCAGGGCGTCTCCAGCTGCTCCCCTCAGGGCCGTGGCTGTGATCAGACCCGCAATGGTCCAGACAGCGAGTGAGCGGAGGTGGGGGGGGGGCGTAGGGTACAGCAGGGTTCATGCATCGCATCAAGCTGCAGGGACCATGCTTTGAGCAGCCAAGGGACCAGCAGCTTCGGGTTGGAAGGGGGAGCATCCCATGCGGGGGAAGAGGGGGGGATTTCTGCCCTGTAGCTAGGATTGAGAGGGGCTGGGACAGCTGACGTCAGAGCTGGAGCAGAGCCAAACCCCAGGAGACCTGCCATGTGCCTGGGGGGCTCCGATCCATCACCGAGCCCCACGCAGGCGGCTCCTATGAACCCAGCCCTCCAGCGTCCAGCACTGTAAGATGAACCCCTCCCTCACCGCACACCCCGCTGCCAGGGCCTGCCCCGGGGCGATGCCAGCTCCTGCCTGTGTTACCACTGCCCTCTCACCGATGGGCTCAACCCCGCCCACCCAGGTCATCGGGTCCGCACTGCTAACGGCTGATGGGGATGCGCCAGCAGCTCAGGCCTTGGAGCCCAGGCTCTCGGAGCAGGGCGTTGGTGCTGCGGGCCCCGCTCGCCATCCCGCACGGCTCCCCAGGCCCACCTACGGGAAGGGGGGAAGTCACTGAGGCCGATGCGGGAAAGAAACCTCCTGACACAGGAGGAAGGTTGTGAACTTGCTGCCCATCCTCAACACTTGCCTGGGGGGGAAGGGAGATCTGAGAGCTTCTGGGGCAAGGCTTCACAGCGACCCCCCCCCTCCCTGCAGAGGCAGGTCACCACAACGCTGAGGGAGGAGAACCCAGGCGTCCTGACACCAACCCCCGCTGGAGCCTCTCCCTGCTGCGTGTTGAGGCAGGGACCGGCTCCCTGCCAGCCTAGAGGGGTCCAGGCATTTCGGGACATCCCTGTTGGTTTCTAGCTGGTCACCAGGGGCAGGAGAGCTCTGTTCCCCCGGGGAGACTCTGCTGTGCCGCTCCCGCGTCCCTCCTCTGCGGCGACAGGCTCCTGGGATTTGGTGAACACACAGCCGAGAAGCAGCGTCTGCCTCTGCTTGGGGGGGGCAGCTGCTGGCGGGGCTGTAGCCAGAAGCTGGAACAGGAGAGCTGGGCGCACTGGAGTCAGTGCAGTGAAACAGGCAGGTTTTGGTGCCAGGAAATCTGCACGGGAGCCGCCTTCCGCCCCACACACCACAGCGCCCGGGGGACAGGAGAAAACCAGCCTGCCATCCGCACAGCAGCCATGGGGCCATGCTCCACCCCAGGGAGATCCACGTTACGGGCACACTTCACTCCAGCTCCCCAGGCCTCTGCATCTCCCCCCAGGGTCAAAGCTGCGACTCGACTTCAGTGGCAGTCGGATCCGACGAAGTTTCCTACAGGAGCCTGTCTGCAAGGAGCTTGGGGGGGCCCTGGGCCGATGGCAGAGCTGGGTCTGAACGTCCATCCCTGGGGCGTGCGCTCCCTGGCCATGCATTCGTCTGTCCAGCTGGCCATCTCCCTTTAGAGACGCAGCACCGCCTGGGGCTCGCGCTTTGCGTTTTGTTGGCTCGTCTCCGCAGGGAGAGGCTCAGAGAACAGAGCCGGTAACAGTCCCAGACCCACTTCCACCCAGGGCCCCGGAGACGCGGCGTCACAGCAGGGAGCTCTGTGCCAGGCCGTGTCCCAGAGAGATGCCGGGGGCTGCTACGGCTCCCAACAGAAGCCTCCTCTGCCCGTAGGACAGGATGCGTTCACCCTGCCCCCAGCACTGCCAACCCACCCCCAGCTCCCCTGGATCCTGAGCTCCCCCCCCCCAGCTGCTCCCAGCCCAGCTGCTCTCGCCTTCCCAGGAGAGAGCAGGGGGCTCCCGCCCAGGGCCCATCCGTGTTTCCCTTCCCATCACCCGCACCGTTACCTGCCCCCTCGCCAGGCCCTGGCAGGAGAGCGTCGCAGGGCGGACCCCGGCCAGCCCAGGGCTGCCTCTGCAGTCGCTGCCCTCAAGGGGGCCCCGCAGAGTGACGTCAGCCGCAGATCTCCCCCCACGCCCCCACCCAGAGCATCAGCCCTGGCCGGGAGAACCCAGCTGGGGTGGGTCTGAGGTGGGGTACCTCTCCGGCTGCTCTGGGCAGGGAGCCCTGAGCTGGTCTAAACTTCCCCTGAAGACAGGAGGACTGGCACACAGAGCCCCAGGGCGCGTGCACAGAGCATCCCGGGCACCAGTGAACACGCCTGCAGCTGGGGGGGGGGTCAAGGTTACCTGCTGGGGGTGCAGCTGGGGTGGGAGCTCGCCTCCCCACCACGTGCAGCCCTGGCTAGTCAGCGGGGGCACTCGGGGCACAGCAGGCTTTGGGGGCTGGACTCCCCCACTCCCGGACACCAGGGCAGAGCCCAAGCAAAGAGGCGAGGGGTGCCCTGGGTCCCTGCATGCCATCCCTGCACGGGTGCCCTCTGCCCAGCCCGGAGACCCTTCTGGTGCCCACCTCCATCCCCCCGTGGGTGCACTCAGCCCCCTCGCAATGGGGCACAGCCGGGGAGGAGCCGGACTCCAGGGATGGGGCCAGGTCCCGGATGGCGTGGCCGAGAGGGGGTCCCAGTCCCGGGAGCCCCCATACCGTGAGCCAGGCTCCCCCACACCCTCGGCCGGCCAGGGGTGAAGGGGTCCCCGCCCCCCCCCAACTCCAGCATGGCTGGAACCAGCCCGCCTGGCCGGGCCCCGGGTTCCCCCCACTGGCACCATCCCCAGCCGCGGCCCGGACCCTCACCTGGCTCATGGCGCTGCGCTGCGCGGGGCCGGCCTGGCGGGGACGCTGCGCGGCGATCTTCACTCCCCGGGTCTGGGGAGCGGGCTGCGCGCCCTCGCCGCCTTTATAGCATACGGCCGGACCCGCGCAGCGCCCGACTGACAGCCCCGGGCAGCCAATGGGGGAGCGCAGCGCTCTGCTGCGGCTGCAAACGGGGCTAGGGCGGGCCGAGTGTAGACGGGAGCGAGGGGGCTGCGCTGCGCCCGGCCTGGGGGGAGGGGCTGGGATCGCGGGGCTGCGCTGCGCCCAGGCAGGTGTGGGGAGGGGCTGGGATCGGGGGGCTGCGCTGCGCCCAGGCAGGTGTGGGGAGGGGCTGCGCTGCGCCCAGGCAGGTGAGGGGGGGCTGCGCTGCGCCCAGGCAGGTGGGGGGGCTGCGCTGCGCCCAGGAAGGTGTGGGGAGGGGCTGCGCTGCGCCCAGGCTGTGGGGAGGGCTGGGATCGGGGGGCTGCGCTGCGCCCGGCAGGTGCCCGGGCCCCGCACGGGATCCCTTCCCCCGGGCTCCGGCCTCGCTGTCCCCAGCCGGGCCCTGGGGCTCCCCGGGAGCGCATTTCCCAGAGTGGCTGCGGGGAGGGGGGGGGCAGCCGGGAGCAGCCGCTGGGGACGGGGGGGCCCCCACTTGCGGCTCGCGCCGTCACATAACCAGCGCCCCGCACCCCGGCAGGGCCCCCCGGAGACCGGAGATCCCCGCAGCGGCTTTTCCAGCCCGCCCCGGGTCCCTCCTGCGGCTCGCCACCCCGCAATCCGGTGGCTAGGAACGGGGCGCCCCTCTGCCCCCCCGCGCTGCGCTGCGCACCGGCCCCTGCGCTGGGGGGGTGAGTGAGCGGCCCCTTGGCAGCGCGGAAACGCAGCGGAGTAACTTGTTCAAGGTCAGGCAGCGTGTGAGAGCTGGGCACGGAACCCAGGCGTCCCGGGGCCCCCCTTCCCCCGCCAGCCACCCCCTGGCACAGCTGGGCACGGAACCCAGGCGTCCCGGGGGCCCCCAACAGCTGGGAAGGGAACCTGCTCTAGCCGCTGGATTATCATGCCCCCCAAGGAGGAGAGAGGCCAGGGGACGCCCCCTGGGTAACACGCGGCTCCTCTTTGTCTCCCCAGCTGCCCCCAGCGCGGGACTGAGCCCCACAGGGGTGCTGGGCCTGGAAATCACAAGCCCCCCCCTAAGGCCGTGCTGAGAGCGCAGGAAAGCTCGGGGCTCTGACCAGCTCCAATGCCGGCTCTCCGGCAGCCAAGCCACCGATGCGGCCCTCCCGCACGGATCCTGCTCCAGAGCAACGAACGAGGCACAGGTGCCGGCTAGAACCTGGGTTGCAACCTTGGACCGCCCTCGGGCAGAGAACCCAGCGCCCGCCCGGGGGCACTGGCTGAATGGGTGAGAGCTTGGCGCCCCCTAGCGGCCAGGACCGACAGCAGCGTCCACTAACAGAGTTACTCGTTTAGCTCAAGCCGCAGCGCCTCTGCTCCTGGGGCTTGAAGGTCGCAGGTTCAATCCCTACCCCGCCTGGTGGCTGGTCTAGTTCATATGTGCTCTGTGGGCGCAGACAGCCCCCTGCTGCAGTGCCATGGGCTGCTGTCCTGAGGTGGGAATCTCATCTCTGACAGCAGGGGCTGCCCCTCTGCGAGAGCAGGAGCCCGGAGGGAGGGCGATTGCCCATGTCATTCCTGCAACAGCACATGGTTTATGACATCCCCTGTCCTGAGACTGCCCTCCTTGGCTCCCCTGGGAGTGGGGGGCTTGACCATGTGGTGAGCCCCAGAAGGAGGATCCAGGAGCCTAAGACAGGCTGGAGCAGGAGCTGAGCTCTGTAGGCTGAATGGAGTGGGTCTGGATTCTGATCTCCCCTGTTCCCCAACAACCTTGCTCCCTTGGCCCCTGTGTGCTGCCCAGGGCTGGGCTGGCTTCTCCTCCTGGTAACACTCGCTCACCCACTGGGTCGTGACTAAGTGGTGTCTGGCTTCTGCTGCTGCTTTGCCTCATGTTTAATTTAAGGCCGAACCAGCCGCTGATAAAGAATTCATACAGCAGCACTGAGGTCAGGGACGGCGCTGAGGTGCTCACTGGCTCAGGGAGGAAAATAGGCCACTGCCCACTGGCCTGACAGCAGCAGGCCACGGCGCTCCCTGCTAATGCCAGCGCCACACGGCCTGTCTCGTCTGCCAGGCTTCCCATGCCCTGTGCTCATGAATTGTGCCCCATGGTGATGGGAACCCTGGCTGCAGCAGGGCACGGCTCCCTCCTTCTTCCCAAGCCCCAGTCTAGGTTCCTCCATGCCCAGGCAGAAGCCGACCAGCAGCGGTTTCCTTTCCACTGCAGAGGCCGTTGGTACCATCTCCCCTGGCTGGGTGGGTGAGCTGGGCAGCAGAAAATGGCTTTCTTGTCCCTCCAGAATTTTTAAGACTTCAAAGATTTTCCTTCCCATCCTGAACCAGGCAAAAAATCAGAATCTGGAAAATTTTCACAAGCCGACCATGAAAATCAGAGCTGGTGTCGGAGCAGGTCCCTGCAAACGTTTCATTGCGACTACGACATTTAAAAGGGTCTTTTTACATTTGTTTTTCCCCTGTAAGCGAACTGAAAGTTTTAAACCAAACGTCATTAAATGGGACGCTTTTGGTTTGAAATTGTCAGAAAGGGGCAATTTCAAACCTTGGTTTGCCAAAAGGTGTTTAAATGGGGGAATGTGTCAAACCCACCCACCCTCCTCCTGCGGACAGCTTCGGTTTGGACAAATCTGCATTTTCCAACAGAAAAACATTTCAGCAAAAAGATCCCTACCAGCTGCACTGGGAGGCTCCTGGGTCCCTCCAGCCCCTCCCTGGGGCCAGGCAGGATTGTCCCATGAGCTCTGCCCCAGACAGCTCTGGGTCTGCCAAGTCCTGCCCTGGGAGCTCCCTCATTGTCCATGGCCTTTGCCCCTTTGATAGGGTGGACTAGACCCTGAGGCCCCTTGATGGAGGCCTCACAGCCTTGGCAGACCCCGCCCCAGAAAAGGAGACGGTCCAAGGCCTCCAAAGAGGCTGCAGGAACGCAGCCAATCATGGCCCAGCAGGCTTGTATAAAAGGCGTGGCAGGGCTGGGGGAGTAAGAGCTGGTCCTGGCTGGCTGTTGGACCTCAACTAAAATAAGCTACAGGGAAATGCCCCAGGGGAACAGAGAGCAGCAGTTAGTGAAAGGGGGCTGCACGAGGCTGCTATTCTTAAAGGGTTCCTGGGCTGCCCCCCGGAGCAGTGGGTGGGACCGGCTGCCCCCCACCAGCTGCTGGGGGAAGAGGCAGTGCCCTAAGGAAGAGGACTAGAAGAACTGTGACACCCCCAGGAAAGGGACTGTCCTGAGACTGACTCCGTGGGGAGCTCTGGTCCGGAAGGCTGGGGTCACTGAGGACTCGCGGAGGGACGAGGTCCCCAGGGAAGAAGCCCTTGGGGCACTGCTCAACTCCAGGGTAGGAACCTGGCAACCCAAGCGAGGGTGCCGTGCTGGGCCCTGTTGGGCTGGTAAAAGACCTAGCCCAGGGAGGCTGCAGGATGTTTTGGAGCGTGTACCCCGAATGGGTTTGTTTGACTGTCACCCGGACAGAGTGACTCGGCTGGAGGGCTGTCACCGAAGAGCTACCTGACAAGCAGAGCAGCTGACAGGGCACTGTGAAGGGAGAAAAAACTGCAGGCACGCACACGCTCGACCAGGGGGCTGTCACGAGAGACGGGTGCTACCCCATTATCCTGCCCCGTGGCTCTCCCCATCCTCTGTTGTTCCTGCCCTTCCCCCAGCTGCCCTAGCACTTCCCTGCATCTCTCCTGTGGCAGCTGACTTGCTGGGGCCCTGCTTGCAGATCTCCCCACGGCTCCAGCCCTGCTCGCAGGGTGGCCTGTATAGCTGTGGTCCCCGAATCGGCCAAGCCCCTTGCTCTGCCAATGTCCAGGGCACCACATCCAGCCTTCCCGCAACACTTCGACTTGTGCACCAGCTGTGCTGCCATCTCAGTTCCACGGCACAGGGGTTTGGGTCCTGGCAGAGATCAGAGTCCCAGGGCTGGCACGGGCCATGGGGCAAATCTCCCTGCCTCAGGCTGAAATCCCATGTGCGTCAGCAGGGATTCGCTACCCACCCACACCCACTTGCACCCACACAGACACACCCAGACATCCTAACAGAGAGCTGCACGCACCCCAGTACACTCACGGTCGGGACTCAAGGCCTGTGCTCAGAAAACCACCCACAAATATGTTGGCCCTGAACAGAACCTTGCTCCCGCCCCCCCTCTTTCTACCAAGAGGCATCCCAGCCTGATACATTACCCTTTTAAATATTAATCCAGATCTGTCTGTACTTGGTATGATTTTGAGATTGTTTGTAAATGTCTGTACGATGTCCACTGGCCAGTTTATCGGTTAAGTTTACCCACTTTCAATACATAGATATATTTGTAAAAATCCTATTTTAAGTACAAAAAGCCACACTGGGAAATGTCATGTTTGTATCTAATTGTAAAAGACACTGTCAAAATGAATATGTGACTTCTTCAGCTAGGAGTTGGCACTGAGTGAGTGAAGTGTGAATGGCTGAGCAATTGAGGTGGGTGCGGACAGGGAGAGCAACTGAACAATTGATCTCAGTGAGGGATGTCAAACAGACAAGAAAACACCAGGGGCACCTAAAAACTGTTTGAAGGAAAGAAGAAAGGAGTGAAGATGATCAAAGGGCTGAAGAGGGACCCACCCTAATGACTTTGGAGCCAGCCCATTTCAAAGGACAAAATCTGATCAGGCTTGCAACAATGTGGGTGACTGAGGATCACGCCAAGGATGCAGTTGCAGCATGACAGTGCAAAACCCATAGAGATACATGGGGTCCTCTCTATAAAATGGGACAGAAAGATGAAGGCTGGAGGTTCAGGTCTACATCATCACACCAGCCAGGAGGATCGATGCGCATCGGCAGAACCTTGCTTCTCACCCTCGTGCTACAGTCACTTGGCCAGTGACTACCACGAGGCTGGTAACTACAACATCTGTGAGACCCCATTTATGTGTGTCTGTCTCCCTGTCTGTGTATGCCTGTCAGTGTGTATGAGTGTGAATGAAAATACCAACTAGAACGTGTGTCAACAAAGCCTATTTTATTATTAACAAGAATCTCTGTAATTATGGTATTGATACAATGTTCATACGGTTTTCCTAGTGTTTGCATTATTGATACTATTTCACTAAGTAAAGCCCAATATTGGTATTGCTATAGTGTTGACGCTATTTTCGTGGTATTTGCATCATTGATACTACGAAGGAATTTCTCTATTCACAATAAACGTGGCTTGTTGCCTTATCCCCTGAAAAAGATCCTGTGAGATTTGTTATTTGGGTAACAAATACACAATATGATACATGGCCGGGGCCTCTGCAATTCCCAAGAGCTCCTGGTCACGAAGCAGCCCATCCAGGGGAGCCCAGGGACAGAGACACACTGGCCACCAGGGCCCGAACCTCCCCACAGAGCCAGCTCCCAATGGAAGCCCAGCCCCACGGCTGGAGGGAATGGGTCCAGCCCACCCAGCCAGCAACTCCTCCTGTCCCCACCAGCCAGGCAAGCTCTCTCCTGACTGCAGCACTGGCTGTGTGCACACATTGCACCCTGATATCCGTATACATACATGCCCTTGTACACACACTCACACACACCCCGACCCCCTCAGGAACAATCGCCTAGCGTCTCTGCTTATTAGCCCTTCGCACTCCTACACAGCCTCCCCCCCCCCCCCCGTGTTTCAGACCACTGGGCGTGCAAATGCTAGTGAGCTGTGTCTTTCATTCTCCTGGCTCTCTGTGGGAACCTCTCTGTGCCTCAGTTTCCCCTCTGCAGTGGGGATTGTGCCCCGAGGGCTGGGAGGGTAAATCCATTCATGTCTGGAAAGACACTGGGTTCCACAAAAGGAAAATGCCAGTGGCCCATGCCTGCTGGGTGAGGGGTCTCCATGAATCCAGGCTGGCTCTGACAGATGCCCCTGTGCCGGCACCATGACGCCCCACCCCCTCCGCCCAGGCAGGTAGCATCCACGGCGTACCCCACCTGAGCCATTCCCGGGGGACTGGCTGCTCCTGTTAAAATCTGGCGAGCGGCTCCTTTGCTGCAGCGGCAATCCAGGTTTTGGGGCCTCCAGCGTGAGCGGAGTCCCAGGGGCCCATGGGGCCGGGGCTGGGACAGGCAGAGCGGGACTGTCATGGAAAAATAAAGACATCCTCTTCCGAACAAACCATGGTCCTGGCCTGAGCCATTGCATGGGGGATGAGGGGGAGCCGGGCAGAGTAGAACAGCCTGGAGCGGCTCAGTGCAGATTAATGAAGCTTTTCAAAATTTCATTAGCAGGAAATCGGCCTTGATCGCCCCAGGAATTGGAGCATTAATCAGGGCAGCCGGGGTTTGCTCTGCGCAGCTCTCCCAAGTGCTGGCAGAGAGCCGGGCTGGAGCCAGGCCCTTCTTGTGGGGAGGAGATGGGGCGAGGCGGGGGCTTATCTTCCGATGCAGACTGCAACTGGGACACAGCTTTTGGGGGCATCTACCCCCAGGACCAGGCAGGCTCCCTCCAATGGCTCCTCCATCCCTGCCAAGGGGTAGAGGGGGAGCTCAGTCCATGCAGTGGTGCATCTCTGGTGCAAACCCGAGGACCCGGACTGGCCAGCCCCAGATCCTTCCACTGGAGCCCGGGCCGTGTGCTTTCCCCACACCTGCCCCAGCCTGGATTCAAAGGGGGAAATGAGGGGCAAGGCTCCGCACCCACGGGCAGTGTCAGGAGACCCCAACAGATGCCCAGTGTGCTAAGCCCCTTTGGAAATCTGCCCTCCTTCCCCAGTCTAGATGATAATGGAGTGGCTGGGGTGGGTGTATGTGAGACAGCCCACAGCCCTCTACTGGACCGAGTTGGAACTGCCCCCACCTTGTGTCATGGCCCCACACTGCTCACGGAGATTCTCTGTAGCCTGGAGCCGGGCCTGTGTTAGAGCAGCAGGAGTGGCTGTGCTCCGGCCCTGCTGCAGCTGCGACGTTCCTCTCGCCCTGTTGTGCCACACGGGGACGCCCCTGGGGGCCACAGATTTGTTCCCGTCTCGTTTCCTGTGTGGCCATCCGCTAGGACCTGAGCACGGTGGCTCGTTCCCACCCTCGGAGCCTGCTGCCCGCAGCGTGGGGGAGGGTGGTGAACGTGAGATTTCCCAGAGCATGGCGTTCAGACCGCGAACCCAGAGAGCAGGGCGCCAGCTCACAGATCTCTGGGGGAGCCCAGCTTCCTGGGAGAGCCCCAGTGCCCAGCCCCAGCCTGGCTCTCCCTGCCTTGGGCCAGCCCCAGCCTGGCTCTGCCTGGCGGGCCCCAGCCCGTGCTGGCGATGGGGGAGCTGAACCGGTCTGGCCTCATTCCTGAGCTGCTGAAGGAATTCCTAGAGCATCAGGTTCAGAGCTGCACAAGGGCCGTGGTTGCTGGGCTCTGCCTGGGGCAGGAGGCTAGGCTGGCTGGCTGGGATGGGGGCACAGAAAACGCAGGAGCCAAACGCCCCCCTTCTTGGGCGGCCAGCCCTGCCAGCCTTGGCCTGGCACTGCTCCCAGCCCAGCTTCCCACAAGGGTCTGTGCCTGGGGAGCAACCAAGAGACAAGCAGGGCTGACTTCTCAGCCCTAGGACGCTAAGGTAATGGGCGCTCGGTGAGACTTTCCACCCCTCAGAGGCGTGTGTGCGAGTGAGTGAGAGCCACAGTGTGTCACCTCGCTGGGGGGGGGAACCAGATCACTCCCTGTCTCTGAGTGCCCAAGATCCTGTCCCTGGCTGCTCCCTCCCCTGTATTCTCACCTATTCCCCTCCCCTGCCCTCCCTTGCTGTTCCCAGCCACTCTCCTTCAAGTTCAAAGTTCGAATTCCACCCAGGCTGTAAAATAAATCTGTGTGCGTGGACGCCCCCGGGGAGGAAGCAGAGTCCCGGCCTGTGGGGAGCCTGGCGGCTCACCTGCTCCCTGCACACACCCTCGGCCCGCACCGTCGGTGAGCAGGCACAAGGGAGGAGGTGGGAGGGGTGAGGGGGGCAGCTTGGCTGGGGTGGGACTTGGGTCCCTGCCTCTGTTTCCCTGCATCAAGAAGGGAGGGAGACGGGAGCTGGATCTAGTGCCCTTTCTGAGGCAGGGCCGGCCAGGTGAGGCCCCCGAGTCCCCACACTGATGGTGGTCCCAGGTGAGAAAGGGTCCCCTGGCTGGGTTCGACCCTGCCCAGAGGAGAGGGAAGGGCTGGGGCCAAGGGGAGGGAATGGCTGGTGAGATGGACCAGGCAGCAGGTCTCTGGCAAGGAAAAGGGGCAGTGAGCCGTGGATTTCAGATGATTTAAAGCAGCGGTTCCCAACCTTTTTTGGCTTGAGGGCCACAAATACCATTTTTACAGCCCCGGAGGGCAACTCCAAGAACGTATTGATGCACACACGGTTAAGGACCACAGACCACTACACATGGAAAGTAAACCTTTTGAAGCTACTGTGCTCATTTGTACGTTCACCATTTGCCACCTACAAACGACGCACAGTGTGCCACGCACTCGCAGACCAAGCACTAGTGCGGACGAGGGACGGTCACTACACCCTGAAGCAACAGGGCCTCGCAGCTAAGTCACGGTGGGTGGCCTGCACTTCCCCGTAGGGCTGTGCAGCCAGAGGGCAGGAGTTTGGTAAGGAGGCTGCCTCCTGCATGTGTCCTGTAGCCCCGTGCCCTCCAACTGGGGCCCTAGGCAGCGGTTCCATCCCTTCTGCAGCCAGGGGGAACGGGAAATCAGTGCTCCCCTCCCTCTGGCTCCAGAAGGGACCCCAGCACCTCGGGATCCAGAAGGAGCACTTTGCCATGCTCCCTGCTACAGCCACGGGGAGGGGAGCACTGATTTCCCGGCCCCTTGGCTGCAGCAAGAAGCCTGCACTGTCTTTTAGCCACATGGCAACGTACTCCGCCTCGGTCCCTTCTGCAGCCAATGGGAGGGGAGCCATGGCCTACTTTGAAAGACCCCGTGAGCCACTCTTGGCCCCCGGGTGGGAACCACTGGTTTAAAGAGGTCCACAGCAACCCTTCTGCTCCACAGCACGACCGGCAGAGCAGCCTAGCCACAGCTTCCTCCCTGCCCCCTTTGGCTTCTGTTCGCTGCCTGGTATCCCCAGCCCTGGCCGGCTGCCCATTTCTAATGAACTTTGCCTTCTCCAGGCTGGGTAATCTCCCCCCACGCTGGGTTAACGTCCCCCACGCGGGGCCTGGCCTGACCCTGTGGAGGGAGGGGACTGTGGGGACAGATCTTCACAGACAAGCAAGTCACCTTGGCTCCCAGAACAGCCGGCTTCCCGCCTGTCCTCGTCTTCACTGAGCAGGGGGAACTGGAGGGACACCCACCTTTCCCAGTGGTTGTGTTTGCAGCCCCAGGGTCCTGAGCCAGCAGCGCCAGGCAGGCACCGTAACTGCCCTTGCTGGGAGGGCCCAAGGCACAGTGTGCTGAGACCACACGCACTCGCTGCAGTGATGCTAGGCTTTGGCTAGAGGGGGGCATCAAACCTGGGTCGCCCAGCTCCCAGGCGAGTGCTACCTCTGGGGCTAGTAAGCACAAGGTAGGTGCAGCTGCCATCTGCTCCTGGGACAGTCTGCTGTGGAGTTGGGCCTCTGCCTCACTTACTCTCCCCAGAAACGGCCAAGGTGCCTGACGCCAGGTGAGGGGCTCCCGGGCGACTGGTTGGATGCCTCCCTCTCTGCAGCCAGGGTTTAGAGGCAGTGCCTAGCTCTGTGAGGGGGCCGGCTTAGCACACACCCCTCTGGTCAGCGTCTCCCACTGGCTGGTTTAGGTGGCTGCCCCCCATCGTGCTGTCTGTGGGTCACAATTGAAGGCATTTAAAGCATTCCCCCCCCCTTCATTCTATAGGAGCCCAGACCCCTAACTCTGGCTGTGTGGGTCGCAGGGTGTTCATGTGATTTTCTAGGCGCCACCCTCCTAAATCAGGCCCTTTGTGAGGCCAGCCTCTGCTCTCTTTATGGTCTGGTGCCCCGCTGTAAAGTGAGGAACAAGCGTCCCCGCTTCAGAGAGGAGCAAATCCACGAATGAGTGGTGATGGGCTTGGCTACTGCAATGAGAAGGACCAGCTGTGTACTGAGAAGCT
The DNA here is from genome assembly GCA_007922155.1 of Mesoclemmys tuberculata. Classification (NCBI taxonomy): domain Eukaryota; kingdom Metazoa; phylum Chordata; order Testudines; family Chelidae; genus Mesoclemmys; species Mesoclemmys tuberculata. The sequence goes on from ML675647.1 coordinate 868,169, forward strand.
AGACAGGTAGCTAGCTCGGGGGGAGTGTATGGGGGTAGAGAGCTGATGGTGGGAATGGGAATAGATGGAGGGAGTAAAAGATGGATTCCCTGCAGAGCGCGCTCAGCTATGGGGAGGGGAGCTGGCCCCTGTCCCAGCTCATCTACTGGCAGGAGAGTTCCAGGGGCCACTGGGGCTGCCGATGTGGGGGGCGGGTGGGGCTGCCTGAGGGTAACTGGGGGCAGAGTTTGCGCCTGCCCCTGGAACACGCATAGAAATTCTGTCGCTGAGCGTGCCGCCCGCTGCTGGCGGGTCCTGCCGTTCTCAGCCACTGTTCCACACCCCTCTTGTCGCTGGACGGCCCCTGTGAGAGGCCCAGGTCACTGGGTAGACAATCCCCCGGGGCCAGGGGACACATGGTGGGGACATCGCTGGCACTGGCCCCGTTCCAGTGACTCCTGGCCAAGCGATGCAGAGAAAAAGCTCCCCCTAAGGTGCAGGGCCAGGGGACAGCGCTGGGGTGCGTTGGGAGGGAGGGGGGTTGTCCCCGGCGAAGGCTGGACACGGGGTCTCCCCAGACCCACTCGCCGAGGCCCGTAGACCCCTGTCCCTGTGCCTGCGTGAGTCGGGGCCCAGGCTGCTGCCCATCACCGCAGCATCTGGGCAATACATAATGGGGGAGGGGGACGCCCCAGGGATCTGGGGGGGGCCTGTCACTGGGGAATCATTGCCCTGGGAGGTGGGGGCGGAATGGGGCCGTCTCCTGGGGGGACAGGAGCACAGGCTGGCCTGATCTCTTTGCTGATTCTCCTCGCCCCACAGCAGCTTGGCTGTGGGTGTCTAGGGGCCAGGAGCTGCCATGCTCAGCCCCTCGGACAGGGATGGCAGCACCAGTCCTTGCGTGCTGAGCCTCGGGACCAGCAGCAGGGAGGATGCGGAGCCAGAGGGAGAGGAGAAAATCTGCGCCGTGTGCAGCGACCGAGCCACTGGCTACCACTTCCACGTCATGACCTGCGAGGGCTGCAAGGGCTTCTTCAGGTAAGAGCCTCCCCCCTCGCACTACGGCCCTGCCAACCTCCACCCCCCCAGGCCTGGGCCAGGGCCTTTCCACCCCAGGGGGTTGGCCAGGGAAAACACTGCCTCCTACTGGCACTGCGCAGGAAGGGCAGCGCCTGGGTCACAGCCAACACCCAGTCCGAGGGGTGTGGGTTAGGATGCGCGTGTGCAGCGGAGTGCATACGTGTGGTGCCGAGGGCATGCAGCGTGTGTGCAATGGTGATCTTACGGGCTGGTCTGCGTGGGAGGGTAGCACCCTGGGGCGGTTTGCAGAACTGGTTTAGGCTGGGCCAGGCACTGCAGAGGGGCATGGGACAAAGGCAGAATGTGTGTTATAAAGGCTGTTGGAACAGACTCGGGTCCAAGGCAGATGTCAAAGTTTGCTTAAAGGTTGGAAAGGCTTCTGCCTTGGCGGGCCCCATGAGACTGCCTTATTCTCTATTTATTACCAAGCACCAAAACAGAACACACACACTAAGCATACAATGGTCACCGCTCCCAATAAGGCAGACAAACTTCTCCTGGTGGCCAATCAGGATTTGATCATTTGGGGACTCCAGCTTCTGTAAATACAGCTGGCAGGATGTTGAAATCTGGCAGCTCTGATCTTGGGCTGTGTCTCAGAGCTAGGTTTCATCCAAAGAACTTCCTTGGACTACAGTTTATATAGTAAAAACGACGAGAGTCCTGTGGCACTTTAAAGATTAACAAATTTAATTTCTGCAGGCATAAGCGGGTTGCAGCCCATGAAAGTTGTTTTTGCTGTCTGCAGACTAACACGGCTACCCTTCTTAAAGTTTATATAGTGAAACTCGAGTCCTGCTTAGCTGAATCTTAACCAATCATTTTAAACTGAAGTGCTACAAAACACCAATCCTAGCCCCTTACGAAACAGTTCTTTAACCGATCCTATCCCACCACCTTCACTGATTTAAGTAGGGCACCCTTAGTTTGCAACAGACAGAAACAATCCAAGAACCAGAGAGAAATCATTCAGATAAACTACAGGGAAGTGGGGACCATAAAGACAAAATAATAAGTGTAGGTTTTACACCCACAACTGTTGAGCAATGATTCCTTGCCAGACAGAATGCTAGGAAAGTTTTCTTTAACCATCTTAAGCTCTGTTTCTTTGTCTGTGACGGCAGATGGTGGCACTATTAGGACACCAGTGCCTTCTTAACAGCCCGAGATTACATTGTCTTGATGTAATTTCAGGGACGTGAAGAGGTGACTACATGCTACTTAGCTGACGGCTGCTGTCTCTCCTAATGTGGCTGCTTCTGCTTAGTACAAGAACGAGGCCTTAAGCTTAGCCAAAAAACCCCAAGGCCTCAGGCCTTACAATGCCCCTCCGTGCCTTGTCCAAGGTGCTGTGGTTTCAGGGCTGTGGAGTAATTGCACTGCATAATGGGACTGAGCGGGGAAGACGGGCTGATCGCAGCACACAAGGAAGAAACAGTTCTGGACCCCTTGGTTCAACTGGGTGGACTTCCCTGGCCATTGCAACTGACCGGGACAACCAATGGCCGAGCTGACGATTGGAGGGGCTACCAGGGGGCCAAGCCCAAAGCCTCCTAACCAGGGCTTCTTGCAGCACCGTTTACCACTCTGTGTGCGCGCCCGCTGTCTGGCATAGCCGTCTGTCTGTTTGCGTGTGTGCTGGAAAAGCCATCTGTGTGTGTGAGGTGTGGGCAGAGCCATCTGTGCAGGGGGCCAGCTCGGCACGTTACACATCTGTGCCGCTCTGTGCCTGTGCCAGCACGGCCCGTCCCCTCCCCGGGCACACGGACTCGGCGGCCCTGCCCCAGCTGGGACGGGGTCCTGGGCTGGGCCCTGTGGTGGGAAGTGGCCAGACCCCACACGTGCTGCTCAGCGCCTAGGTGCAGAGGAAGCCAACGTGGCTGCCTGTTTGAATTGCTCTGTGCCACTCTCGCTGTGTGTGTGGGGGGTGGGCGCTCCCTGACTCTCTTCTAGGGCAGGAGGATTCCTGCCCCCCAAGCCCTGCCCCTCTTTTGCAGGCGATCGATCAGCAAGGGCGTCCGCTTCACCTGCCCCTTCACCCGCAACTGCACCGTCACCAAAGCCAAACGCCGGCAGTGCCAGGCCTGCCGCCTCCAGAAGTGCCTGGCCGTGGGCATGAGGAAGGACAGTAAGTCGGGGTTGGGCCGCCCCCGCAGCCAGTGTCTGGCCCTGGGGAGGTTGGGGCTCACGGGTCCCAGCTGGCAGGGGCTATGAAGGGATCCTGGCTAGCAGGGCACGGGGCTGGGGCCGTGCGAGCTTCTCCAGCTCACAGTTGCCCAGTCCTCTCCTCTTGTTGCCCCCAGCAGCACCCCCTGCTGGTGAGAGCAGAACCACCCAGCCACGCTCTGCTGCGCCTCCGTCCCCATCCCCAACCAGCAGCGGGCAGGGAAGGGGAAGATCAAGCCGTCAGCAGTGTGGGGGCCCCCCGGGGGCCATGGAGCATTGCCTAGAGGAGTGGCCCCCTGCGTGGCTGGGTGGGTCGCTCGCCGCAGGGGTGGGGCACCAAGTGCACTGCGAATAGCGCACTGGGGGGCTGCCCCAGTGGAGCAGCCCCGGACTCTGACGTGCAGCGAGTGTCCGTTCTCTCAAGCCAGTACTGGCTCTGGAGAGCCTGCCCGCCCGGCTGAGCCCACCCACCCCCTCCTGGTGCAGCCAAGGCCCAGCACCCCCACCTCGGAGAAGGGTGGTGGGGAGAGCTGGGGGGGGAGTAGCTCAGTGCCCCCGAGTCTCCTCTGGATTCACCCCTGATGTGTTTAAAGTGACGTCTGGCTAGGACTGCGTCCGGCCCCTGGGGAACCGTCCCCTAGTGTGTCTCCTGTCTACGCCCGTCACTCCTGAGCTCCCGGCTAACACATGCTGCCACGTCCCCGGGAACACCAGGAGCAGCCAGGCTTGTCGAGCCACGAGGCCGTTCCCCTTCCTCCCAGACTCCCGGTGGTGCCCACATGCTGCCGTGGAGTGGGCAGAGACTCGCCCGGTGGCACGGGTGAGCCCCACTGAGAACTGAAGCCTAGGAGTCTGGACTCACAGGCACCCGCTCTGCCCACGGGACCCCCCTCCGTCCCAGAGCCTGGGGGAGAACCCAGGTATCCTAATATCCCCACTCGACCCCAGTCCTTTGGCTGACAGCAGGGGCTGGCTGGGAGTCAAGACTCCTGGGGTTTCTTCCTGGCTCTGGGATGAACCCAGGAGTTCTGTTCTTTAGCCCTGCCCCTTTATCGCGTTCCCCACTAGACCCAGCCCCACCCCGGAGCTGGGATTTGAACGCAGGAGCCCTGGCTCCAGGCTCTGCCCTCCCACTAGGCTCCGCTCCCTCCAGCGGCTTTACCAGGAGGGCCATGGAGCCATGGCAGACGGCGGCGCGCCGAGGGAGAGGAGGGGAGGCCGTCCGTTAGCGTGGGTCCGGGGAGCCATGGCTGGCACCCGCCGAGCCCATCACCTCTGCCTCTTGGCCCGGCAGTGATCATGTCGGAGGAGGCTCTGCAGATGCGCCGGCTCCTGCGGAAGCAGAAGAAGCGGGCGCCGGCGGGGGAGCCGGCGGAGCTGACGGAGGAGCAGGAGCGGCTGATCGGCACCCTCATCGAGGCCCACAAGAGGCACTTCGACTCCAGCTTCTCCCAGTTCGCACATTGCCGGGTGAGACCCCCCGCCCCCCCCCCCCCCGCACCGGGGGGCCCCGGCGCGCCCCCCCCCGCGGGGGGGGGGGGGGAGCGGGGGGGGGGGGGGGGGGGGGCAGGAGGGTGCGGGGGGGGGGCTGTTCATCCCCTTCCCTCCCAGTCACTGGGGCTGGAAGCAAAACAGCTGCTGCAGAAAGGCTCCCCAATGCGGAGCCCAGCTGCCATTGGCTCCCTGAGTCACATGCTGGGATTCCAGCTCCCGGATTGGAGGAGGCTGGTTCCCGCCCCATGTGCTGGCATAGGGCAAGTTTGACGCCTGCAAGGGCTTGAGGCTGTTCTCCCCACAGGGTGCCCTTCTTACCCCCCCCGACCGCCCCCCCCCCCGGGGGCCGGCCCCCCCCCCCCCCCTCTGCCCCCCACCTCCTCCCTGCTCTCGGTCCTCCCGTCCGCCCCCACATCTCCTCCCCCTCTGCCCCTCCCCTTCACTCCCATGTCCTTCCACCCCTCCTCTCTGCCCCCTAGCACCATCCACCCCCCCACCCCGAAGGACGTATATGTCCAGCTCCCGATTGTTTGCTCAGCTCTTCCCTTCCCACCCCCATTGGGATCCAGATCCTCATTTTAGCAGTGGAGAAACTGAGGCACAGAGCTGGGCTGGGCTGGGCAGCGAGTCACTGGCAGAGCTGGGGACAGAACCCAGGCGTCCTGTCTCTCGGTGCTCATCGCGTCCCTTTGCGCTCAGCACCCTGGTATTCCAGTGGGATGGGGCATTCAGGGAAGGTGAACAGAGAAACTGCCCCGGAGGGGCAATCAGCCCCGAGCTCAGCTGTATCGCCGGACGATACACTAGGGGGCTCGCCACACCCCAGAGCCAGCCGCCTCCCCACGGGACCAGTGCCATGCTGACAGCAGTGGCTGTAAGGCTCTGACCAGGGTCTCTGTCTCCCCAGCCCCCCGTGCGATTGTACATCCACAACCTGAGCCCTCAGAGCCCCCAGGAGCCCGGTGTGCCCCCTGTCCTTCACCCTGAGGAGGGCGGCCCCCCGGGCTCCCTGAAGAGCCTGCCGGAGGACGTGCTGCCCGACGTCTTCTCCATGCTGCCCCACTTCGCCGACCTCAGCACCGTCCTGATCCAGCAAGTGATCAAATTTGCCAAGGAGATCCCGGCCTTCAGGTCAGAATGGCTGTCCCCCCCCACGTCCCCCCCCGGGCGGGGGTTCTGGCGGGAGGCGACGCCAACTGCTGGAAAGGGCAGCTCAGGCATTGAGGCGATCGCCTGCTTTACCCCGCTCACCCCAGGCGCCCCCCTTGGCCCTGCCTTGCTGCATCCCTGGGGTCCCCAGTCCTGCACCCCCCTCAGCCTCGCTATATCCCTGCCCCCCCATTGCCCTGTACCCCACTCAGCTCTGCCTTGCTGCATCTCCGGGGCCCCCAGCCCCTGTGCCCTCACCCCCCAGCACCCCCTTTAGCTCTGCTGCATCCCTGCCCCTCCCCGGCTCTCCCATCGCCTTGTACCCCACGCAGCCCTGTCCTGAGGGGCTCCCAGCCCCTGCTCCCCCATCTCCCTGCTCAGCCCTGTCCTATGCCTGGGCCTCTTCCCACCTGCTCCCCCCCCCACTACCGTGTTTCCACGTGCCCAGGCCCCCATTCCCTGCACCCCCTTCCCCCAAGCCCCTCAGCCCAGCCCTTCAGGGCTCCCCCGGCCCCCCGTTCTGCACACTGCCTACGGCTCCATCCTGCTCTGTGCCGCTGCTCACGGCCTTGCTCGCCGGCCTGCTCTCATGCGCTCTCCCGCTCTCTCCTGGGAAGGAGTTTGCCGATCGATGACCAGATCTCGCTTCTCAAAGGCGCCACTTTGGAGATCTGCCAGATCCAGTTCAACACGGTCTTCAACGAGGAGACCAGCGTCTGGGAGTGGGGGGAGCACTGCTACACCATCCAAGACGGCGCCCTGGGTGAGTCCCTGTGCTGCGCGGGGCCGGGGCTGGGCTCTGCCTCCCCCAGGGTCTCTCTGATTCTAGCCCCCAGCTGGTGGTCCCCAGCGCCCCCACAGGGGCTCCCCAAGGCCTGGGCTGGGGGCCCTGGAAGGGAACGCCGATTGCATTGCAGCCTCCTCTGACAAGGAGCATCGTTCTGCCTGCACCCCGCTGCAGCGCCGGGCCCTGCCCCATGGGGAACCCACACCGGGGCTGGCAGTGAGGGTCTGGAATAATAACTGACACCAACAGCCAGTGGGCACCCTCCACCCCATCTTGCAACTCAGCACCAAGCAGCAACCGGCTGAGAACTGACACGGTAGCATGGGATCGTTGCCGGCTGCGACATGGGGTCAGCACCGGGGGGGAACTTTGGGTGGGGTCGAGGTTGAATCCCAGCACAGACGTGCTGAAGGTGAGATCAGGGCAGCCGGGGACCATCTCCCAGGGCAGGGCCAGGCTGGGAGCCCCATGGCCTGGGGACCTGTCTCCTGGGCAGGGCTGGCAGGTCCATATCCTACCACCCAGCCGCTCTCGCTCCTGGAGTGCTGCACAGGTCCTAGTTCCAAACACAGCCAGGCCCTGGCCTGCTTGGAGCCCTGGCCCCATGGGGGAGCCCTGGGGACCGGGCTGGCGCGGCTGCCACGTCACCCCCCATCTCTGTCTCCAGCCGGGTTCCAGCAAATCTACCTGGAGCCGTTGCTCAAGTTCCACATCAGCCTTAAGAAGCTGAGGCTGCATGAAGCCGAGTATGCGCTGCTGGAAGCCATCGTCCTGTTCTCACCTGGTGAGCCCCCGTCTGGCCCCACAGTGCCCCCCACCTGGCCCCACAGCGGGCACTGAGCCCCGCCTGGCCCTCCCATCCTGCCCCTCCTGTGGGCACCAACAAGGACAGGTGCTGAGACCCCTGCCCAGCCCTCCTCTCCCGCACCCCCCAACGGGCACTGCACTGGGTATGCTGGCACATAAGGGCGTCTCCATGGCCCCATCACTTGCCCCCTGCCTGCTGTGCCTGCAGAGCAGGGGCGTGCCTTTGCACCCCGCGACGTGCTTGGTCTGCACCATGGGGTAACTCCCACCCCGGGGCTTCCTGCATGGAGCCCCCCACATGCACCCAGGCGCCCCTGAGCCCAGGGTACGTGCTCTGCCTGCACGCTCACGCGTGGGCTGCCTTCTTCTCCCAGACCATCCCGGGATCACCCAGCGCGACACCGTTGACCAGCTCCAGGAGAAAGTGGCCATCACGCTTAAAAACTACATCGACCAACGGCACGCGCTGCCCGAAGGCAGGTGAGCCGTGGACCCCCCGCCACAGGCCCAGAGGCCTGGTGCCGTGCCTCAGCTTTCAGCCAGTCCCTGAGGTTACCTGTCCGTGTGCCAGACCCCCCCCCAGGGGCCCCAATGTGACAGCCCCTGGGCTCCAGCCCTCCGGCGAGCTCTGCCTAGCCAATCCAGTTGAGCCAGACTCCGGAGCAGAGATATTCCCGTCCTCTTCAGGGAGCTGGGCAGTGTGGCCGGGAGCTGCAGGGACACCCGGGGCCCTTTTCCAGCCAGAGCAAACTGAGGGGTGCCCTGGAGCCTGGCATCGGGGAAGCCGTAGGCAGCACAGAGAAGGCCAGGTGAAGACGCGGGCCATGCTGGCCAACGCCAAGCTGGACTCCCAGTGCCTCTGTGTGAACCCGGGCCCGGCTCTTCTTCCCAGCAGCGTCTTCCTGCTGCATTCATGCCTACAGTGCCCATCTTCCATTGATAAGGGTGGGTCTCAGCCAGCCCCTAATTACCCATCTGTCACCCCAGGCAGCTTCCTGGTGCGGCCCTCCCGGTTCCTGCTCCTCACACTCCGGGCACAGCCCCCGGGGCTGGGGGAGCGTGTTCCCACTCAGTCCCTCGCACGCTCCTGTCTCTGGGCTCTGAGCCGCTCCAAAGCACTGGGGTTGGTTCGCCTCCTCGGGTCTGGATTCGCCGTCCCGGGTGTCGCCCCCCGTCCCCTCCTGTGGCTCCCCCAGCGACAGGGAGCACTTCCACCCCGCCGTGGTCACTCACGTGACCGCACTCACAGACACTGCGCGCCAACGTTGCCACACCCGCCACGCCCAGCCCCTGGAAGTCACGCACACGGGCACGCGTGAGTCACGCAGCTGCTCACACACACACACAACTCACAGACACCTAAGGGGACGTGTCCATCTGTGTGCCCCTGCTTGCACGACCCCCCCAGCAATGCAAACACTTGTGTGCACAAGGCCTTATCATTAATATGCCGCCCCCTCCACTCTGCACCCTCCATCCCCCCGTACCACGCTGCCCCCCCCACTCTGGGTACCGCCACCCACGCATGCACGCCATAGATGGTCTCTCTTCCTCACACACAGAGGGAAGGAGCAGAGACGCACACGGCTGTGCCCCAGCCAGGCAGAAGTTGGTTTGCCTTTGGGCGGCTATCAGCGAAAGGGCCCACGTCTGGGGGGACGGCCCAGCAGTGGGGTCGCCCTCCATAGCCGGGAAGGGGAGGGCTCGGACTGGGAGCGCCTCCCCCCAGCAGGGCCCAGCCACTTCCCACCCAGGGGCAGCCTCTTCGCACAAGGGTTTTCAGTCTAGCTCTTGCTGTGAAATGCCAGACGGGGACGAGGGCGGGATAGGAGTCGCGTCATGACTCCTGGGTTCTAGGTCCAGCTCTGGAGGGGAGCGAGGGCTACTGGAGCTCATAGCGTTCCTGGATTCCGTCCTTGACCCTCTCTGTAGGTAGGTCCCGTCCCCCTTGTGTGCCTCAGTTTCCCCAGTCTCCTGCCCAGGCTGGATGGAGTGGTGTCTGGGCGGGGAAGAAGGGAGAGTCCTGCCATGGTACAGAGCACAGGGCCACGGACTGGAGCCCGCAACGCAGCCCAGCAGAGCAGCGCCCCCGACTGGCACGGCTCCGTCCTGCCCCACCCCATGCCAGGGAGCTGCAGGCCTGAGGAGAAGAGGCCAGGGGAGCCCTGCCCGGGCACCTGGCACCAGAGAGCAGGACCCTTCAGCTCTGATACGCCGCTGGGCGAGCGGGCGCTGGGGCGGGCGCGATGGCCGCCGGCAGGGCTGACGCCCGGCTCCCTCTTTCCCCCAGGCTCCTCTACGCCAAGCTGCTCCTGCTGCTGACCGAGCTGCGCACCCTCAAGGTGGAGAACACGCGACAGATTCTGCACATCCAGGATTTGAACTTCATGACGCCACTGCTGTCCGAGATCATCAGCTAGAGCCTGGAGACGGGCCCCTGGCTGGGGCCGGGACCCCACTGGACTGGGCCCCCCTGGCTGGGGCTAGGACCCTGCTCCTTCCCGGGCCCACCCGCTGCCCCCCCGGGACTCCACCGCGCAGCCCCACGGCCAGACCCAGCTGCCTGAGCGTCTTGCTCCCGGCTCAGTGATCATTTCCCCTCTGCACCGGCCGCAGCCCGGAGTCGACCCCCTGCCCGGCCAGCACCGCTTGCCCTGAGCAGCCCAGGGACACGGCTGAAACGGGCCAGAACCTGGCCTGCATCTGGACCAGAACCGAGCTTGGTGCTTGAGCCCCGCCGGGCCCGGACAGAGGCACTGCAGCCGGGCAGAGGCGGGATTGGGCTTGTGGCCATGCGGCTGGGCCCAGCTGAGAGCGAGGTGCCTGGGTGAGGCGGGCGTCACACCCGAAAGGGGGCAGGCCCCGTGTCTCCCCGCGGCCCGGCAGCCGGCACAGCGGGGCTGCCCACTGCCGCTCGCGTGCCTGGAGGGGAGCCAAGCCAGCCGAGCCGCAGCATCCAGAGCCGTCCTGGGCGCTCTTGCCAGGCTAAGGACTACATCCCCCAGCCCTGTCCCCCAGCCCAGTGTGGGGCCTGCCCTCTGCCCCATACACAGCCTGTTTCCCCAGCACAGGGCCTGGCCCTCAGCCCTGCCCCATCCCACACCAGACCCCGGGAATGCCCCCCCATCTGGGGCCTGCCCCTCAGCCCTGCCACATCCTCCCCCTCCAGCATGAGAACCTGGCCTGCCCCTCAACCCTGTGAAACACCCCCCTAGCACAGGGCATGTCCCTCTCAGCCCTGGCCCCCATCCCCATTTAGGACCTGCCCCATGGCCCTACCCCACCCCAACACAGGATCAGGGCCTTTTCAGCTCCCTGGCCCTCTGAGGATTGGCCTTGCCAGACAGGGAAACTGAGGCATTAAGGAGTATTGTGACTTGAACTGACTGTCAGTTTCCCAGCCTGGCTGTGCTCCCAGGGGGTCAGGACTCTAGCTGCTGTGAACCCGAAGGTACCGCCCGTGTGGCTGAGAGGGGCCCAGCCAGGGGCCAAGGAGACCAACTGCCCTTGTGGGGAGGGCAAGGTCCGCCTGAGTGGGTCCCTCCTGCTCTGGGGCACAGGGGCCAGGGCACCGGGGGGTGGGTGTTGTTTGATGGCTGTCTCTGGGATTGAATCCTAAGTGTAGGATGAGGCCCCGAGCTCTGTGGGAACAGAACCCAGGCGCCCTACCCGCCCCCACGTTGCCTAGCCCTGGTGCAACCATTTCTTGCAGCCAGACACACCCAGTGCAGAGGTTGGGGGAGAGGGGGAATGACAGGTACCAGCTGTACCCCAATACCGCCCCTTTGCCACGTGTGGCCATGTCGTGTCACCCCCGCCCTTGGTGTTTTTCCCTCCTGGGGCCATGGGCCGGGCCCATGCCTGGGACATAGCCCTCAGCCACCCCACAGCTCTGGGACAAGGGACCATGCCAGCCCCAGCTCGCCCAGCACAACCCCATGGCTGTGGGGAAGATGTGGCACTGTGGCCATAGCTCGGTGGGGCACAGGAGGGGCTGGGGGCGGCAGCAGAGCCAGGCTGCTGCGGACATGTCAGTCACTAGCACACTTTAGGGGCCAAATTAAAGCCTCATTTATTTATTCACTTTCCTTTCCAGCAAGCGTGTCCCTGTGTGTGAGAGCAGGTGTCTGTCCGGGGGCGGGGGGCCGGAGGGGGGGGCGGGCAGCGTGTGTGTGTGTAGCAATGTCTGTGTGTGTTGGGCAGTGACGGGTCACGTTTTTCAGCTGACTCGTTTATTTGCTGAAAAACACAGTTACAGGCGCCCCCGGAGACAGGCTTTGGGCCGGGTGAGCGAGCTAACGGGGGCGGCCACGGGCTCTCCTGGCCCCACTGCGCCACTCGCTGTCAAGCATTAAAGAGTCGCCGGGCCAGGGAGCGACGCCATCACCTGGCATGTTGTGGCCGCAGAGGGGCACAAGGAGAACAAAGTCCATGTCCCTGCTCCAGTGACAGTAGAGGGCCCATGTGCAGTGGGTGTTGTATATGTTAGCGTGCAGTGTGTGTTGTGTGTCTGTGCCCATGTGCAGGTGTTGCATGTGTGTTAGTGTGCAGTATATGCTGTGTGTCTGTGCCCATGTGCCGTGTGTGTTAGCATGCAGTGTGTTGTGTGTCCATGTGCAGTGTGTTAGCGTGCAGTGTGTGTTGTGTGTGCATGTGCAGTGTGTTAGCGTGCAGTGTGTTGTGTGTCCATGTGCAGTGTATGCTGTCTGTGCCTATGTGCTGTGTGTGTTGTGTGTGCATGTTAGCGTGCAGTGTGTGGTGTCCACATGCAGTGTGTTAGCGTGCAGTGCGTGTTGTGTCCACGTGCAGTGTTT
>ML675647.1:880454-891280 GCA_007922155.1 Mesoclemmys tuberculata
TGTGTCCACGTGCAGTGTTTGTTGTGTGTCTGTGCCCATGTGCACTGTGTTGTGCCCATGTGCAGTGTGCGTTGTGTATGTGTTAGCGTGCAGTGTGTGTTGTGTCTGCCCATATGCAGTGTGTTCTGTGTCCATGTGCAGTTCGTGTCTGTGTCATCCCCCCCAAGCAACCTGCCTGTCGGGGGCATGGGGGGGGCAAGGCAGGCTGTGCGGGAGGTTGGTCCCTGAGGAGGGAGTTTGGGATTATGAGGTAAATCTTGCTAAGATGAGCCGTGCTGTTGGCATTTGAAAGGACATCGTTAGGTTTCAGAGTTGATGCCTATTTACCATGAATAGGGCAGTTCGCACCTTCCCTGGGTGGGCGCTCTGCTCTCAGGCTCCCTGCAGACCCAGGCCGCCCGTCTTTGCAGCCAGTAACGGCACATTTTCTCAGGTTTCTATGCCACAAGGGCTAAAACCAGTTTTCTGTGGAAAGCCAAGTTTCCAGAGGCCAATTCTGGGCCTAGATGGGGGGAGGCTGAGGGAGCGTGGAGCAGATCTTGGGGCAAAGAGGTGCACAGCACTGTAGCTCTGCCATGGAGCCAGGGGGCTGCATCGTGACACCAGGAACAACTCCTACTGGGGAGGAACTTCGAGTTCATTCACACGCATAAGAGCCACCGGGCCCCCTGGGCAGCTCTGCCCTCTGGGGCTCACGGGGAACTTCCCCGAGATGGACCTGGCTGCAGTTGCTCCCCCAGGGCAGAATCCACGCACATCTCATCACCCTACCCCTGGCCAGGCCATTGCTGCTTGTCCCCCATCATCAGAAGCTGTGATGCCACCACGAGGGCCTGGCATGGTCCCCCCCCTGCGTGCCCCTTGGCCCCTGTCCTGCCCATCTGGTGAGGTGTCAGATCCCAGTTCCTCAAGTCCCCAGGGCCATCAAGGAAGGGGGGGCTGAGATGCTCGCCAAAGGCTAGATCCACCAAGGGATCTACATGCCAAAGCCCAGAATTTGGATGTTCAAAGCCCAGCTCAGCTGCCACCTAACCCTGCTGGCACCTGCTTTGGCTGGGGCACGCGGCCACCCACACGCCAGCACTCAGCACCCAGTTCCTGCTGGAGCCCCGGCAGGATTCACGCACTAGCCGTTCCCCTGCCCGCCCCAAGCAGTGCACAACCAGGCAGGGTCATTGGCACAGGGACTAGACCCACACCCCGGGGTGAGTGCCCCGCACACTGGTAACAGGGTCACTCTCATGCCCTCCCTGCCCCACCGCATAGTTAATTATTGACACACCGCGGAACAGCTCCAAAAAGATTGCAAGGGTCCTGCAGCAGGACACGCGGCAGCCTGAATGGGGGAGCAAAGGCCTCGGAGCTTGGGGGAAGCTGTCTGCCACGTGCCCCGCAGCTCCCTCTGCTCATCCACCGGGCTAACTGGACCTAAACCACAGCTTAAAGTCAACACGGCGTCCCCGGGGCAGGCACGCAGCTGCAACTGCAGCTAGGGCACCGTTGGGGTAGGTGAGCGCTGGCGAGGACTTGGGGGCAGAGGGCAAGCTTGCCTGGAAGAGCACGCAGGGGCTGGCCGGCTGCAATAGCCTCCCTCTCTCCACCCGGCAGCCATCAACTCATCTTCCCCACTTGGCTCCAGCAGCGAGGACGCAGGGACTGCCAGCAACTGCCAGGTGGGTGCATGCCGTGAGACAGCTGCCAGTCACCTGAGTGCCACGACACACCAGACCTTGGCAGCCTCTGGTTCACCCATTTACCAGATAAGGTGAGCGGGCGCTTGCTCCAGGCAGAGCTGGGAACACGCCCGAGCCAGACCTCACCTACTCTGCCTTTCAGAAGGCACGCGCCGTGTTACGTGCTGAGCCATGCTATCGCTAGGCACTAGATCACACGCAGAGCCTCAGCCGACACCCAGCCAGGCGGCGGAGTGGCAAAAACCACACCCGGCGCTGCTCTCCGAAACGCTCCGTCACCACCACAGGCAGCTCCCTCCCAGCAACACAGACCGCTGAATTCAGATTTTAAGCCAGAAGGGACGACTATGACCGTCTAGTCTGGTCTCCTGCCTGACACAGGCCACAGGACTCGCCTGAAGTCATTCCTGCTTGAACCAGAACAGAACTTTTAGGGGGGGAAATTCCTGATTTAAAAACGCCCAGCGATGGGGACTCCACCATGACGGCTGGTAAATTGTCCCAGTGGTTAACTTACCTTTACCTTATTCCAGGCTGAATTTGTCTAGCTTCAACTTCCAGCCATTTGATCTTCACTTTTCCTGCTAGATTCGGTATCAAACTTCTGGTCTCCAGGTAGGTACCTGACGCCGCCTCGAGATCCCTTCCAGCTCTGCATTTCTAGGGTTCCTGGCTGGGATTGTCACTCCTTAGCCGTCTCTTTGTTAAACTAAACAGACAGCTCCTGGAGGCTATCGCCATAAGGCAGGATTTCTAGGGTTGGTTTACACCGAAAAGCGCCATCTCTCCGGGCTGGGAAAAATCCGCAGACAGCACAAGGTTGACAGAGGAATTCTTCCATGGCCCTAGCTTCCGCTTCCCGGGGACGTGGATTACCTACAGCAGCTGGAGAACCCTGCCATCGGCGGCGGGAGAGTCCACACGGAAGCACTACAGAGGCGAAGCTGTGACCGTGTAGCATGTTAAGTGTAGACACATCCTTCTGCTCGACTCATTCTCATGGCTCTTTTCTGAGCCCTCTCCAATGTACCGACCTCCTTCTGGAAGGGTGGGCACCACGATGGGCCACAGAATTCCAGCCGCGGTCACGCCAGTGCCCACGGAGTCAAACCGTGCCCCCTCCGCAATGTCCCTCTGGAACTCTGCTCTCTCTCCTCCGCAGTGCAGCCCCCCGCCATACCTCCTCGTCACCCCATTCAGCAGGCATTGTCACACCCCGCCCCCCCACAAACACACGGAGTAGGAAGTGGCGGGGCCAGGAGCAGGTGCACAGAGTTTGGCACCTTCGCTCTGCTTTGGGGAGGGGGGAACAGATGCTGCTCCACCTTCAGAGACCAGCTGTCCATCAGTACACGTCCCAGCCCGGCCCCCCACCTCCGCTGCTGAGCCGTGACCCACAGGCAAGTGCGCGCGCGTATGTATACGTGCGTGTGCACGCTCACGTGCCGCTGACCTGTCAAGCCACCGACTCCAGCCGCCCATCTGCCCAAACACTTTAATCAGGTTGTTCCAAGCCATCGTACAGGGAGTGAGAACGTCACACAGAGCCCCCGAGCCCCCACACAGGACAGGGCCCTCCCATCCAGGGCCCAGAGCAGGTGAAGAGACAGCACCTCCGCCCCACAGCCCTGGGGGGACCCGGCCAGCGCCAGGTCCCACGGCACGGGGAGCGCGGACGTCCCCTCCCCAGCTCAGCCGTGTGCAGAGAAGGGGTTGGTGGGGGGAGGTAAAGGGGCGCCCTCCAGGGCGCCAGGTATCAGACATCCCTGCGGACACAGGAGCAGCCGCCCGGGGCAGGACCAGCTAGCTGCAGGTCGGCTCCAGCAGGGCACTGGCTCCATGGCACAAAGGCTCCCTGAGGCAGGAAGGTGGCAGACAGGCTCCCACGCCCCAGGCTGCAGCAAGCGGGGCCCGTTGCAGGCACATGGCGAGAATCTTGCTCCCGTCGGAGCAAGCCAGTCACAATCCACTTGGTGCCAAGCTCTGCCCCCCCCAGGTGGGGGCGAAGCAGGGAGCCCCGCGAGGGCCCCGCCCCTTCAACCCACGATGACACTGAAGCCGCAGTGGAAGCGGTTCTTCCAGTGGTTGAGGAAGGCGCCCAGGGCCAGGGTGACAGGCAGGGGCGGCAGCTTCTTCTCCAGGACGCCCCCCACGCACCAGTTACTGTCCAGGAGACCTGCAGGGGAAAGGACAGGAGCCACCGGGCAGCTGGGCGCATCCCTGCCTCCAGCAGCCGGCAGAGACCAGGCCCCAGCGCCCAGCCTCCGCAGCTCACCAACCCCACCCCTCCATTCCCAGCCGGACGCCCCAGTTGAGACCCAGACTCCACGACATCCTCCTCCACCCCCCCAGCCCAGGGCAGGGCTGTTCCTGGCCCTGCTCCCCAGGGCTCCGGCCAGCTGCAATGGATTCCTAGCCCTCACTCACGGCCTGTCCCCCCCGGTCACTGGAGCCTGCTGGGAGCCCCAACAGCGCAGCGGGCAGCTTGGGGCCATCCTCCCTGCCTGGGGCCCGGAGCAAGCACCCAGCACCCGTCTGCCTGAGCTCTGGGGACCAGGCCGCCGGCTCCTCCTCCCCGGTCCCAGCTCCTCTGGGGCTGCGGCTGAACCAGAGCTGCCAGAAGAGCTGCCTACAGAGGTGGAGTCACCAGGCAGAGGGCAGGGAGCCGGGGAGGGGGCAGCAACCAGGCAGCCCCGAGCGCACTCAGGGGACACACAGACGGGGCTCTCTCCTGGGCTGCGGCGCCGTCCCACGAGCTAAGTTACAGGGACACTGGCTGCCGTCCCCACCCCTCATGCTCCCAGCACTCAGTACACACACAGCTGGGTCGGCGCCCCCCGCAGCCGGATCGGTGCCCCCGCAGAAGGGGAACGAGCCAGGAGGGCCGGAGAAAGCCCTGCCTCGGCACCCTTCAGGAGGGAGGAGCTCTGGCTTAGCCACAGGACCTTTCCCGTCCAGGGGAACCAGCTCTGATCCAGCTCTAGGGCAAGGGAACTGAGCGGCTTGGGGGAAATGGGTCACAGGGCTTTTCCCCTGTAAGGGGCACCGGCTCTGATCCGGCCCAAGGGTGAAGGGAATGACACAGGAGATATGGGGCCTTTCTGCTCTAGGGGATGCGGGCTCCAATCCAACCCCAGGACAGGGGGACCTGGCTTGATTGGGATTCGGGGTGGGAGGACAGGAGATTTCACAAACTCTGGGCTGAGGCTTCTAGACCTTTTCACTACTAACATGGACTTACACACAGTGAACAGGCGGGTGCGTCGCCACTGCCCCCTACTGGATGGGATCTGAACAGCTCTGCTGTGTGCCACAGGCCCCATACTGCTCACGAGTGGGGCGATTCCCGTCGCTCAGGCCGTGTAGGCCTGTGCTATGGTAGCCAGGGGTTCTGCTGCCACGCTGCTGAAAAGCTCCCGACTAGTGCTGGGGGCTGGACAGTCAAGCTGGGACGTCCCCGCACAGCGAGGGGACAGCAGGTACAGGCTCGGCTCCAGGTCCGAGCCAGCCCTCAGCAAGTGGGTGGAGGGGGTCTGAGGCCAAAGGCCTGGACTGCAGCTGGGAAAGACCCCAGCTTTAAGCCTCCCCCGCTTAACTCCCAGTCGGCTCCTGCCAGGACCATGCAGCCACGTTGGGGGAGGGGGGATCTTGCACCTTCTGGCACTGCAGGGCAGGGAGTTGGTGGGTCCAACGGCCCCTGGGAAGCCCCGGCCCCTGAGCGAGGCTGGCACCAGCCCTGGGCAGCTCCCCGCTCCTCACTCACCTCGGAAGACCATGTTGGCCTGGGGCAGGTTGAGCTGGTAGCCAAAGGCGAAGGTCGTGTCCTGCAGCCGGGTGTTGGCCTCTAACTCCACCCCGACCTGTACCTGCAGGGAGGAAGTGTGGGGTGAGACGCGCCTGCAGGTGCCCTGGAGGATGGGGGCAGCCCCAGAAGGAGGGGGGCCGGGCTCACCTGCTCGTTGGCTTTGTGGTAGTAGCTGGCATGGGCCCCGCCATAGCCAATGTTCAGCGTCGCCACCCACTTGAGAGCTGCAGAGACACGGAGGGAGTAAGGCTGGCAAGGGGCGCAGGGCTGGGACGGTCTTTAACTCCCTCAGGAGCTCAACAGGACGGGAACCCAGCCGAGGGACAGCTCGGATAGATGCTGTACAGGTTTCACCTGCCCTGCCCCTCTGTGCTGCCCCCCAGCTCCCTGCTACCCCAGCCCCACACTCCCCCCCCCAGCTCTTCCAATGTTCCCCAGTCCCAACCTGCAGCCCTCTCTCCCCCGCCATGCCTCCCTCTCCCCAGGTCTCTCAGCAGGGGTAACAGCTGTGCCATCACGTGACATTTCCATGCTCTGGGGGGGGCCACCCCCCAGCCTCCCGCCCTTCCCCTGCCCCAAGGCTCAGCTCTGGCGCAGGCAGGTCGGGAGCAGTGACCCAGCCAGGCAGCCGCATCCTCGTACCAGTGTACTTCCCCGCCAGGGTGACGATGGCGCCCTCCTCGCCCGGGCGCCGGTGATATACCAGCTCCCCGCCCAGGACCAGCCGCGAAGTCACGCTCTGCAGGAAGTGGGCCACCACGATGACTGCAGGGAGGGGGAGACCGTTAGCACCAGCCCCCGCCCCCGCCGCCCCATCGCTACGACGGCAGGGTCTGGCCTCGCACGGCGCCTTTCCGCACCGTCTCCCGGGGCCAGCTGATGGGAAACTGAGGCACTGAGCGGGGAGGGCCCTGTCCAAGGTCACAGCCACTTGGTGCCAGAAGCCAGGAGTCCTGACCCCCAGCCCTCCCGTCGGCTGTGGACACTAGCCCATGCCGCCCTCCCCATCTGCCACGTGGGGGGGTCATTAGCCCCACAGCACCGAGATTTCACAGCTAGCCGCCTGGCCACTAGCCCCAGAGCAGCATGGCCACAGGGCTGGGCCCCAGGCTGTCCATGCCCTAGAGGGGATGAGGGGGCTGCTCGGCGCCAAGCCCTGGGCCGCAGGGGTCAGGAAGGAAGGGGGTGGAAGGAGCCAGCGGCAGGAGAGTTTAGGACAGGAAGTGACTCAGGAGAATGGGGTTGGGCTCACCCGATTGGCTGAGCACGTCGGGGTTGCCCAGCGTCAGTGTGGCCGTGCAGTCATCGCCACGGAGCTCCCCGTCGAATTGCCACGTCATGAACCGGGCCTGCTGCGTCTGCAGAGGGGTGGCGGGGCCTCAGCTGGGGGCACGGCACCCTCTGCCCCACACCCTGCTGCCCTGCCCCACGCCCCACTGCCTCACAGCCACACACCCCGCCCCTACCTCCATTACACAGGCCCCAGCCCACATCCCACACTGTCCCATGCCCCACCACACGCCTCCCATCATAGCTGCACGTCCCACTCCATGTCTCATCCCCTGTCCTGCCCCACAGCCCCACCCCACATCCTGCCCCATCCCAGCCTCTGCCCCGCACCTCGCCCCGGGACTCTCCACCCTGCCATCCCTGCATTTACAGCCTCCCCAAGGAGTTCCACGTAGCAGGGACTAGTCTGGGTTCCAGCCCTCCATGGCTCCAGGGGATCAGCGCGGCCAGATTAGCGGCTGGGCGAGTGCAGCGACCACCAAGATCCTCTCGCTTAACTTGCAGTGTCAGCACTTCAAACACCACACATGCCCTGCCCCCCCCTGCCACCCCCACCCCCCATTCCCCCTCCACGCCCTGTCCCCCGCCCGCCCCCCGCGGGGCCTCACCTGGAAGACCGCCTTGGTTCGGATCCGCTCTGCCACCAGGTGCAGCACCTGAGCGTGCAGGCTCCCGCAGCTGTCGATGTCCCCGACGAGCGTGGGGAAGGCCTGCGGGGCGAAGGGGCAGAGCGCTGGGAGGAGGCTACGCTGGGAGGCACTGGGTCACCACCGCAGCTCCCTGTCCTCTCCAGGCAGCCCCATGCCGGCTGTGGACACACCACCAGTGGGGCAGTCAGCAGCCCCGGCGTCCCTCCGGCTGCGGCAGGGGAGCACCTGTGTAGGAAGGCTTCCCTCGTGCCGGGGCCCAGGTTCAGCAAGTTTGCAGGATCTCAGCCTGGTTCCTGGGAGCAGTGTGTGTGCTGGGAGCCTCCGCACCCTTCCCCCTCAGCTGGAGCTCTGCCCCCCATCCCATGCCTCGCACATCCCACCCTCCTCGGGTCTCCTGTGCACACAGGAGCCCCGGCACCGCCCGGGGACTGAACACAGGCTAGGCTCTCTTGCTCCCCCCCGTGGCGCCATCTGGGCCACGTACGCGGCTGCCATGCCACTGGGATGCTGCCAGCCCCACACATTCAAATATCCTGAGTCAGGCTCCAAAGAATCCAGCGATGGCTTCAAAATCAGGGGAGCGCCGGGTCCCTTCCCTTGCCTGACGGTGCTGGGGCTTTTGGGTGGCTCTCAGATGCCAGGCTCTGTCCCTGGCTGGGGGGCTGGAAGCCCATTGAGCACCGGGCCCACCTCCATCACGCTGCCGTCTGACAGCAAGGAGCCCCAGTGCAAGAATGGGCTGAGCAGCGAGGCTGGCTCCCAGAGAAAACGCTGCCGGTGGCAGGTCACGCACCCACCCAGCAGGCAATGGGAGGCCCCCGCCGGGGCTCAGACACTCACGTGCCAGGGAACCCACACATCTCTCAGCAGGGGACCCCTCCCGCTGCCGGGGCAGAAAGCCCAGGGTCCCATCCCTCACCCAGCTCTCTGCGAAGAAGCTCTACCATCCCTAGCATCTCTCCCAGCTCTGCTCCTCCCTTGCACCAGAGCGAGCCACCAGCGTTCATGGACGTGCTTCATGCACCCCCTGCCACGCGCCCGGGGAGCGCCGGGTCAGACCTGCCGCAGAGACGGGGGAAGGGAGCTGAGTCAGCCACAGAACTGAGAAGAGAACCCAGGAGTCCTGGTCACAATCCCCTGCTTTCACGGGCAGATTTTCTAGCATGCTCAGATGCCACTAAGTAAGCTGGAGAATCCCCTGCCCTCCACTGAGAGCAAGGGGAGCTGCGGGCTGCTGAGATCTGGGCGTTTCAGACGGGCTCCAAGCCCCGGCGCCTTTGAGTCTCAGCTCACCTCGGTGGGGCTGATCTGCCGGTCTCCCACGTAGGTGGTGTTGAAGTGGTAGCTGGACTGGCCAATGGTGCTCATGTGAACGGTGTGGGTGACCTGGAGAGGACATGAGGGAATCAGGGGGGGATACGGCGCCGTGTGCTAACCCCAAAGGCTCCAGCTCCTTCCAGCCCAGCCAGCGTGGACAGTGCCACCTGCTCACTGCCCTCCCACAGCCCCGGCGCCTCTTCTCCAGAACCTCCTCCATCTCTCTGAGGCTGCAGCCCAGCGGGAACCTGCCTGGCTGCACGGCACCCTGGGACGTGTAGTCTCCACAGGCCACACCTCCAGAGCAAACATGAGGCTGCACGCATCCTTGCACCCACTCAGAAGAGGGGGAAGAGGGCAAAGCCGCAGCATGGCACGCCAACCCCCTGCCCGGATCCCAGTCTTCATCTCGACACCCCAGATCCGATCCAGCCAGCGCTGGCTGCCAAGGGACGGCGTTTCCCAAACAGCCTGTCCATGGCTACTAAGTCGGAGGGCTCTGAGCCCAGCTCCGAGAAGGAACAGGCCCTGATTTCCATCCCACCAGGGCCCCCTGGCTGCTAGCCCCTGCAGAGGGGCCCAGGTGTGCACCGAAGGGGGCCCTCCACCTCCCCCCGCAGCAAGGGTTGGGGGGTGGGAAAGCCGTTGGAGGTGCCGACTGACCTGGAAGTGGCTGCTCAAGGCCTTGTTGATGATCAGTTTCACCCCTTCCATCTGCTGGGGGAAGACATCTGCAAGGAGACGGGAGGGAGAGGGGCTTAGACGGCAAAGTGCAAGAGCCCACGGATCCAGAGCCAGGGCAGCCGGCTCCTCTGTGCTCCAGGCTCCAAGGCCCGGGCAGAGTTCAACAAGGACGACGAGGACAGCACCCTGGGGTCTTCACCTCCATCCTCCCTCAACTGTTACTAGTGTTTGTGCGGCAACGGGTGGGAGCCTCCCACCCCGACCAGGACTGGGCCCTCGGCTGCCCCGGCCATTTAACGCGAGTTACAGGTCGAGGGCTCCCATTAACTCGCCTCCTGTCCCCACGCAGCCGCCCATCGCAGCGCAGGACGGGACCCTGGAAACGCAGGAGAGCTGAGTGCCACAGCACCCCTGCTATGGAAGACCGGAGCTGGAGCAGCTTGGGGTTCCCCAGAGCCAGCGCTCCTGCCCTGCTCCCTGCAGGCAGTAAAGCACTCTCCAGTCCCCACAGCGTGGCGTGTCTCTGCCCCAGTCATTCTGTCACAGGAGGGGCAGGCCAGACCCACCTTTGCATTTCCGGTGGAGCTCATCGAAGCTACCCGGGTTGGTAAGCGGCTCCTCCCGGCGTAGAGGTCTGTGCAAGACGGGCACGGGTGCCAGCACGTTTCCCATCGCACCTCAGGCCGTGCCGCGTGGCCCTGGGATGCAGGGGTATAACCACCCTCCAAAAAAACCCACCCCAAATCCCTGCCTCCAGTCCGAGGAGGGGACACACGGAGAGGTCGGGATCAGCAGGCACCCGCGGGTTCCCCAGCCGGAACACACCAGGCTGCCGCCAGCCCCCGGGACGCCAGGAACATGACACGCAGCGGGGGCTGACGTCTGCACGGAGCTGAGTGGGGAGCGTGTCCTCGCTCCTCGGCCCTTTGTGCCAGCGCCCTGCAACACAGCTGGGAGCCTGGGATGGGGGCCTGGCTGCTTGTGGGAAATGGGGTGCAACAGGGGTCCTGGCTGCCCACAGGAGATAGGGGGCACTGGGACCTGGCTGCCCAGAGGAGATGGGAGGCACCAGGACCTGGCTGCCTGTGGGAGATGCAGGGCAATGGGAGGCCTGGCTGCCCACGGGAGATGGGGTGCAATGGGGGCCGGGCTTCACGCAAGAGATGGGGTGCAATGGGGGCCGGGCTTCATGCAAGAGATGGGGTGCAATGGGGGCTGGGCTGCACACAGATGGGGTGCAATGGAGGACCTGGCTGCGCGCAGGAGATGGGGTGCAATGGGGCCGGGCTGCCCGCAGGAGATGGGGTGCAATGGGGGCCGGGCTGCCCGCAGGAGATGGGGTGCAATGGGGGCCGGGCTGCCCGCAGGAGATGGGGTGCAATGGGG
>ML675647.1:891290-901565 GCA_007922155.1 Mesoclemmys tuberculata
GGGGCCGGGCTGCCCGCAGGAGATGGGGTGCAATGGGGCCGGGCTGCCCGCAGGAGATGGGGTGCAATGGGGCCGGGCTGCCCCGAAGTGGGGGGCAGAGGCCCGGGGGGGCGGCCCCTGGAGGGTGTAGGGGCTGGGGCAGAGGGGGCGGGCTGGGGGGCTCCCCGGGCAGGAGTTGGGGGTTCCCCGGCGGGGGGGGCCTGACGCACGCGGCGCCCGCCACTCACGCGGCCCGACCCCCGCGCACGGCTCGGCTCCCGCGGCGCGCGCTGGGGGCGGCCATCTTGCGCCCGGGCACCGCCCCCGCCGGAAGTGGCTTCACGGGAGCGGGGCCGCCCCGGCCGCCATCTTGGAAACGGGCACCCCTCCCCCACCCCCGCGCTGTCGGGCTGTGGGGGGCCGAGCTCGGGCCGCGCGTGGCCGTGGGGGTGGGGGCGGGGACGGGGACGAGCTCGGGCCCCTTGTGGCACCGACTCCCTCTCTGACCCTGGTCAGCGCCCACGGCCGCTCTGTGCCTCAGTTTCCCCATCTGTACAACGGCGCAGCCTCCCCCCCCCGTGGCCGTAGTGGGGCCGAGTTCACTGGGTCCCTGGAGGGCTGCGGGTCACCCACCCTCCCCCGGCATTTGGGGGACCCCCGAAGCCCTGTGCAACCCCCCCCCGGACAGCCCCACCCCCGCCCTTTCTGCAGGAGGCCCCCCAGCCCCGGCGCCAGTGCCAGGCCGTGGGGGGCAGCGGGGCCGAGGAGCTGCCGGGTGGGTCTGGGGGTGTTCCCGAGCAGAAGGGGCACGGAGCGAGGGGCTGGGGCCCAGCACGAGGGGAGCCGCCCGAGGGAGCAGATGAACGGGGCGCAGGGCGGTTGTGGGGCGCCGTGCGGCGGCAGGGCCGCGGCGGGTCCTGTTCTCTCCCCGCCGCGGCTCTGATTCCTCTCCTCTTTCCCCCGCCAGCCTTCCTGTCCCCCCGCCTGCGACCCCCACATCACACGGCCCAGGTTGACCAGGGTGCGCCCCCCGCGGGGTGGGGTCCTGGCCCCCTGCCTCGGCCCAGGCGTATTAGTCCGTCCGTCTCCCCCTTTCTGCCCCGGGGGCGCGTTCCGCCTGCCCCATGTGGGAGGAGCCCCCTGCGCCCCCGCCGCACCCTTTGAGCCAGGTGAAGCGCGGCCCACGCTGGCCTGCGTCAGGGTTCGCAGTCCCCACTTGCTCCCCGGGGCTAGCTGTTAACACAGGGCTTTCCTGGAAACCGTCAAACAAACAGAGAGATAGTGGCTGAGCCGGAGGGGGAAGGGGTCTGAGAGAGCTTCTGCGCTGGCTTTGGGGGCAGGAGTCCAGCAGGGCCTGCCCCCTGGCATCTCCTAGGGTCTGCTGCGACCTGCCTGTCCTGGGTGTGTTCCCAGCTGTGGGGAAGGAGTCTAGCAAAGGTCTGCCCCCCACATTTCCCATGTGCATTGGCCCTTTGCACAGAGGAACATGGGGCTCGCCTCACCCAACAAAGACTCGTGGCTGGGAAGCAGTCAGGCGGGGGAGCCCACACAGCCTGTTGGGGGTTGCCACCTGGCCAGAATGGTTTGTACTGGACTGTGGGAAATGGGGCTGAGCCCAGGCCGAGCCCTGGACACTTCTGGGTTTCAGGAGGGTTCCTATCTGGGTCCAATTTAGGTTGGGTAGACCCATCCCTGTTGGAAGGTGGCACTGACCCAGAGGACAGGGAGCGGGGCTGTGCCAAGGAAGAGCAGAGCTGGCAAAGAGCTGAGCCGTTTGCAAACGCGTTCCGTATGGGATACCCAATTTCCCAGAGCAATGCTTGGGTTACAGATGCCAGGGGCTGAGTGAGGAAACGCTGGTGCTAAGATGATCTGGGTAACTCTAACTGGGCCTATGGTGGGGAGAACGCTGCACGCTCTTTTTTGGCCTGGGACTCCTCTGTATACAAAGAGCGAGCAGCAGATTTCTGCCCACCAATGATTCTCATTTTAAAGGAAGGAAAACCAGAGCAGAAAGCTGCCACGCCGGATGGGTAGGTGACAGCGCAGTCTGCGTCGTCTCTACCAGTCTACAGGACTTCGGAGCAAATGGCAGGAGGGCAGGGATGAGGGAAAGGATGGTGCCCCTCACAGAGGACATCAGGCTGCCCCGTTAGGAGCGCCAGACAGCGCAGTGAGTGTCTCCCAGGGGTCTGTCTACACACACGTCCCCTGGGCCTGGCTGGGAGCCGGGCCTGGGCTCCACTCTCGGTTAGAGCCCCGGCCCACACCTGACCTGCACAGGGGAGGGGGCCTGCCAGAGGAGACCATTCCCTCCCTCCAAGGCCTCACAGCAGCTGCACCCTTCCACTGCCCATCGCTGGCCAGCGGGTCACTCACCCCCTGTAGCACTGCATCTGGAGGGCTGCGCCTTGGGAGAGGGAGGGCTGCGGATCTGACCTGCCCTTCTGGGCTCAGGGATTTGCTAGCGCCACTGCCGGTTGCCCCAAGGCCAGAGGGCCCCTGGTACTGGGCCAGTAACAGGGACCTGCCCTGGGACAGCAGGGGGGAGCCAGCAAGCAACTTTCCGCTGCTACTGACCAAGGAGCTCTGTCTGAGTCAGGGAAACCTTATGGCTGCTCTCCCTCTCTGCCTACTACACAGGGAGCATCTGCCCTGGGCCCGCCCAGCCTGGCTCTTCCCTTAGTTGGGCACTGGCCCGTGCACAGGGGCCGCAGAAAGCTCCACCTCTGTGGAGCGGTTAGGGCACAGGAGGGGGAGCGCTGCTCCTGGCTCTCTCGGGCAGGTCATGCCTCAGCTCCGTGCCTCAGTTTCCCCCGGGGCTTGATATATAAGTGCTGCTCGAGGGCTTTGAGCTCCTCAGAGGACAGGTGCTGAGGAGCAATGAGCACTCTTCGGCGCCCCTCCTATGGGGCCATTTACAGCTCCCTCTTCCCTCCCCTCCCTGCTGACTCATGTTGACATGTTGGAGGTTAACAGTCACTGAGTGATAAGATTAGGCCACGCTGGCCTTCACCCTGTGGCTCAGATCTGCCCACGGCAGGCAGGCGGTGGGGGTGGTGGACCCCAACTGGACTAGTCCAGGTGGGACAGCTGTGGGGGACCTGTGGGGTGCAGGGAGCCAGGAGGCTTCTCCCCTACCCTTCACCCAGCTTTCCCCTGCAGGGCTCCATGTCCTGCAGCAAAGCTTGGACTCTCCCCAGCCCACCCAGCAGCCAGGGCCCCACAGATCAGACACCCCCTGGGGGGCTCCAGCCTCATGCCCTCCTGCCAAGCGCTGGGGCCCTTTCCCGTGGCCAGTCGCCAGCTGGCTAAGCCCCTAGGAGCTGGCTGTCCCTGTGGGCTGGTGGCTCCAGAGGGAGGTGCTAGTGGAGGGTCAGGGAAGGAACTGGCTCCAGGCTCCTTCCCGGATCCAGGCCCCAACAGCTAGAATCCCGCCTGCCCCCTCGCCTGTGTGCCCCACGCAGGTTGTGTTAATCCTCTTCCTGTGGGGCACATGACAGACAGGGCTGCGTCATTGCCCTGTCCTGCCCCACGCTTGCCCTCTCCAGGCCACCCAGGCACAGGGCAATAGGAGATAGCAGTCAGCCCCACCAGCGCAGCCCATAGCCCTGGGTCCCACCCCTGCCCCACCCGTTTCCTGGCGCAGCCCATCTGCTCTGGCTTGTCTGGAGCTCTTGCCAGTGATGGCCAGTTCCTTCCCCCCAAACACACCTGGCCCAGTGTACAGTGCTGCCTTGGGGGGCAGGCAGGGGATTCCTTCCTGACCCCTGCAGTGACCTGTCCTGAAGCCTGATACTTGCTGCAGCTTGTGATGAGGCCCAGCCCCAGAACAAACTCCTGATCAGACGCAGCCAGGGCTGTGCTCAGCTCTGAATCCCTGCAGCAGATCCGCCACGTGATGCCCCATCCTATCGCACGGGGGGAAGAGATTAGGGGGGAAGAGACTAGGCCACCAGGGTGGGTGTCAGCCCAGAGCACACCCCCGTTGGCACAGCATGGCACGCCACTGCCCTGCTCCTCCCCAGCATCTCCTTTGCAGCCCCCTTCCTGGCACAGTCCCCAGCCTGGGGACCAATTGATCAGGTCTGTATAAAGATACCATCCCTTTTTGTCCTTCCCCCCAGATTCCACAGCCCTCCTCCCTGGGGCTGTGCCAGGGGCCTGCTTCCCCAGCCCCCCGGCAGCCAGGCTCCAGCCCTGCACCCCAGGAGCTCCATGCTCCCCAGGGGCACCCTGCTCCTGGAGTCACCCCCACAGCCAGGCTTTAACCCGCTGATTAACCCTGGCCCTCTTCCCCAACTAGTCTGCTGCTCCCTTGAACATGCTTCCTTAAAGGGGGGATTTAGTGGGACGCTGGCCCTGGGCACCACTGCCCCTGAAAGGGAACAGAGCGTGCTGCTACAGCGCCCGTAGCAGTACCACCCGGGCACCCAGCAGACCCTAGGCACAGCCTCACCCACAGCCACTGCCTGGTGACACTGGTATTTGTCCCCAGGGCCTCGTGCCCTGTGTAGGATATCAGGCTCCCGCTCCGGCCAGCACAGCCCTCGGCACGACCCTTAGCCCCAGCCTGTTTACCAGGGATTTGCTAGTTAGCGATTGCACAGCCCAACATCAGCACATTCCCCTCCCCAGCTCCGCAGCGAATCCCCGGCCAGGTGACCAATGAGCGGACAGCACCGGCTGGGCAGGGGGTATAAGTTCCCGCAGCCCCCGCCAAGGGGCTAGGGCACCCAGCTGTTCCTGACCAGCTTCTGATCCAGGCCTCAGGTGAGCGGCCCGGGCAGGTCTGTCTGCCGAGGGGGGTGGGGTGTACGCAGAATCAAGGAGCTTGTTCGTTACTTTTAATCCATGTCAGATTTTTTACCTGCGATTCGCTCTCCCTGGGGGGTCGAGAGCTGCCCCCGAGGGACACAGCCTGGCTGGCTCATGGGCGTGATAGAGTGTCTGCCCCCGGGCGCTGGCACTGCTGTTGATCCTGCCCCAGGACTGGATTGGTGGGGCGGCCGTCGCCTCGCGATGCCACTTCTGCCCGGCAGAGTGAGAGCCACCCTGGTGCTGGCAGCTGGCCGTGGCAGGCTGTGGGCTGCACCCACAGTTCAACTGGCCCTTGTCAGCAGCCCCCCCACCAGAGGGGCTGAGGGTGGAATGGGCCACAGATCCTGTGTGTCCCCCCCCCCGACCCCTCCCGCCACACACACACAGAGGACACCCTGGCCAGGTTGGGCAGGAGGACGTGAGCTGGGGTGAAGGGAGGGGAGCCCAGGTGTCCAGCAGAGAGCTCCTCTCTGTGGCCGGAGGGACGCAGAGCCTGGCTGTGCCCTTGAAGCACACGGTGAGATGGAAATTGCCCTAGAAATGCTCTCTGGGGAAGCGTGTCGGGGCGGGGGGAGACACAGACACCCAGGAGCACGTCCATCCCAGCTTGGGGGCATCGGTGCGGTCACGGCCACTTACATTAGTGCCCCCCCCAGCGAGATGGGACCAGCTGTCCCCCATGGTCGCCCATGGGCAGTGTGGGGTGGACAGGCCCTGGTTGGTAGGGTGGGGTGAATGCCTACTTGCCCCCAGTTCCCCGTGCAGGGGCCAGGCGGGGTGCGGGGGGAGAATTCTGGGTCCCTCACAGCCGACTCCAGGCTAGGCTGCTGTAGGAGTCTCGCTGCCCAGGTGGAGCTGGGTGCCAGGCAGCTCCTGCCCCCTGAGGTGGAAAAGCCTTTGTCGCTGGAGCTGCCCCCCCCTTCCCAGTCTCCCCGTTGAGCCCATGCCGCTTTCTGTGGCCTCCCAGTAGCGGGACCAGCTAGCGAGTGTGAAAAGTCAGAATGCGGGGGGGGGGGGGGGAATAGGCGTCTATATAAGAAAAAGCCTCCAATATTAGGACGGGCCCCATAAAATTGGGAGGGCGGGCTGCCCTCCCTCCCAGGGACTTGTTCTAGGTGGGTGGAGAGGCAGGAATCGGCTGTTTCCCCCCCAGGCCTGACTAAGCTGAGTGCCACGGGCGGGGGGGGTGAGGGGAGGGTGTCACATTGGGCGGGTCAGTGGCCTGACCCCCTCCCCCACAGCTCTCGGCGGTGTCCGTGTGAGGGGGTCCCCTGCGCACAGCATGCTGAGAGCCCGTCGGTCCTGCAGACGCCGCCCAGCCAGTAGCATGCCTCCCTCCACAGCACCTGCGCTGTTAGCCAGCATTCCTGCCCCAAAAGGGGTGTGCCTCCGCCCCATGGCCCTGCCCCCTTTGCACTGGGTTCTCGTAGCCCCCGGTCTCCTTGTTGGGGTAATTCACCCCACTCTGCTCGGGCAGCAGGAGCTTCTCTCCTTAGTCAGGCCCTCTCAGGGGCTAACCAGAGATGACGCCTGGGGCAGCTGCTGATTCCTAGCCCCCTCTGCCCCACAGGTCCCACAGTGCAGCGCCCGTCACGATGAAGGTGTTGGTCTTGGCCGCGGTGCTGCTCTGCGTTTGCAATCTGGAAGGTAAGAGCCATGCCAGGGCCATTCTCCCACCCTTGGCACGGCCCTGGGTTTATTGTGGGGTGGGCCCTGCGCAACCAGCCCTCGGCAGCTCCTTACGAGCCATACCGAGCACTCGGCAGGAGGCGGATTCGCTGGCCGGTCAGGCTCTTCTCTGTATGCTCCCGATCACAGCCCCTCGCCACCCTCTTCAGGGAGGGAGGGGATAGGGTAGAGGAGAGAGTCAGGATTCCTGGGTTCTTTTCTCAACTCTGGGAGGGGGTGTGGCCGAGTGGGTTAATACAGGGAACTGGGCACAATCTTTGGGGCCCTTTCCCATGTTGCTGAGGGATTGCCCCAGTCCCTAACCCCATTCACCATGGGGCTAATGGCTCTCCTCCTTAACTCTATGGGGCTGATGGATCGCCTCAGCCCAAGCCCCACAGTTTGCATGAGTCAAGGGCCTAACCCAGCTCTCTATGACCCCCAGGTGCTTTGGTGAAGCGCGAGGCAAAAACCCCAAGCTCCAGTCTCACGGATGTCTTCTCCCAGTATTTCCAGACGGTGTCCGAATACTTGCAGAAGCAGTTGCCGGAGGGGAAGGCCGAGGAGATAAAGAACCAGGCAAAGTACGGGCTGCAGTGAGGAGCGTGGAGAGGGGGTGCCACCACGCTGGGGGGAATTGGAGGGAGCGTGGGGCGTGCAGAACAGGCAGAGTCTGTGGGGTGTTCGGGCAGTCCAGCACACACGCAGCTAGGATAATTTCCAGCCCCTCCACTGCAGACAGCATGGTCTGTGCAGGGGGCTGGGAGCCAACGAGTCCTGTGTAAGCCTGAGTAGGACACATGGCTTGGCTGCGCCTCAGTTCCCCCATGCGATGTACAGTGCAGTCCCCACGCCCAGTGGGCAGGCAGGGCCCTGGCTGCTGTGTCTCCCTGGTCAAGTCCTGCCTGTCTCTAAGGAGCTCGGTATCTTTCCCCCAGGGCTTATCTGGACCAGGCCAATGAGCAGCTTTCGCCAATCGCCAAACGGCTGCACACCGAATTCATGGAGTTACTCAATCAGCTGGTGGAGACCGGGAAAAGGGCTGTGAAGCAGTGATCGAGGACCCGGGTCCTAGCAGCTCCAGGGCAGCTGCTGATCAGGGCTGGGCACTGTCTATGGTAGTGAGAGGAGGAGGCACATGGGCCGATTGTGGAGCTAAAGAGCTGGTGAAATCACCTGATGGGGGTTTGGGGGGTTTCCAGGAGAAATAAATCTGATGAGACTTCTCACTGCGTCACTCGTGGTGCAAAGCCCGGAGCAGAGAGTGAGCGTGTGAGCAGGCAGCTAGTGTGCAAGGTGGACTGGGGGCCAGGGAGGCTCCCAGTCATTCCCGCCTGGTGCGTGTGGGTCGGAAGGTGTGTCGGAGTGTGCACGTCACTGCCCCCCTGCTGGTGGTCCAAAGTGCTCAGCAATCTCCCTGGAGAACAATGGAGAATCTCCCTCCCTGCACAGAGAACAAGGGAGGGTCTCCCTTCCCTTCCCCTCTCCTCCCCCCGCATGGAGAACAATGGCGAGGTCCCCCCACCCACATCACAGCTGTAGTTGAGTGCCCCTCTTGGCCCCTCACCAATGCATTGTGAGGGGATCTAACCTCTGAATCTCTGGAGTTTTAGCCCTCCCCAGTGAGCGGAGTTCAGGGATGCCCCTGGCTTAGGGCCTCTGGGAACACTCCCGGAGGGCAGATCTTCTACCTAGCACCCCCTCCTGAGAGCTACAACCCACTGGACCATGCCCAGCCCATGGCTGACCCATCATTCCCCTGTTGTTTTAGACACACCTGTGATGGGACTTGGGGGCAATCCAGACCAGTGAGGGGTTGTGTCACCACCTGCTCTGCAGCCCTGGGTGCCTCACAATGCTTTGCTGCTGGGATACGCATGATGCTTTTGCAACTTGGGATGCTCAGAACCAGCTAAACAGCAAGCAGGTCACACCCCGAGCATCTGTGTGCTAAAGAGCCCTGATTCAGTTGCTCTGACCGCAGCCGCCAGTCTACAGTCCCACTCTGGCTTCCACCAGCCTTGGTTACACCCAGCAAGGGGACCCCCAACACAGCCCGAGTCCTGAAATTCCCCAGAACGTGCTCAGCAATGTCCAGCCCCCTCCTGGAGAGTTCAGAGAAATAATATGATCCATTTTTTCCTCTAAAGATACAAAACCCATCTGCTTGTTAACTTAACTGGGTAACTTCACCAAGTAAACACAGCACTGAGACGGCTTATAGTAAAAATAAAACAAATATATGAAGAATAGGACATAGATTAAGTGATGCCAAACAAAACGTGTGCAGTTATAAGGAGTTACAAGCAAATAAAAGTGAACACGCATCTAAAAGTCTAAAACTAGCAAGATACAGGCTTGGTTCAGATGGTTTCCCACCTATATGCAGATCCCATAGACTTCAAGCCCCCTTGAAGGACCCCCTTTCTCAGCTTGCAGGAACTCTGTTCCCTTGTCTCCATCTAGCGACTGATGCCAAAGACGAGGTCTGTCCTTGCTTATGTCTTACTACGTTCAATCAGCTTGTCTGAAGAGGCAGGTTGGCTTTGTGCTAGTCCTCCTGTCCTGTGGGCTCCCCATGCCCGGTATGTAAAGGAGGTCTCCATCGCTCTGATTCCCTCACGCTTAATGAACATAGGTTGCTGTGACATTCGTTCCTGTCCGGAAGGGAAACGGTTTCGGAGACACACTTGAAAACATAACGCCACGAAGTGTCCCCATTTCCACCTATGGTGTCACTACAGTTAATGCACCATGCGCGTAATGGCCAGGGTGCCCAATGGTTTTCAGCCGAGCCCTCCAACGCTGCCCGTCTATAACCCCGCGTTATCTGCCCGTCTATAACCCCGCGTTATCGTACAGGCTGTCGATTCAAGGGCTCAGCGCTCGAAATCCAGCCCGCCCCACTTCCCCCCGTCTTACAGCCCTGTAACCCTATGCAATGGATGATTTAAAAGGGAAAAACCCAGCCCCCGCGTCTCTCCCCTGCTGGGTGTAGATGCCAGGCCGCCTCCACCCCCCACCTGGGGGGCTAGGGCACCATGGGGCTGGGGGGCCAGCAGAGCCCCAACACACCAGGGGAGGGGGGGCTGGACCAGGGGGGCACTGGGGGAGGGGCAGCCAGGAGTTGGGGGGCACTGGAGGGGGAGGGGCAGCCTGGCGCTGTGGGGCACTGGGTGGAAAGAGACCATGGGGCTGGAACGGCTTCCTGACCCCCCCCCGCAGTGTCCCCTCCCCCGAGGGCAAGATTTCCCAGCCAGGCAGCCGCTGCAGCCCCTCCCCCCCAAGCTCAGCCCTTATTGGTCAGGCCTTCCTCAGGCCCCGCCCCCTTTGCCCTCCACAAAGATGGCGGCGCGGGCCGGTCGGTGTCTGTGCGGGGGCCACTTCCGGTGGGCTGGGCCCAGCCTCTGGTTCTGACACCACTTCCGGTCCCCGCCAAGATGGCGGACGAGGCGACGCGGCGGGCGGTGGCGGAGCTGCCGCTGCTGCGGACGAACGCGGGGCCCCGGGACCGGGAGCTGTGGGTGGCGCGGCTGAAGGAGGAATACCAGGCGCTCATCAAGGTCAGGCCCTTCCGCTTCCGGTCGGGTGCGCCCGGCAAAGAGCCCCGGCGGAAACCGCTTCCGGTCGGGTGCGTTGGGCAAAGGGCCTCGGCGGAAGCCGCTTCCGGCCGGCGCTCTGCTGGGGGGGCGGGGTGCTCCCTGTGGGGCGCACGAGCCTCTCCCGTGCTGAGGGGGCTAGGGAGAGTCACGCTCTGATGCCCCTCCCCCATCTCCCTGCAGGGGGCCTGGGCTGCCCCCATCCCTC